>RJWH01000020.1:0-497129 GCA_004363575.1 Solenodon paradoxus
CATTCTTTGTAGAATACATTTGTGTTACCAAGTAAGTTAGTATATAGATATATATTGTCTAAATATTCCATCTGTTCAAGCCTCTACTATGTTAGTTTAAAATATTTTAAACAAAAATAAAACCCAACATAGTTACAATGCATTTGCATGTAAATATCATCATATAAACAAGTCCAAAAATCAAAAATAACATTTTTTACATTTTTAAAAATAACATTTAAACATTGTATATCATTATTATTATTTCCTTCAATACTGTGGTATTAAAAGTTAGTCTGCAAAAAATAAATTAGTATAAATAGATAGATAAATAAATAAATAAAATATTTTAGGATCATGTAGAACTCAAAAAAAAGAATTTACCATTTTTTCATGTTTAATTTATAGCAGACTTTTTATAGAACTTCATGAACATCTTAGAAATATTGTTTTGCAAAGCTGAATTTGGAAAACACAATTACTTGTGAAAGTTATTTTCTAATAATGTAAATATTGCATATTAATATTTTTAAATATTATAAAACTTAATTCAGTAACTCCATCATTTTCTAATACTCTTAGATCATCTTTATTTGTCACAATGACTTAGAAAGTCGACACTATAAACATTACGCTAGTGTTTTTTTTTTGAAGCGTTGCTCATTATGAACACTCTCCCTCATCACTGTATAATGTCTTCTGTAACATGTATATGCCACAAGAAGGTTTCTTGGAATTGGATCTAATTCCTTAGTGACAACTAGTTTCTGAGTGTAGAGCAGTGTGACTATTGGTCATTTTTCTAATGAACCGTACCAGCTCTGTGAAGGAACACATAGACAGTGTGAATATCATCTGATTTCTGCAAGCAAGAACCAAAACCCACATAGGAAACAGCAAGTAAGGAATAATTTTTTTCCTCAGAAAATGTATCTAGTTAGTCTTATAACTCTGGTTCTTCACCTACTCTGAGGAAATTACCAAGAAATAAGACTGAATTTTTAAATAACCATAGTTCCCCACTTAACTATGAAACAGTCTGTTCTGGAAAGGACATGCATAAAGCTCTGGGCTATTAATTTATTCTATTTTTATATGTGACAGAAGAACCGTCTCTCGTCTTTTTAAGAATTCTTCATTTAATATAGAAATTCTCAAAAGCATGAAAGTATGGTCTTAACCTGCTAAGGTTACTAACATTTCATCCTATTTTTGAGGGAGAGATTCCCTTGTTAGGTTTAAAAGGTGACGCAAAACATACAACTAACACTGAGTAGATGAGAGCAGTAGCAGTTTATTAGCCACATATGTTTACAACCCAGAGGAGAAAAGTCACTAAGGGGAACATAGTGGAAACCAGGGACTTTGGGAGGTATTGAGTATTAAGAGGCCAACAGGTTCATGAAAAGATGCTTTACATCTCTTGTCATCAGGGAAATGCAAATCAAAACAATGATATCACCTCAAGCCTGTAAGAATGGCTATTATCCATATTATCCAAAAAAATGGAACTAGTAAGTGCTGGAGAGGATGTGGAGAAAAGGAAACTTTAACTCACTGTTGGTGGGAATGTAAAGTGGTGCAACCATTCTGGAAAGCAACACAGAGAGTCCTCAAAGAATTGAGAATGGAAATTTCAAATGATTCAGATTTTCCTCTACTGGGCATTTACTCCAATGACACAAAAACACTTATCCAAAGAGATATGTGCACTCCCATGTTCACTGCAGCACAATTCACAATATCTAAGAGCTAGAAACTACCTAAATGCCCAACAACAGAGGAGAGGATAAAGAAGATGTGGTGCATATACACTATGGAATACTATGCCATCATCAAAAAGGGAGAGATCCTGCCATTTGCAACATCATGGATGGACTTGGAGAGAAATATATTTAACAAGATAAGCCAGAAGGATGACTGGCATCGTATGATAACACTCATATGATGGATAAAAAGAAAACAAAAAAATGTCATAAATTAAACAACACCAAAATGGGAGGGAGGAGAGAGAGAGAGAGAGATAGAGAGACAGAGAGAGAGAGAGACAGAGAGACAGAGAGAGAGAGAGAGACAGAGAGAGAGAGAGAGAGACAGAGAGAAGGAGAGAGAGAGACAGAGAGACAGAGAGAGAGAGAGACAGAGAGACAGAGAGAGAGAGAGAGAGAGAGAGAGAGAGAGAGAGAGAGAGAGAGAGAGAGAGAGAGAGAGAGAGAGAGAGAGAGA
The DNA here is from genome assembly GCA_004363575.1 of Solenodon paradoxus. Lineage (NCBI taxonomy): Eukaryota > Metazoa > Chordata > Mammalia > Eulipotyphla > Solenodontidae > Solenodon > Solenodon paradoxus. Next base: position 2,206 of record RJWH01000020.1, read on the forward strand.
GAGAGAGAGAGACAGAGAGAGAGAGAGAGAGAGAGAGAGAAGGAGAGAGAGAGACAGAGAGACAGAGAGAGAGAGAGACAGAGAGACAGAGAGAGAGAGAGAGACAGAGAGAGAGAGAGAGACAGAGAGAGAGAGCGCACTAATCCAAACAACTATGCACTCATAAAGATGAGAGACAAAAAAGCAAATCAGGGGGTACAAAAGTGACAGGGGAGGGGTGGGAGTAATGGGATGAAGGGAATTAACTGTGAAGGAAGGGAGAGAAAAATGGGGGGAATATTAGTAAATCTACTATGCTATTCGTAAATGTAAAAATACCACTATGTATACCTCAAAACAATTCATTATCAAAATGCAATATCCTTTCAATAATAATAAAAAATAATTTAAAAAAAGAGAGAACAGAGTTCCTACAGGTGCAGGCAATTAATTTGTTTGAATAGTCCTGCAGGCATGTGGGAAACTGAAACCTGTTATTCAGAGATAACTTGGATTTGCAATGATCCATTTGATAAGAAGAGTTATTTGGTTTGGGGATCCTATTTAGGGGGTCAAAGGGGGAGAATAACTTTCCCTTAGGCTATTTTGAGGATATCCTGATTTTATGAGATGTCAAATCAGCACATAATATTAACTTTAAGTTTTACACACATTTTGAGTTACAAAATCTTTGTCGTGGGAGATTTCCTGTGGATTTTAGAATGTTTGCTGTAATTCTAATCTCTATAGACTAATATCAGTAGCCACCTTCCCCTATTTCATTCCAAGTTACAACAATTAAAAATGTCTCCAGATATTGGAAGTCTCTTGAGAGGCAAAATTATGCACCATTAAGGAATAAAATCGAGAACTGAGAGTTCTGCACTGAGAAGAGTTGAATGCCCAGAACCACAAATTTGGATAGGTTAAGGTTCACTAGTGAGAGTTACCGATGGAAACATGAGATAATCATTAGGATTTTTTTAGAAACTGTAAGGTAATTTCATGATTCATTTCCTTTGCTTCCTTTCCAGCTTCTTTTCATTTGTATGTTTATTCTTTTATAAATGATCTGCTGATTTAATAAATTATTTTAGAACACTTCTCTGTGGAGCTCAACATATGCTTTGGCTACAGTAGCAACTAGATGTGGCCTTGACCAGTATTACTGCAGAGTCTCCTAGATGATAGAGAGATGTAAACAAATACTATGATTTGGAAGAGAGTCATATGCCAACTGCAGGGCCTAGGAGATTTCAATAGTAAACAATAATCTCGTTTCATAGCTTTTGTGAAGAAAAAACATCAGGCATTATTTGAGGATCAAATAAGAAAAAAGTACAAAATTCAAAGGAAATTTTAAAAAATTGTGTAGGAAGAGGATGTGAGTGTAAAGTCAGATATTGGCGTCCAATAGGCATTTAAGAATATATATTGAAGAAGTTAATGTGGACCCATCTAGTTACTGCAAAAATAAGAAAAAAAAGATTCAGAAAACCTAAAAATATTCTGACAAGTTTTGAAGTTGTCTTTGGAAGATTTGATTTCCTCAAATATGGCAAAGTTCTTAAATTTTGTTATTGCTTCACAGCCCACATGAAAGGATAAAGTTGAGTTGGTTTAACCCAGTGCTAATATTTAAGCTGTATGAGATAAAAGAAAATGGAAATATAGAGTTAAGAATCTATCAAGATTTTATGTGATGTGTTGGCCTGTATAGCACAGATAATAGGGGTTAAAAGTGAGGATTGGAAGAGTCTAATATAAAAAGAAGTTCTAAAAATATGCATGCTATTTTAGATAAAATTTGTAAACGAAGTATGCCCTGACAGCTCAGGCATTAAGCTGGCAGTTGAAGTGTGGACCACAGAAAGTTCAAGTATTAGGTAACTAGCTGGAAATGATCACTGGATGGGAGATTCTAATGGACAATGGCTGTCCAATTAAGAAAAAGAAGTAACTGACTTCCCAGCGAGAGGCTCTCAAGGCCAGAGACATTTTGCAAGCACTGAGACTTTCCTGAACACCTGAGCACAGGCAAACTTGCAAAAACGTAACCCAAAGCAAACTACAAAGGCAATTAGCATAAAAAAGTATTGTGGTTTTGTCCATCCACCCCTTGGGTTTAGCTTAGGTGGTCATGGGAAAGAGTACACACAGTAAAAATTCGGCTATATAGCTCTACCTGTCAAATAATACAGACAGGAACAGAATCTGCTCCAAGGTCAGGCCTTATGAAGAACAAGTGGGAAATATAAGCCCCAGGAAGGAAAACATGCACTGCTGAACCCATATGGTTGCAGCCTGTTCTCCTCTCTTAAAACATATTATCTCATTAATTAAGCTGCTTTTTTACACCCTTCCCTCCCCAGAGAGTGTCCTGCTTTTCTTGCAAATGAGTTTTCTTCTCCAATAAATTTTCTTTTGCTTATCTGTGCCTCACTTGAGTACTTTCCTGGGAGGATACAAGAACTGAAAGTCTGGAAATTCAAAACACAATACTAAAGAGCTGGAAAATTAAAACAAACCAGAACAAATGCGGTACGATAAGAACCAGAACTAGAGGGAGCAATCAATCAATCATAAATAAATAAGGAATGAATGAATAAGTGTTTCTTCCTTCCCTCCCTCCCTTCTTTCCTTCTGCTCTTCCTTTAAAATGCTTCTTTCTCCTCTCTCTTTATTCCTTTCTTAAGATAAAGCAGATTTAATAAAACGAGAGTGAGAAGAAAAATAGTAGTCTTTTATAAGAAAGATGCAGAGTTGTTCTGGAGAATGATGAGTGGAGTGTGTCACAGTTGGCCTGGGTTGGTTGAGGTGGACATCTAAGTCACCATCATGCTAGAGAACTAAGCCGACTGAAGAACTACTCTTATTCACATCTTCTCTGTCTGAACTAGCATTCTTACTGATCCTGCCTCTTAAAAATAATTTTGTCTTAGAATGGGTGTTTACTCTACTTCAAACCAGTAATACATATAGTAACCTCATCACTTCTCTTCATTCAACACAGTTTATCTGACAGGACATTGATGGTTTCTTGTCTACAAGGTCTATCTTTATTGATTTTTCATAATATTTGAAGGTATTGATTCCACCTAGGAAGATATTATCTTTTCAGAATTACTCGGCCACAACACAACATACATTCTCAGTTTTCCTCCATCTCTGATGACCATATCCATATCTCCTTATTGGCAGCTTTTCTTAAGACCTGTCTGTCTAACCCAGAATGACCACTAGTCTATGGTTTTGTCTGTTTCATCACAAAACTGCAATAAACATCAATTTCAAATTGGATTTTTGAACATTAAGAATGATTTTAAGTATAGTTTCGAAAAAAAATTATTTTATAGAAAGCTTTGTTTATGAAAAAATACAAGCAACTATCTGATGGTCTTATTCAAGTTCAAGTTCAGACTTGATTGCTTATTAATTTCCAGACATATTCAAAAATATTATCTCCTGGCTACTCAAATACAACTTGGAAAACCAACTTTTTACTTATTCTTAAATCAAACTCCAATTTTGATGCTTAGTAAACACTTTCACAATATTTTCAGTTATCTCAACTCTACTACATCTATTTTGGTTTTATCCCTAATAGCCAGGCTACATTTTTTTTCTTTTGCAATTGCATTTCAAGGTTCTTTTGCCTATAATATCTTTTGTATTCCCCTGTTTTTATTGCTACAAATTCCTGTATTCTTGTCATTGGTCATCTTGGAATAATGTATTCATTTTTCTCTGCCTGTTGAAATTTTGTGTATTCTTTTAGTAATGATTCTGATACAGTCTCTATGACTTTGCTTAATCATTATAAATAATAATCATGAAGTACATATATTCTGTTCTTTAGATATTTTTCTTTGAATATTCAGTTTAAATATCTATTTTAAAGATCATAGACCTCTTTTGAAAGTTTCTCCTCAAAAGGACTCTATTTATTAGTTAAGTATTGAATATTTTATACAGTTAACAAAATTTTGATTAATCCCCCTTGATTACTTATATCATCTATAAAAATCTCTGAATATTCTTTGATTTTAAAGTTTGTTCTTTATATTTTAGTGCTTCATTGTAACATTTATGAATTATTAAACCAACTCTTTTGAAAATGACATTAAAGTCTTACTGAGAATTCTGCTTAACATCCAGTAAAATCAATAGCGTTTTACTTTGTGGTGGGTTGTATTGTTGTTGTCTATTTAAAACGGTCTTTCAAGATAAAAATTTGATATCAATGCTTACCAAATTACCAGGTGCACATTTCCAAACACACAAAGCATATTTTCATATAGGTACTAAGAACCTACCTAACATATTTACAAATAGTCTTATTTGCGAATAGTCAAATAGTCTTATAATCTTATAGTCATAGTCTTATATCATATAGTCTTATTATAGTCAAGTAGTTTTATAGTCATTTAGTCTTATTATAGTCAAATAGTCTCATTTGCAAATAGTTAAATTTGCAAATAGTCTTATTTGAAGAAAACATATTTAAAAGAATCTACTTAGCATATTTTCAAATAAGAGTTAGAATGATATAGAAAGAAAAATGTAGAAGCATTCATAAACGGGGAATGCTAAAAACTATTTTAATACAGCAATAAAATAAGTGATGTGTAATAGTGTATACCTAATTTTAAGTTTGTTTTTACATTTATAACTAATTCTAGAAATAAGGAAATAGCTGTTTTTATAATTATATATTATAGCTGTTTTTATAATTATATATTCTATGTAAAGTCTTGAAAAAATGAGAAGTTGAGTGAAAAAGAAAGTTTCAAGAGTTTATAAAGAGTTTAATATAACAATTGAAGTAATCATACAAATCTATACATCAGTGAATAAATTTCTTGTCAGTGAATAGATTTCTTCTGTATATCTATACATTCTAGGGTCTTTACAGTATACACAGTCTCTACGTTCTGACCAAGTTGCAAAATGTCTATCTATATCATATTTATTGATGTTTTATGTTAATTAATTTAATGATGACATGTTCTGGTGACCCAGTGGTTAAGACCACTAGACATAGGTCATATACATTCCCAAGGACCAGGGTTCAAGACCTAGGATCAGTGGAAACAACCAAGATAAAGAACTAAATAAACTAATTAAACTACTTCAACCTCCTCTCTCTTCCTGCCTGCCTGCCTCTGCTTACCTTCATTCCTGCCTGTACTTTTCCTTTAATAACAACAAAAAAATGTAATGTAGAGTATCATCATTTATACACATTTCTTTATTCATAAATTCACCTTTTCTGCTCTGTTCACTAAAGTAAAAATAACATTTTTTTCTTCTGAATATACAGACTGCTGAGGCATAGATTAAAAAACTTATATTTAGTTAGTTTGTTTGCATTTCACTTCCTGTATGTCTAAGGAAATGAATGCTTAAATGACTTTTTAACATGGTTGCTTAAGTGTTTGTTCCTTTTTCCTGCTGTGGTGACAAGGGTCTTATTAAATTTTGTTTTAAAGTGGATACCTTAAGTAGCTTTTCTTCCTATAAACTGCAAAACTGGCAATTTTAAGGAACATTTTAAGGTAGAAACAGTTAAAAGGAAAACATTTACTCACATTGCCCTTGGAGATAAGATCAGAAACAATTTTAAATAGGAAAGAAACTTTTTTATGCTTTTTCTTTCAAATGCGTTATATATGATTGCTGCAGAAAAATTTTTAACTGTATTTTTAACTATTGAATTATAATAATGTAGATTTAAATGCAAAAATAATTGTATTTAATTTCTTCTTGTGGAATCACCTTTATGAATATTAATCAAGGGAGTAATGTATTTTCTTTAATTTTAATTAGCACTCTAACAGTACAGAGTAAATCAGAGCATGGAATTTTATGTAGAATGTATGCTTGGTTTTAATGATAATTACTTTTAAAGAAATGAGTTTTTTGGAAAATGAGAGACTATTTGAATTTATATTCTTACAGCAGTTGACTAAGAAACAAAAAGTAATACTATAACTACTAAACTCATAAAATGTAAAATGAACATGCATCTCTTAATGAGTATTTCAAGACAATAACAAAATGTTTTAAAGACCTGAGTAGAGATAAATTTCAGGAACTAAAAGTGAAAATAAAGAAACTAAATATTTGGTATTGATTTCAACCTAGAGATTTAAGACAAATATTGGAATTTGAAATGATCAGACATCTGATAAAAAATCCACTAAATCATCGAAACATTGCAAGCAGTTTGATGATGATGGCAGTATAAAGGTAAATACACTTTCTCTCCTATGCATAAAATATTCTAAAAACATTAAAATACAGAAAATAAAGGAAAGAAGTCTATATGAATAAAGCAGAGAAAGAATTTCAAGCCACAAACTGAGGAAAAATGATCTAGTGAAGTCAATTTGTATTATCTAAAAAGGATCCTGACAACATTTACGATACTTAATAGAATAGTGGGTACGCATTTTCCTTTATTAAGCAGTTGTTATCTTGAAGGCTGTATCTAACAATGATGATTAGATTTAACATATCTTTTGACTAAGATAATGCCATGAAAATGTCTGTATGGGGAAGTGGACATTCTATGGACATTCAGTTATTCATTAGAGTATTAGATGAGGGTGGATCTAATGACAAAATCATATTAACACTGCATTTTTATTTTCCACAGTCTAGGTCTTTTTATGATAGAGGTTGGTGACAAGACAACATGATATGAGAAGCAAAGTAACTATAAAACTTCACAAGTGATTTGCACCAATAATTGCATTAACTTGCCAATCACTGGAAACTGAGAGGGAAACTCCTTCCAGGGAAATAGTCCTTTGGAAAGGATAAATTTGATAAATTAATATAAAATATAACATTAATATTTTCTCTTTGTTCATTATATTCCATTCTTGGTTTTTACTTTTCAAAGAATACAGATCATAAGCAAATTATCATGCAAATGCGGCAAAAAACTTAAGAATAATGGAAATAAATGTATGCAAAAGGTAAACAATATCTCAAGGGGAATTACTAAAGAATCTGCTGATTACACAAATAGTGCTCTAGAGTTACAGAATGACACTCATAAATGAGTCAAAGTATGTATCGGGAGATATATGAAGGAGGAAAGTGAGTTTAAAATTATTATCAAAATAAATTAAAGTAAAAAATAAAATACTTAAAAGAGTTGAAGACAATTCAGAATAAAAAGTAGACTCAAAATGAAAATTATGATCAAGTAAGTCTAAAATGACTAAGCTTCATTCAAAAAAATGAGAATTAAAAAATCCATTAAAATGAAACACAATAGATATAAGGGAGACAAAGAAGATCCAATATAAACCTAACTAGGATTATGAGAAGAGAATAACACAACTACAAAAATAAAAATAATCAATAGAATAAAGTCTTCCAGACATAGATTTATCACTGTAGATATTTTAAATGAGTATACTCAAGAAAAATTGATAGAATTTGCATTTCTTAATCTTTAGAATTTGTATTTTTTAATCTTCATAAAATGAACACCTGTTGCAAAGGACAAATACAAAACATGAAATCATTTATATATTGATCTATGGTTGAACAACTGTGAGTTTAATTAAGAAGAGATTATTAATTACACACTTCATGAGAAATAATAAAGGAAAATTATTAAAATAACGCAGACTCAAACCAATGAAGAAGAGATGAAGTGGGAAATGAAGGCATAATTTTTTTATTCTTCATCTTTTATCCAGACATTAAATAGTCACCTTTTTACATTAAATTATTAAGATAAATTGAAAACATTAAACTGCATGTAAAGTTCAATATTGAATCCCTCCTATGTCTTTTCAAAGCTGTGAAACCAAAAATGCATAGAAGAAAAAAGTGTCATTTCTTGACAGTGGCTTTAGAGATATCATTGGAAACTTGACTCCAATGGCAAAAGAAACAAAACAAAAAATAAACAAATGGTACTATATCAAACTGAAGGTTTCTGCATAACAAAGGAAACTATTAACAAAGTGCAAAGGCATCCTATGGATGAGAGATGATATTTTCACATCATACATTCAAGAAGGGGTAAATATCCAAAATATATAAAGAACTTGTAAATAACAAACAAATATTTATTTAAAAAAGTTTAAGATCTGAATAGATTCTACTTTAAAAAAGATGCACAGATGACCAACAGATACATGAAAAGACAATGAGATATCATCTCATACTTGTGAGTATACTATTATCAAAAAGACTAGTAAAAGCAAGTATTGGTGAGGATGCAGAAAAAAATAACTCATATATTGTTGGTGGGAGTATAATTTGTGCAACCATTATGGGAATCTATATAGAGTTTCCACAAAATATTAAAAATAAAGTTTGCTATAATCCTGTGATTTCACTTCAGGTATTTACCTGAAAAACACAAAAATTCCAGTCCAAATGCCTTAAGTTTATTTTAGCACTATTTACAATAGCCAAGAGCTGGAAACACCTCAGTTCCTATTCACAGATGAGTGAATAAAAAGGATGTTATATACACACAATGGAATGTTACTATGCCTTTATAACAGACTATGCAATCCTTCCATTTACAGCAACGTGGATAAGCCTAGAGGGATAAATTAAGTCAGAAGGAGGAAAACAAATGTCATGATTTTACTCATATTTGATATATATAGAAAAAAACAAATGAACAAAATCAAACAAAAATAAACGCATCTAGAGAATCAAATTAGTGATTACCAAAAGGGAAGACAGGTGGAGTGGGCAATTTGGAAAGACGATCTTATATATCTGCATATGTATGTATGCCTGCATTAGTTCACAATCAACATGAATGTTGACTTATAAGTATGCACACCTTAAACCTACCTAATGTTATAATACAATGTTATATATAGTGATATATACATAAAACAATACAACAATAAAACATTTAATACTAGTGCTTAACATGCTTACATCTCAAACTAAACCATCTATTTCATCCTAGCATGATACAATGTAAAAGAATAAATAATACGAACATGAATATTAACTTTTTAAATGATAATATTGTTTGTTAATATCACTATCGATAAACATTGATTTTAAATTTTAGTGGCAAAAAGCAGCAAATCACTAAACAGAATCTGAGTGTGAAATATCTTCAAAGATACATTTTAAATGAAGGAGGTAAAATGCAGTTTTTGTATTGAAAAAAGAAAATATCATTTGCACATGAATGCATTTGTAGATTTGTTGGTATTATATATTTCCAGAGGATATACAATCCACTGGTAATAGTGTTTAGCTAAAGAGGACCTAGTAATTTAAAATTAGAAGTAATTTCACTTTATCACACTTTTAAACTTTTGAACCTTGAGACATATTAAATAGTGTATGTTCAAAAATATATTGAAGGAAATAATTTTAAAAGATCAAAAACCAGAAGTATCAATAGACTACATGCTTGAATAATAATGTCTTAAAGGTGGAAATTAGTTAAAAAAAGCTTTGTACAACAATAACAAAAAAGACTGATTGGAAACCACTTTCTTAAACTATGAGTGAATAATGAAAGCATACAATATGCAATTAGAGTTTTAAATAAAGACATACAAACTAAAATGCTGCACATCAAAAAATGGGATGTCATTAGACCATATAAAAACTAAAACAAATGTTTTTAAATAAAATGAAAGGAAATAACTGAAGCTTGTTTATAATTCAGGAAATTAAAATTATAATAGACTGGAGAAGGAAGAATAGCAGTTATTAATGATTTGGATAGTCTAAATTAATAAGATGTGTAATAAAATCAAGCACTGGCTCCTGATAAATTGCAGTTACTCAGGCAAATGTAATCTATAGCAATTCAAACAAAAATAACACTGGAAACTAGGGAATTAGAGAAAAGATAGAGAAAATTAATTATGTTTAAAATTTTACTTATCAACCATTATATATAAATATAATGAATGTAAAATCTTACCTTACTTTAGTGGCTTTTTTTTTTTTTCTGTACCTAGGACCAAAGTGAAAAACAAACAGTTACAAAACAAGTGTTTTTTAAAAAAGGAGTATAAATCACACTGGAATAAAAAGTTGAGTGAACAAATGCTGACTACATTATTTGTAGTGAATGATTACAGGTCAGTAATATTAGTAACTAATCTAAACTTGTTAACAATCATTTCATATCATGTTCATTTATCATACTAAATTAAGTACATAACATTAATAAATCAAGCCAGTATGTTGGGCAAGCAGTCAGCACATTACAAAGCAGATCTTTGTGTTTTGTCATATGTAAAGCACATTCACATTTTTGGCCCAAACTTTCAGGAAGAAAAGAATCTTTTGTTTTAATTCTTTGGTTCAAATTTGTATTTGTTTATATTTATATTTGTTTTATTTGTTTATATTTAGGTACTTGTTTTTTGTGTTATAAAGGGATTTTAGCATTTATCTTTTAACATATCATGATAGCAGAAATTTTATTTAACAAATAATGACAAAACACAAGACCAGATACAAGAAGCTTTTCTTCCCTTGCCTCCACAATCTGATTACACTTTCTGTGGGAGAAGGTATCTATGTTTCTATTCTATTATATATATCATTATATATAAACAATAATTGTAGGGGATTTTATAAGATAATAAACCTCTACAGTATTATTAAGAGCTATGATAAAAATAAAAGGCAGTTTAATGATGAGTCCTTAAATAGTTCGCAACCTTTGATGTAGGAATAAAAGAAATAACCAATCTCGTCCTCCTCCCTGATTGGATTTCAGTGGTGACGGCCAGTAAGGACCGGGTGCCAGCACATCTTTCGAACTGTGAGGCACCAGACATAGAAAAAATAGGCATATACAGTAATCCCTTACCTATCGTGGAAGTTAAGTTCCAGAGACCCCGGCGATAGGTGAAAATCCGCGAAGCAGCGGTGTTTTATTTTATTTTATCATTTAGCTATATTTTAAGGCTTTACAAACCCTTCCCACACTCTTATTAACCTTTCCCACACTCTTGTAAACACTTTCTACACTCTTAAACCTATGTAATTTTAACCACATATACATGTCTATGTGGGTGCTCACTAGTGAAGTAGACATAGACTGCAAAATCCCATGACATAGCGAAAATTCAGTGATACAGAATTAGATATCTATTTAAAAAAGACCCCGCGATACAGTGAAGCAGTGATAAGTGAACCGTGATATAGCGAGGGACAGCTGTATACATCGTTTAACTAGTTCTCACTAACCTAATTTTCTTTAATAAATATCTTGTCCATACTTGTTGTAGTCTTTCCATTTCTCCCATCAGTTATCTTAACCGCAGGAATGGAAAAAATCGTATTGCAAAGGTAGGCCTGAAGGGGCTCAAGGGGGAGCTTGAGAGCTAGGGCACAGTCCATGAAGAAATGCTTGATTTATTCTTTGCAAACCAGCGTTCCAGGACAGTTTACAGGAAAATCATTTTCAACACAATAAATATAAAACTATTCTAAAAACCATACTTAGCAAAGATGAGACTTGTTCTCAGCAAGTAGTGAGTTCCTTTGAACTTCAATGTTTTCAAGTTTAATTTAGATTAGCAGTTGGCAAGGATATTACAGAAAGAAATAAAGCATTTTTATATCAAGTATGTCTCTATAAATATCAAGTACCAAAGAGACACTGAGTCAGGGAAATGGTAAATAAGCATCAGGGTAAGTTCAAGAAATAAGAAATAGAAACAGAAGAAAATGTTGGGTTCAACCTTTGGGTGTAGGATGACTATCCCAAAAGACAAAGTGTTGGAGATGTGGGCAGGAAAATGTGATAAAGAAGCAGCAAAGCAGGAAGGAAAAAAATAACAGGATTGTTTTAAAATAAAATGAAAGAGAACCAGTTAGTCCATTTGAGAGAAAATGTTTAAATGCAAGTAATTATTGAAACAAGATAAAAGCTACCCATCAATACATTTCCCAAATATTTATTTTCCCTCTGATATTTACTATAAACATTTCAATGCATTGTTATATATTTGATACAAAAGTTTGTTATTTTGCTTTTTATTAACACATCATTTCCATTAAAATATCTCAAATATAATATTAGTGATCACTATAATTTAATCCATGATGTATCATAGTTGGATTTGAACAAACTAGTTTATATTTTCTATTTCATTAATAATGTAGGTTTAATATATATAATATATTTAAATGTATTCATATTTCCTGTTATTTCTTTTACTTTCAAACTGTATTCCTTGACTCACTTTTTTCAATGCAAGTGATAATTTTTTCTTCCTATTTGGAGAACTTACCTGTATTGTTTCTTTATTACTTCACTTATTTTCTGAAAATGATTTTCTATGTACAAAGCCATTCTCTATCTCCATGGTTAAAATAATTTGTCCTTTATGTTATGCTATATTAATTGAAGTCTTACGATTCCGATTCTCCATTAGAAACAAAGCTCATGCTGCCTAGTGTCATGTAATAAAAAATTCTGCTTGTGACCCAAGAGTTTTGCATTTACATCAACATCTGTGAAACTAGGTTAATATGTTGGATTGCACATTGGGTAAAATCTCAGACCCTTCATAGCATTTGACAAAGATCCATCCAAAGTGAAGGAGCTGCAGGACCAGCTGTGGTCTCACAATGAGGTTCAACAAGGTGAGGCTGAGGATTTTGTGACTGGGATGTTCCTTAGTTTCCTCTACTGTCCTGAGTACTTACTTATGTCTCTGGAGAAAGGATTTACCCCCAGAGCACTCACATGAGCATAAAGAGGGAGGCACAGAACTTAAACAATGTGTGTTTGTTCAGGAGGAAGAAAGAGGGGAAAAAGGGCACACCCAGAGAGAGGTGGGGATGGACCATTCTGAGGGGCTAGAGACCTGAGTTGTTAAAGGTTCTGGCAGGTGAATCTCGGCCATTATTTCCACTCAGGAGTGTTCTGAGGTGGGATAAGTTTTCTCAGTTAGTTTCTTCTAAATTGTTTGAGGGCCTTAAGTTGGTGCCACTTTATGATTTAAGACTTTTGTTCTTTCTACTAGTCCGTAGCTCTGACTACCCCACCTTCACTTGGAGCTTCTCAGTTATCATTAACTGCATTTTGGCTGATTTTGCATTGATTTCCTGGCTTTGGTTAATTGCATTTTAAACCAAAGTGGGGCTGTTATATTGTTCCCTGTCTTTACTTCCCTTCCCCTGTGCCCCAGATTAAATTTCTAAATTCTTAATCTAACAATCTGAGACAACAGGCGTGAACTATTATAGTCCGTCTCTTTGCCTTGCCAGATAGGCCTCCATCCAATGGAAGAGGCTATCCACATATTAGCTCCCCTACCAGCTGGGCCTGCTGCATTCTGCTGGTGCTCGGCCTAGTGTGCTTCATGTCCTTGGTAGCCTGCACAATTATTTAAATAAATCAGTCACACTGACTCCTATTAGCTCTGCTTATTTCCTCTGTATGGCCTGTGTGGTCGCTTCTCTCAGGATATGAGAGTATGTGACTATTATACGACTGGCTATTTAATCTGTCAAATCTGAGGTGTCCTGTGTTCTGCTATAATGTAGGACAACAACACCTCTTTTACTGACAGAGTGAAGTGTAGGGGAACACAACAGGTGAGCCTTGAGATTTGATTTGCCCAAGATAATTCAGAGGAAGTAGCATTGTGCCATTGAGTCTAGATGAAATAGGATATTGATAAATTTTCTTCTTTCTTGAAATTCTTCTTGACAGGGATGTGAATGAGTTCAGTCTAGTCAATTTGTTAACAAGGAGTAGATGACTCAATTTCTCAGTCCAGCCTGTTTTCCCAGCTAGGAACCAGCAAAAACCAAGAAACAGAAATGCCTTCTGAACTCTTACTAACTGCATTTGAAGACAGAGGCCCAGCAGAGACAGGAACAATTGAAATCAACTGTAACAATAGTTGAAACCCCAGCTGAGCCCAGGCTAAGTGAAATCAAAATAATATCTAAATAATAATGATCATTGCTTGATTTTTGTGCGAATTTCTTACATAACAATATGGAACTGAGTCAACATAACAATATGGAACTGAGTCATAGCCAAGGATATTTAAAACAAATAAAACACTGTAAATTATTTGCATCTCTAACATTATAGACTTAATGCTCTAAGGTTAGAAGGGATGCTATGAAGTCAGGAGAACCAGGTTTTAGATTATGCATTGCTGCTTACTGGTTGTGTGGAATTTGTTAAATGTCTCTTAGAGCTTCACTTTTGTAAATGTTAAAAGGTATGAAATAGTCAGATACTAACGTTTTATTTTAGGGAGGCCACATAAGAGCTGTTGCTCATTACTTCCTATGGTAGTACTCACAATAGAAGTTTTTGGTTTTGTTTTTTAATATTAGTTTAGTGTCGTGATTATTGGCATTTGAATTATGAAATATACCTTCCTCTGTTTCAAAGAGAGAGAAGCCATTCTCCCATATTCAGTCTTTGTACTTCCTTTATGATTTCTCTGAGAAGAGTAGCATGGTCTATTTATTAAATTTGTAAGTTTTCCTAGACCCTGGGCAAATAATTTTTCTTGACTAAAATGTATAGATTCTTTTATTAGACTTTTCTCTCTAGTACTGATCTTTGGATTTCTATACTCTAATTCTGTTCTGATATTTTTCAGACTTAAGATCACTTCTGACAAAGAATACAAAAGCAGATTATCAAAGAGCCTAGTAACCATTACACCTTAGAGCTTTTAATAGCTTGCGTTAGAAAGTCAGAAGTTCCTCTATTTTCTTTCTCTCAATTCTTGAATTTCCTGTATGTCCCTAGGGGTGTGAAGTTTTGAATTTCTCTTTCTACTTTGAAGTTATATTCCTTGACTTCACTTTTTAATGCAAGTGATAATTTTTTCTTCCTTTTTGGAGAACTTTCAAATAATGCTTCTTTATTACTTCACTTATTTTCTGAAAATGATGTTCTGTGTACAAAGCCATTCTCTATCTCCATGGTTAAAATGATCTGTCCTTTTATGTTATGTTATATTAACTGAAGTCTTATGATTCAGATTCTCTTCCGCCTGAGACCATTTTATTTTATTATTTTGTTATATCTGATATTTTAATATGTAGGTTCTCTTCATCTTCTCTGATAATTTAAAAGAAACCATATGTAATGAGAATATTTTGGAATTCCTAAAAGATTATTAGGAAACTCTTTTAGTGTTTAAGGCAATAGAAACTAAAAAATTTAGGGTATTTGATTAAAAGTTTTATGGTTTTTAAATCTAATATTACAATCAAATTGCCTCATATAGCAGTTCTAGTTTATCTTGGAAGAAAGGCTGTTAACAGAAATTTCTAACTATACATGTTCCAATCTATAATCTGCCTAGGTATTCTAACAAACCAAAGTATAAAAACGAAGTACTCAAAATCTTTTGAGATAGTTTCTTGACTGGTCAGACTAATTTGTTTTCGTTATATTTGCACATAGATGAACTTTTATAAAGAAAACAAATTATTATACTTTCTGCATCCCAATGGAATGATTGTTTCTGCAAACTTATTTTTTCCTAAGCTTTTTTATTTACATACCAAAATTTAGAAATTTGAATTAATGCTAGTCACTTCTCATGTAATCTCATTGAGTTCCACAATTGGTTATTACCAGATAAATACAGCTAATTATCACCAGTTAAAGCCAGCTTTCAAAAACCTTCAAAATATAAATAATACAAAATGTGGAAAAATATGATTCATAAAGTAACATGTTATTTACTTTCAATCTTCATAAATATTTCCTTAGCTGTGAAATTATTAGTTTTATTGGTTAAGGTCATTGACATTTACTATTTAAATAAAGTAGTTTTAGTTAAAAATAAGTATAGAATCAAGGCTAAATATAGTAGTTTAAAAAATGAAATGTGAAATTTGTATAAATGATGTGCATAGCAATCTTTGGATAAAGAGTCCCAAATTTAAAATCACTACACAGCAAAAATGTAGATTGCAAGATTTTCATTCCTTATATGGCCCCAAAATAAATACACTTAAAAATACATAAACCCATTAACAAATAAATGAACAAACAATGTAAGATCCTAAACTATTAAAATTAAATCTTTAGGTCAGTCGGCATTGTTCAGTGTAAAATATGTTCAAAATCATACTTGAGTTAATATTTTGCCTCATATCAACACTTAGAATATTATGTTCCATTAATATATTTATAAAATTATTATAAAATCACAAGACTTCAAATCTGAAAAATATTCTGGGTCTTACTGAATGCAAAATTCTCAAATATGTATTAAGAAAACAAATTTCCTTATCATTTTTCTCACATGCACACAGATAATTATGGATAGAATACAAAGTCTTTAAACTTAAGTACGTGTTGTTTTTAACTTAGTGAATTATTTAAAATTAATTCCACCAGATAGTGAAGCTTTGTTTTTCTTTAGCAATCAATGAACATTTTTCGGAAGTTCAAATACCATGTATTTAACCTTTATTATTCAGTATTATTTCTAACAAGAATATATTGTTTATTTATATAACACTATATTATTCAGATTGACAATATATTTATTAATCCCTGATTATATTAAACTGATTATATTAATCTCTGAATATATAACATGCTATACTGCAAACCTTATTAGATAATCTCTGAAAAAATATTTGAGATCTTTTAACAGGTACATATTACGGGAATCATTGATTTATGAAAAATCTCAAATATTTCCATTTCAAGAATGATAGGTAGATCACCATGTTCAAATGATCTATTCGTATGATCACAGGACTACTAATATATATATATTAGCTTTGTTCTTACATTTAAGGTAATAAGGCAAATGATGGGAAAAAAAGGACAATTATAAGTTTTCAATCTCAGAACTCCCTCCAAAAAGATGTTGAATATAAATATTTTTATATATTGTCATTTATATGAACTGACTGATATTTGTAAAAATTTATCTGAGATTTTGATATTCAAAATATCTATTTAGAATATTTTCCCATAAGCAAATCAGTAAACATGCAGAATGATATTGATCCTGTTATGACATAAATATTTCCCTTGACTTGTTGTATTGAATCTGATATCTTCTGAAGGAAGTGGAAAGTAGATTTGATGAAGAAATTTTTTTCAATTCCATGATGTACTGTGAAGGAAAAAGATAAATACCAAATATATATTGTAGGTAGTGAGGTTATGCCTTATACTTGGGAAAATAATTGAGAAGAATATATGCTTGGAAAATTGAGAAAAATTGACTGCATTTGTTAAATCAAATACAGTTTCAGTAATTGGCATAGAAAATTTAGAGGCATTACTTTTTTGCTGAATTGTTCATTTTGGCCTCTTAAATTTTGCCAGTGCAAAATTGTCTTCTTGAAATGGAAATCACTTTAATATGACATGTTGAATTATGATTAGCATAAATGAAATATAAGTTATCTCAGATCTGTTTATTTGATGTAATAATTACCATAGGAACAAAGTGAAAATATTTAATTAAAGCATACTTTGTGAATCGATAATATGTACAGCACGTACTTAGTACTTTATATATATTTAATATTTATTTATACATATATATCAGAATGAATCAATAAAATAAAAGAAGAACCTTTTAAAGAGCTTTCATGGAGATTTGACATTGTAATTTTTAACTGAAAAGATAAAGATCATTTTTTCCATGCCAGCAGGAACCACAGATGTCTTCTAGTATTGATCTTAAGCAATTATAATTTGTAAACAGTGAGCAGAAACATATCAAATATTTATGTAGAGGCAAAGGCATGATCAGGAGGGTTTTTTTGTTTTTTAACATAAACCATCTGATATTAGTTTTTTCATCCTAAACTAACAGGACTGTGTTTTTTATATCTTAAGAATGACTTTGTAATTTTAAATAAGGGTGCCATCCTCTATTCCACACCCATTTAGTGTTGATAATAAAGAAATGTTTTCTGTAGTCTCATTTATTAGTATCAAATTACCGAAGCTGAAGCAGATCATGTTCTCAAGCAAAAAGGAACCAGTGAATAAGGAGAAAAATAATGTATAGCTCTCAATAATAGAAGAGGTTAGTGGAAGAGAAGAAAAGTATTAACATAAATATAAACATGTATGGACTGCTAGACTTAGTATGACATATTTGAGAATAATATTGTTACTAATATGTTTGTATCATGAATTCCTTAGTATGATAAAACTTTGATATTTTTGTTCTTTTGTTCCTGTATTAATATTTTGTTATTAAACATTTAAATATGAGATATAGTTATTCTTCTTACTCATCTGAAATCAAATTAGTATGACATTATTCTTCATGTATATATTGTGTATGTAAATATTTCAAAGAAGGATCTTGAACCCTCATAAAGACAAAATCATTATAGAATGCTGTTAATACATCTCATACAGAAAACCAAGTTTAATCTTTCCTTGTGTCTAGTCTTCCTTTTCATGAATAACTACATTAAAATAAGTATATTTCTAAAACCATATTAAGACTTTTTAATATTAGCTGATGTTACTAATATTCACAAGCAAAAATGAGCTATTAAAATTTCACAAGCATGTTACAATTTTTTAATTCTTAGGAATTTCCTCCAGTAAAGCACATTGCTATTCTGATCTTCCTGGGATTTAAATGATCTTGATCACAAAGGAGTCTGAGGAATAACTTTTGAACCCACTATTTTGGGAATCATCTTCCATCTTTCAACTATTAGTAATTAGCATCAGCTGAGTGAGAAGTATGCCCTTCTGCAGCATGATAATATTATTTCAAAATATCTTACTTTCATATTCTTACCTTTTTTCCCACATTTCTTCTGATTTCCTGGTTTTAGCACAGACTTTTACTTAGAAACAAAGGTATTGACCCTAATAAATAAATAATTTGAAAACACTTTTATATTGAAGGAATGGAGTGTGATTTTAGGCAAATTAATTCTTGTACTTATATATCTCTAGGAAGCTTACTAATGCATTTAATACTTACAGAAATGAATTCAGAAATAATCTATTACATTATCCTTTTTGCCTCTGGAGGGTTTTTGTATAAATGCACTTCCTCTGGCAGCTCTTAGAATATTACCAAAAGTAGCTGCTTTCATTTTTTGTTTCCTACCAAATTATAACTATTCTTGTTTGCATAACACATATTTATTTCAACAATCTTCTACATAGTGTTGCAGTGAAATACTTTAAATCTATCTAGAGTAAATACTATGTTTGTAAGCAAGTTTCTGAATGTATCTCCACTCCTTTATTGGTGAAATATCTAGGGAGATGAGGTTAAAAAAAAAAAAAATGATAAGTTTGAAGGTGCCCAAGACAATGAAGATACCCTCAAAAAAATATGGTAAGGAAAGAAAAGGTGTTGGTTTGACAATTGGCATGTTCTGTTTTTCTTTTTCTTTTTCTTTCTTTCTTTCTTTCTTTCTTTCTTTCTTTCTTTCTTTCTTTCTTTCTTTCTTTCTTTCTTTCTTTCTCTTTCTTTCTCTTCCTTCCTTCCTTCCTTCTTCCTCCTTTCTTTCTTTTTATTTATTTTTATTTTACCTGCATGGATGTTAGAATGAAGGCCATTGTGATAGTCCTAGGTACTGGAAGATTAGGGAAGAATTAGTATTATGTGTCTTCTAAAATTCAGAATCAGTTGAGATCAATATAAAATTGAATCATATCATTAGTACTTAAAAAGTGATTAAAATGTGTGACTATAAATCTATCACCAATATAGCTCACCAATAATCCATTCCAGATTAAAGGGGATTTACCCATCCAGTTGCAATATACTCTGCACAATTTCAATCCTCCTGCACGCTTCCTCAGGAATCAGAACCTCCTCCCCTATGCTTACTACATATGAGAAAGTAGAGTAGAATATACCGTCTCTGAAGGCAGACAGGCTAAGATAGTAACAATGATGATGTTGGTAGTGTAGAGAAAAATAGAAACAGGAGGGAGAGAGAGACAGAAAGAAGGATAATGAGGAGGAAGAGGACAAGGAAGAGGAGGAGAACAATAAAAAGAAGAGGAGGGGGAGTAAGAGGAGAAAGAGAATGAAGGAAGAGGATGAAGGAGGAGGAGGTGAGGAGGAAAAGGAAGAAGGAAGAAGAGGAAGGGAGGAGGAAGATGGAAGGAGGAATAAGACGTCAGGAGGAAGAGGCAGGGGAAGGAGAAAAGGACCCACCTTCCCCCCAAAATCTTCCATTCACATACTCACTATAATATCACTGTCTCCCTCAAGGAAGAGAAGGAAAGGGTAAGGAAAGAGGCCTGGAAGATTATTCTGGTCTTTCATCTGCACATGTGAGATCACTGTGACTCAAGTAGTCTGTTTATAATCAACTCATGTGACAAGAGAACACAGAATGGTAAATGTTACTGAGCAAATATTTTATACATATTCTTTGGGGATTTAATATTAAAATTAATATATATAAAATATATATTTGTCCTCAAAATATTAGCATCAAACTGCAAGATCTGCATTTAAGATTTCATAATTTCTATGTACAAAGGTTAGACAAAAATTTCTCCTCAAATTTTTAAAATGACAGAATGGAACTATCATTTATTGTCAAGTAAAATCTCAAAAAAAGACAATGTCTTTTAAGATTATCACTTTCAATAGTTTAATATTCAGCTTTGCAGATGCATAAAGTAATTTAACATTAGATCTCCCAAAAATGTAATATTACTTTCTTATGGCTTGAATTACTGTAAGCATATTCACAGATACTTGATATGTAAAGAATTTATAGAAAAATGTTAAATTTATATCTGTAAAACTTTTTGAAATATTAATATTCTATGATTCTTTTGAATAATCAATGAGATAATCTTTACTCAGTTTTTCATCTAAATAAATAATCCTACTTTATAAATTAGTTGTAGGGTTAAGACGATGAGTATAAAATTCTACTTTACATGGTCCATGATGAATACTCAATACGTTAAAAACTATTTAGTGTTAACTAGCACTTAGTTACTTCCTCTATGGCAATCTTATAAAAAATTTTACACATATTAATTCATTTAAAACTTCAGTAATCTTGACACTGATACAATTGCTAATTTCATTTTTATGAAGAATTAGATCACTACAACTTAAATAAATTTCCCAAAGCAAGACAATTTGTATATGGTGGTTCCAGATTCAATCAAATTCAGGCATATGATTTCACCACTCCATGAGATATAAAATTTAGTATTACTTGATGAAGACATGATTAGAAAAAGGAAAGTCAGATGACATTAATAAGTCTGGATTCTCATGCTATGTCAGTTTTTTGCAAGTTTTCTATAATTTTATGAGGATTAGATATGTCATGCTCTCCCTAGACCAGAGTCGAGACAGTAATTGATTTATTTATTTTTTTAGTTTCTTTAAAAGTTATTCCTCTTCTACTAATTGAATGTTCAGGTAATATGAAACACCATTGTTCATATTTCGGTTTTCTTATTTGCAACTACATAATTTTCTGGGAAATACATTTTACTAATGCAATGAGAGATTAGGAAAAAAGAACAATTTCTTAATCTTATCCAAGTGTGTATATATATGTATATATTCATTCATTTTATTTCTTTGAATAAGAATTTTCCCAATAAATGAGATTTCAACTTATATCTGAAATAACAATAGTTTTCAATATTTTGCTGCATATTTTCATTTTCTTATTGAATATTGTGCTTCTTTTCACTCTTGTTTATATTGACATTGGTCAGCTGACGTTTAATAAGTACCAGAAGTTAAATACACATAGATGATCATAATGAAATAGAAATACTTTGTTACTCACAGTTCAAGTCACCTCATCTGAACTTTTAGCTCTGTCTCTTGTAGTTAGGTCAAAGCACTTAAATTCACCAAGTCACCTTTCCCTCC
Organism: Solenodon paradoxus; assembly: GCA_004363575.1. Classification (NCBI taxonomy): domain Eukaryota; kingdom Metazoa; phylum Chordata; class Mammalia; order Eulipotyphla; family Solenodontidae; genus Solenodon; species Solenodon paradoxus. Next base: position 24,039 of record RJWH01000020.1, read on the forward strand.
TCTGCAGTAACTTTCCATATCATTAAGGGAATTATATAATCTCATATACGAGCAAATTCTTTAAAAATGTACATGTGTATAATTATAAAATCATTAGTGTTTACCTGTATGAAATATCGTAATAATAGAATTCAAAATTATATTCGATGAAGTTCATAACATCTTCTGAATTTTTTCTACTGAGGATAATTTGTCAGAATGAAAGAAGCATATCACTATAAGCTTTATCTTGAATCTGAACACATTTGTGAAGCAAATTACTCAGTTTATTATTAACAACATGTTTAAATATTTATGTTAATGAAGCACTATATCTTACATAATGCAGGACTGCTCAATTATTAAGAACCTCTGATTCAGAAGAACTCTGTGGTACTTCTAAACAATAGATTACTGTGATTCTCTAATCTAGCCTAAAATTTTAAAGATGATCTCCAGAAATTATTCTCAAAGTATGGAGCAAATACCCAAATATGCTTCTAATATATAAAAAGCTACAAGTTCTTTCTATGGGTCTTATGGTCAAATAACTGTCTATTTGGATTTCATTTTCTATTCATGACACAACTATTTATTAGTGACTTAGTGAATTTTTGAGTTAGTATAATATCTCAGTGAGTAGAGGGTCTGTTGCTTTTGTCCTCTTCCTCATCTTGAAAAGCACAAATAGCAGAGGACATCTAAAAATATCATAGGAAAATTAACATAGGAACATGTACCTACTGTCTTTTAATTGGCTATTAGCAAAAAAAATATTCCCAAAATATACCTATCCTAAAGCAGATCTGTTCTAATTAAGGCAAAACAACTTATCATTTATAAAAATAGAATAATTTGGCTCCAGAAATTAAGCTAGAACAGAATTTCCAAAAATTTGTTTCATGATAGTTAATGCCAAGGGGTAATTAAAAAAAAAAAAAAAAAAAAAAACTTTAAAAAGGGAAAAAAAGTCTTCTTCAAATGAACCACATCAAACAAAAATAGATACTTATTCTATAGAATAAAATGAGTGGTTAATAGAAAGCAAAGAGGGGCAAATCTAGTCAATGGGCCTATTATTTGAGTTGGTTTTAATCTCCTTTATTTTTGGATGCATTTGAAATAATCTTATAAAGTGCCATACCAAAAATAAATAAACACCTTTATAAAGCACCATACTTAAATATTATGTGTACTTTCACATCTAATATATTCTTTATTACTTCCCCAAACTATTAGCAAGTATTTGATAATATGCTGTTATAGCTAAAACTATTCTAAGTACAGTTGAAGTCCCTAACATGTATATAAAATGAAGGAAAATAATAGAATAATTAGAAGCACACATACAAACTCAAACATACATACGTACTTGAAAGGAAGTATATAGATACACATTAAGTTAAAAGGTTGTTTTGGAATTGTTTTAAGACCTTTCTTTCTGCAATCACTACTCCCCTACCTCTATCCCAAGCCTCTTGATAGAATTTTTTTATATTAACTTGGAATTAAGGAAACATACTTCTCTCTCTTCATACTTCTTTTTACCTATCTTGATAGCTGTCTAAATAACCCATAGTTTAGTTTAACTTTAAAAACAATGCAACTTGGAGAAAATGACAATTCTTGTTTTGAATAAATTTTTATTTCTTTCAGTGTAGTTATATTAAGCATGCTAGTCACATTTTCAACTTCTACATGTTTTTCTATAGAGTAACAGTCTTGATATAAATAAATCACTAAAGCTCTGTTCAAGTTACAAGAAACGATATCCACAAATTTTTCTGTATACTCCTATTGCGACCTGAGAGGCTACATATTTAAAAGATTACTAAAATTATTATTATTTTTATTTTTATCATGTGGTTTAATTTTGGATTTTTTGGTTAACAAAGTAGTTATAAGCTTGAGATAATTATTATATTTGTGTATTCTGGTTCTTTTTATCCCTGTCATGGGGTACCTCAAAGAGGAACCTGGGATACTACCTCTGTCATTAAAAATGATCTCAACAAAGAATGAAATCGTGCTGCATAAATATAGGTCATTAGAAAATGTTAAGTTGAATGTACATTGCATTATCTTGCCTAATAACTTCACACATAATCATCCATAAAATTTCCTCAAAATAATTTTAACAGAAGCAAGTCTCAAATATTAAGAAATACAAATTTGAGAATTTCATTGCGTTGAAATTCATGCTATAGATATTTGCAATTAGTTTTCCTCATCTATTAAAAATATTTTTTTCAGAGAAATGAAGCAGACTAAAAATTTTAAATATATTCTTAGAGTGATTTATAACATCAGTTATTTTAATAATGTACTGTTTTATTAAAAGAGCTTTGCTAAATAATTTAGACTACATTTTATTTTCAGGTTGACTTTGACCTTCAAAATGATTCACATGGTAGATATTAGTTACTATGTGGTGGATGGGCTGACATTCCTGATAAACTTTAAGGAAAAAAACATCAAAATATTTGTGTACCACTATAAAAATTACATAAAAATAGTGGGTTCATCATTATTCTTTCTGAATAAGCAACAAGCACAGAGAAGTGATGCATTTTTTTTACCTCAGACACAAGTAATTGCTTTTACATAGCTTTCTGTGAAACTAATGTACAGTTGAGAATAGAACAAAGGACACAGATAAGAATAAAACTGAGTACAATATTACTTTATTACAGCAGCTTTATTGAGGTATAATGGACAATCGTGCTATATAAATATGAGTTTTGACTTATATGTATAACTTTTATAAAATCTCTGCAATGAAAATAGTGAACAATTCTACCAACCCAAACTTTTCCCATTCCCAGTTTAATTTAACCCTCTTTCCTATTTTGCCCTGCTTTCTAAGTAGCCATTGACAAGTTTCCCTATAGCCATGAGCAAAGATCAAATATATATATGCATATATACACACAAACATATAAATATATATTACACAATTGAATTGCAAGGTATATAGTGGCTAGATCATCTAGTACTTTTTTAATAAAAAGTTATCTTTAACTTTTTAAGAAAATGTCAAATTATCTTCCAAGTGTTTAGAATTTTCGTCACTAACAGCAATTCTAGAAAGGTTCCAGTTCTTCCATATCCTTGACAACATTTGGTAGGGACAGTCACTTTATTTTAGCTATTTTGATAGATGTGTAATATTTTCTCCATTTAGTTTTAATTTGCATTTCTGTAATGATGAATGATATTGAACATCCTTTTAAGTGCTTATTTGCCATCTGTATATCCTCCTTTGTGAATTGTCTATTCGAAGAGTTTGCTGATTTCTAATCTTGTTACTAACCTACATAGTTACCATTTTCAGTGTTCTTCAAACCTTTAAGTAAATACTATTTCTGTCTGGTGTCATTTTTCTTCTACCCGAAGGATTTTGCTTAGTAGTTTTTATAGTGGCGGTATAGTGATGATTTAATTTCAGCTGCTATGTCTGAAAAAGTATTTATTTTGTTTATGTTTTTGAAAGATATTTTTATTAAGTACAGATCCTCCCTAACATATGATGGCTTGATTTATACATTTTTGACTTTATAATAATGTGAAATGCAGTCAGTAAAATCATATTTCAGATTTTGAATTTTGATCTTTTTCTGAGTTAGTAATTTTATACTCTCGCAAAAGTGGGCTGTGAGAACAAGCAGCAGCTCCCAGTTAACTATACAATCAGTAGGGTAAATGACTGATACTCTACAGTGTATGGTCTTGCCAGCTGTTTTGCATTTTTTTTTTGGATGTTGGCATTTTATGTTTGTGTGTTACATCATGCCCATTTAAAAAAATTTTTTCATGGTAGTAGTAAGTAAATTGCATGAAAGATTCAGGACTCAATGAGAAAGCAGGTTTTATTTTAGATTACTTCTACTCTAGACTGATGTTAGGTGATAGTCATGCTATATGTGTATTAAGTGTAATTTCAACTTAAATATTTTCAGATTATCATGTGTTTACAGGATGAAAGAGCTTCATAAATTGAGGAATATTTGTATAGAATTATATTTAGACAAGATTTTCTTTTCCTTTCATGTTCTGAATACTTTGTTTCACTTTCTTCCCATTTGAATTGCTTCTGACATGAAATCTGCTGTTAATCCTATTTTTGTTTTTGTTTCTTGGTGTGGTATATTTCTTTGTTCTCTGCCTGCTGTTGAAATTCTCCATAAAAGGTTTAGAGAAACCTCTTGATTCTTTAGTTTCATAATTTTAATCATATTTAGAAACACTTCTCTGTTCTTTCTTCCCTCTACTTTAAGTATCCTAATTGCACAAATATTAGGAAGCTTGAAATTATCCTGAAGTTCATTGATCCTCACTTCATGCTTTTTTTAAGGAAGGTGGTGTTGTCTCTTTGTATACATTTAGCATATTCTTCCAAAGCCTTCTTATAGTGCTGCTCTCTTTTCTCCAATCCTCTGCTCTGTAAACTGTACTGTCTGGTTATCCCTGCATTCTAAATTCAGTCTCCTGAAGAAGTCTATCTTAATCTTCCTGGATTTCTCTCCTTGTACTATAAACTGGAAATTTCTCAATATATAAATTGAGATAATAAAATGTATCATCTTATTTGTTTCCCAACTCACAGAGATCATTCTTTTTCCTTGTCTGGTTCATGGTGCATAGATTCTTGAAAACAGTTACGTCATGTACTGTGCTATTTTTAGTTGATTCAGGCAGGCAGAAAAATTCAGTTTATGTTGTTGCATCTTGGCCAAAAAAAATCCAGCCAAAAATAGACTTTAAAAAATGCATTTACATATTTCAACTTTAAATTTGAGTACCTATATGTATGTGATAACACATACATTTATTTCTAAACTTTCATTTTCAGTATTTACATTATTATTTAACTTCCTACATATTAAATTTTAAATTATTTTATTACCTAGTTATATTGGATTGACTAAGGAAACAGACAGAAAGGTGCATATTACTTTAATTTAGCATTTAAGACATTTGATATGTATTCTTACTTACGTTAAATACTTTTCCAGGATAGACTAAATCCAGTTACAATGATATATCATTCGTCAAAAAGTTTACAAATATTTATTTAGGTTTTCAATTCTTATGGTCAATTAAAAATATTTCCTGGTATTTGGACAAAAGTCAAAATGTTCAACCTCCATAAAACTTTATAGAGTGAGTATGGCTTCCTGGCAGTTGAGATTCATTTTCCCTCTGCTCTCTACAATGCTTCTTTGAGTGTTCTATATAAAAAGACACTGGAATCACTTTGCAAAACAAAATAAAACAACCAAAGTAGCATATGCACATAAAGGTGAATTCAAAACCATATGATAAAATCAGTTAATGTTAATACGTCACCTTGTGTAGTAGATATAAAGAATGTGAGTCTTTTTCATGAATATCTGTCTGACTCATGCTGAGATGTTATGTTTGCTTGTTTTTGAGCAAAGTAGTTTTTTCTTTATACTTCTAAAAATTTAAATCTTATTTACAAAAGTGTTTTGAGATCAGTAGAGTTTGAAAATGCTTTTGTTTTTTTGTAAATTGGATGATTAAAACTTTCTTGCAGAGCAGGTCAAGTTTAAAAGGTAAGTTCTATTTAAACTGAATATTTTAATAAGGTATAAAACAGTAAAATATTTTGTGTCTGAACTTCTTTATACATAGTCACATGTTTTTGCTATATGACATGGATTCTGCATAGCTGACTGTTACAAAAGTGTTTTGAAATTCTCAAGAGCCCTATTTAATGTTGCAGAGCTAGCTGGCAACAAAAAAGCTCTGTCATAGGAAATTCTTGAAAAATAAGTGGAGACATAGAAAAGATAATTTTTGCTCTATTTGTTGGCTTATGCTTAAAAATATATGTAGTTAATTAAAAATTTGCTTTACTCAAGTAAAATTGCTTAATTCCAAAAACTTAGCTTTAATTTCTTTCTGAAGTATCTAATTATACTTTATAAGTTTTATTAAGTAATTGAGTATTATTTACCATTTAAGGTATCAGCAGTCTAATATCAAGCAGATGTAATATTGCATGTAACTTTCCTATTTAGATAGTAATTTCTATAAAGAATTGCTAAATTAAATGTAATTTTACTTCATAATTAATGGATATTTATTTATATTTGAAAGGAAATGAAAATATTTAGACCGGAAAAAGGTGTATTGAAAATGTTCTCCTGTCACTAGAAGCTAAGTTTTGGTTTTTGATATTTCTGTGCTAAGATAAATGAAAAAGATAAAACAAATGCTCAAATGGACGTGTTTTATTTCCATTCTCACCTCTAGGTCATAGTTATTTTGGCAACAGAGACAATATACTTGAACTTTTTCACTTGCAATTTTGCAATTTATCATTATTTTGATTACCACAGTGTGAGAGAATGTCCTGTTTGTTAATCCCTTATCTGGTAAGGAGAATTATAGCTTTTGATTTAAAAGTTACATGAAGAAATATCAATAAACAGAATAAAAGATGTCACTGTTCTTCACCCTAATGAGCAGATGTTCTGTTATTTGTCAATACTGTGAGTACAATTCTTCCACTTGAATTACTAACATGGGAAAATATTATATTCACTTTTCTTTGTTTAAACTTAACTGATGCTAAGATATGATGCTTTCAATGAATATATAATGGTCATAGGCATGGGTGGTGTTTATTTAATCCACTAGTATTTGTTTATACTTCGTTATTACAATGCAATATAATATATAAAACACAATTTGGAATGACTTAGCTCATTTACTTAAAGTTCAATTTTATTAATGATCACATTTCAAAAATGTTTTTTGGTTTCTTTCAATTGTTATACCCCACTGTTTTTATATACAGGAGAACATTGAAAGGAATGTAAAGATCTAATAGACAGCAAGAACCACTTACAAGTTATGAGTGTCATAATCATGGTGGAGAAATAAGATATAAAAACATCTTATTATATTTAATGTGCATTGTTAATGACACAATAATATCTATAATTATTATAGAAATTAATACAATTTAAAGGTACAGTTTTCCATTATGTCTTATAATTATTCCATATTAATTCTTCTCATTCTTACACTGCATTCCAAATCTATATAAACCAGTCAATTTTATCTTTATACAATGAGGGCATGGTGTTTGGGTCTTAACTAACCAACTTTGTTTTCAGATCTAAATCAAATATTGGTAAATCATGCAATATTTGTTTTACACAGGACAGATTTAAAGAATTGTTTCCAGTAAGTGACTAGGTTCTTGATCCCTGATTCGTAAGTATATCATCAGATAATAGTCATGCAAAGAGAAATTATAGAAGTTTTTCAATAGGGGGAATACAATAAAGAAAATTGTGTATGAGGTTTTTGGAGCATTTAATGAGAAAGAAGAGAACAAAAGTCACTCGAAGTAACTTCAGAAAACAAAGAAATTGGCCCCCTTTGGGTTAGAGAAGTGGGGAAGAAGTTGAGCATGTACAAATTGAAATTCTTGAAGAGAAACTGTACAAAGTTGTGGCTCAAGTGTTAGTAGGTGAAGTGCTGTGGGTGCAACTGTTACCTTTGAAGAAAACTCATAATGATGGGTCTGAAGATTAAAGATGATCTGGAGTGTGAGAACAACTGATATATCTTGAGTAAAGTGCTGCTTTTAAAGTGATACTAAAAAACAGTCCCATCCTCAAATGTTGGAAAGGAGGTGCCTCTAAATCTCACTTTCAGTACTTGGGACCAAACTAGGTCCGGCAGAATCACTGGGAATGGTACAACTTGAGACTGATGCAAGATCTCTGAATTCTGCTTTCCATTTTTATTTGTGCTTTCTGACCAGATGCCCGTGCATAGGTTTGATTAGTTGACCCATGTCCTATCTAAAGAGTTGAATGTATGAGTTATATGAGTCTGTGACTGACTCCAATTTTGAATGGATAACTTGAAGAACTAATGCCTCTCACTGGTTACAGTGGAGTGTCTTCTGTATTTGAATTATCACATAAGATTATGCTGCCAGAATAGTGTTGATTATTTATATTTCTCCCTCAGATTGAACCCAGGATATACTGAGGGCTCTGGGTTATAGAAGGTTCATTGTAGAACTTTTGTTCATAAGACATGTGTGGGCCCATGTGTCAGATCTTGTTTGTCTATGTTCGACATCAGTGCCTGCCCCAGTCACTGGGGATGAGAGCAGGCAACCTTTATCTTGTATGTTTCTTTTCATTGGACCCAAGGTGACCACCCTAACTTTTCCACTATTTTAATGGTATATTCAGATATTCTTGTGAGGGTGGTCATTATTTTCTCCTCTAAGGGCTTTGAACACTTGGTAATGACAAAACATTCTTCAGAGTGGTATTATATGTTGCTTCTGATGATGTAGTGATGCCCTGCTTTCAAGAGACTGTCTTAAGTCACACTGAACAGGAACAGGCAATCCTTGAGCAAATCAGACCGACTGTTTTTTTGTTCTACCCATATCTCTTCCCTTATATTCTGTTCATTGGTGATGTGCAAGATGAGGGATCTCTTTGAAAGGAATCACATGATAGAAATGCATTGATTATGACCTTGAAAGTTGAAGATAAAACATGGTTAGGAGGTGTGCTGTTCTACCATAGCACTATAAAATTCTGAACAGTAAATTTAACATGATGAGAAAATGAATTATGTTTATGTCTTTTTATATTATCTAAGCAAGACTTGCTTTTATGCAATCTCATAGTCAATGAAGCACAATAACAACTTGAGAGAATCAATGGAAGCCAATATCCTTAAGTGGCCCAATGAATAACGCAGCATCACAAAGATGCAATTAGTACTAAATAAACTATATTAGAAAATGGCATATGTAAAAACAACCATATCATTTCAAAATATGCAACACTTAAATAGCAATAACATTATGAGTAATAACAGAGTTGCTATTTTTTTTTCAGCACAGGACATAGGAAATTAGCCAGATATGGCATATTTGATAGGATATATGTATGTCCTATCAAATATGCATGTATAATGATGATAATAATAGCGATAATAATAGTAAGAGTGGGTGTCCGCAAAATGACAGGAAGTATAGGTGATATAAAGTGGCAGGATGTCAATATTACAGGATGTGGGTGATGGGTAAATGGGTTTATTTTTTATGTTTAAATTTTTATGATAAAAGGCTTTGAAAATTACTAGCATTCTTAAGTTATGGACAAATAGTAACAGATTGTATAGTGCAAATAAATAAAATATTTATTATAGTTAAATAGTCCTTATATGCTAGGCATGTAAGGAGGGTTTAATATTTTAGAATCCATATGTATAATAACTTCATTTATTAAATATAATTAGCAGAATAGGATGTATGTTCATATCCATAGTTGTAAAAATGCCTGAGACCAAATTCAAGAACACCAACAGAAATTAAGATTTAAGGGTGATCTTCAGTGGAAAACTGCCTTTTTAATTACTAATAAGTAAATGATGAGTTTATGTCAATATAGCAACATCTATTCATGATAAAAATTCTTACCAAAGTAGGCATAGAAGGCACATACCTTAACATAATAAAAGCAATGTATGACAAACCCACAGCAAAATATCATAATTAATGGTAAAAAATGGAGACTTTCCCCAAAGATCTGGAACAAGACAAGGTTGCCCACTAATACCACGCCTATTCAAGATAGTTCTTGACCAAAATAATAAGGCAAGAAAAGCACATAAAGGAATAAGATTGGAAAAGGGGTAACAAAGCTATGATTTTTTGCTGATGGTATGATATTACACCCCCAAAACTCTAAAGACTCTATGAAAAAATAGCTTGAAACAATAAACAAATAGAGCAAAGTGACAGGATATAAAATCAACACACAAAATCAGTAGCATTTCAATATGAAAATAATGAAGAAGAGGAAAAAGAAATATAATCCCTGTCATATCTAAAACCTCATTCAATATGAGTTTCTATATACTGATTAAATGCCTTAAATTGCTTACCTCTTTAATTATAAAAGTGGTGGCTACTTGACAAACTTTATTTCAATATTGATATTGATTATCTCTTCTGTTCACAATGCTACACCCACATTTGATGGTTGACGTATCTCAATCTATATTTCACACCACACCCTCCGCCAGAGTTCCAGTGTCCTTTACCACCATTTTTTCCCCTCTTTCCTTCCCTCCCCACTCCAACTCCCTTCTCAGTCATGTCTTGAGTCCTGAGAGTTTTTGTCAGACTCTGTCTGTTTATTTGTTTCATTTAATTATATTGCACATATGAGTAAAATTGTCTTGCATTTCTCTTTTTTTCTGTCTTATTTCATTAAACATACTCCTTTAAATTCCATCTGGATTTTTGAAAGGCAAACTATTTTCTTTTCTTTTTTAATAACTTCATAGAATTCCTTTGAGTATATATACCACAGATTCTTTATTCAGTCATCTGTTGTTGGGCATTCAGGTTGTTGCCATATCTTGGCTAGTGTGAACTGCACTGCTATAAAAATCGGGGTAGAGTTTTTTTTCTGATTAGAGATTTTGAAACCTATGGATATATGACCCAGATTGGGATTGCTGAAGACTCTCCACATTGTTTTCCAATGAGGTTGTGCCAATTAAATTTCCACTAATTGGAGGGTTCCTTTTTCTCCACACCCCCTGCAATATCTGCTATTTCCAGTCTTTTGATACACCAGAGAGGTGTTATCTCACTGTCATTTTATTTACATTTCTCTGATGATAAAAAAAGGAAGCTGTGTATTGCTGGTAAACAAGTTATAAATCAAAATGCAATGTAAGGAGGGGCAGAAAGCCTTGGAAATAAGTATTGTGAGCTAAAGTATAAATATCTTGTCTTCAGAGACAGCATTAGGGAGTGTCCAAGAATGTACTGTTCACATCTTCTAATCACTGTTGTCCAGGCTATGAGCCAGGAGGTTGCCTCTAGGCAATGAAGAGGGGGGCCAAAAAAGCAGGATTCAGGGTGTCGTAATTTCTAATAATTGCTATTATTAGAAATAGGTTCACCCACCTACAGAAACATACATATAGCTATACTTATACATGTATACGTGCCTGTGCATGTGTATATGATAAAATTTCAGAACAGTCACAGTTGCTGTTAAAACACCTACCTAGAATCAAAAATATTTTCATGAGCCAAAACCTTCTTCAGAATGCTGTTGCACTTATTTACATCCAATCTTGTGATCCTGCTGCCTCTTTATTAATAGTTTATAATTTCTTTCTACTATACATTTTAAGTATTTAAATTATTCCTTAACTTTATATAATTTTGATTGCATTTTTATGCTTTGACCTTTGCACCTTAGAACTAACCAGATTTTAAGGAACATCCATAGATGGAGATAATCAGTCACTACAAACTGGTTTTAATTATTATAGTTTAATGATCAGTCTTTAAAATATGTTTCCAACTTGTGCTTATTTACTGAGAACAATGGGTATTTCAGATATTTCATTTGGAAACTTTGCTACTCAGCTCTATATATTTGCTTTTTTGTTGTTTTTCAAGGTAACTCCCAGTTTTCTTTAAAATGTTTACCTAATCACCTTGACTTTATAAATAATTATCAGCAGCTCTTTTATGATAGGTCAGGGAAGATACAAAATAAATAAAATATGAATTTTGTTTTCAAAGAAAGACAGGTGCATAAGCAGTCCCAATACAAAGAAGACTAACAGTATCACAGTGATTTTCGTAAAAGAAGCGACATGATGGATTCAAGAACTAAGGAAGAATTTATAGACTACAATTCGAAACACAGAATGAAAACCATATTGGATTTTGAGTGACAGTCATTTTCAAGAGAGAAGTTTGAGCAAAAATAAAGGAAATAATTCAATTTTATACATTAGAGAACTACTCGAATTCTTTTATATATATGCTACATATGTTATTTATGTTTTCATATAGTATATATGTATTATAGACATATATTTACACACATACATGCACACAGAACTCTTAAAGTGTATTTACAACACTGAGATAAGCATATGTAAGAGTCACATGAAGTTTATATATAATCTGGGACTGGAGAATTAGATTTGGATGTGTAAAAGGTTCATATTGGGAGTAGAGTCATCTGAATTTTTTTCTGTATATTATATAAAATCACTGAAAGTTTTTGATTAGGGGAATTGCATATTCATATAGTGCACAGATTAGATTTAAGATGGCAGTGCCTGAAAGTGAGATGAGTCTGTTCAGAGTCTGTTAAGATAGTCCTAATGAGAAATGATGAAGTCCTCAATTAGGGCCAGTAGCAATAGTTAGGAAGCCTAATGTGAATTAAAAATGCAATAATGTTATAAAAGCCACTTAAAGTAAGTGATTTTTCTATACAAAATTATGTCAAGTTTAAATTTTAATAAGGAAATTCTGCTTTCCATGTATCTTTCTATTTTCTTTGATTTTTATGCTATTAATTGCATAAATTACAATTACAGTGACTGGGTCACTCTTTAAGCTGTCCTAATGCTTCTTAGATAAGAAATGTATACATCGAAGGTGTCAATGAGAGAATGAATTAAATAATTTGTATATGCTCACCATTCCTTCTATTTGCTAAATATTAGGTGCAAACTTTCAAGTTATTGAATGCATTCATAAAATATATAAATGGCATGAGCAATTACTAACAATAGATCATATTTAATTTAAACTGTGCTTAAATATTTAGTGACATTTTAGAAGTTCCTAACTAGTTTCTGTAAGAATGAAAACTGTTTTAATATCATAATTTGTCTTATTCACCACTAGATCTTTAGTTGTTGAAACTATCTGCCTTTAGTTCAATGAATAACTCTTAAATGAATGAATAAGGATCAGTCAAATCCTGAAAGCTCCTAATTTTGGGGAAAAAAAAGCAAATGATCTTTAGGAACACAGTAATAAAATAAAAGAAGAAATTTTAATTTAAGAAGTTCGTAATAAGATGTGCCTTGTGGCTCAGGTGTTAAGTCTCTGGCTCCTGTGTAGTCCAAATAAAGCCTGGGGACCCAAGTTCTCACCCCACAATAGGGGAAACAACCTAAACAGGTAAATATTTTTTTTAATGCTTCTTCTTCTTTTCTCTTTCCTGCCTGCCTGCTTACTTTCCTTTAATCCTGCCTGCTTTCTTCCTCAAAAAAAAAAAAAAAAAAAAGAGAGACTAATAAAGGTTTTGAATGAATATCAATGAGTGTGTATGTGGTATATGAGGGGGTGTATCTATCAATCTAGCTATATCTATATATGTGTGTATATATGTGCATATGTCTATCTATCTTATCTATCAATAGATTTATATATGGAGAGAGAGAGAGAGAAAGATACAGAGATTTTAAGAGATTGTGGGAGGATGGTAAAGTCCAAAATCCACAAAGCAGACTGACAGGACAGAGACTTAGGGAAAAACTGCACTCTAATCTTGAATCACAGAGCAGTGTAGAGGCAGATTTCCTTCTGTTTGGGGGACTTCCATCTTTTCTTTTAAGTCCTTCAGCTGGAAGGATGAGATTCACCCATGATATGGAGGGTACTTTGCTTTACTCCAAGTCTATCAATTAAAAATTCTAATAACATTAAAAAATACCTTCACAGCAACACATTTAAACTGCTACCATCACCTAGCCTACTTGATACTAAAATATTAACCATTGCCACTCTGCATGGTGAAAGAATTTTCTTTCTTTATTTTTTTCAGTGTCTAGTACAATGGTGTAAATATTATTCTAATGGTATAAATACACTAAAACAATTATACAGACACTTGAAATACTGTAATTCAAGTTATTATTATCCCTTTATAGTAGAAACCATTCATTGTATATCTCTATTTCCAAAAGAGAAACCACAACATTATCAAAAACCTACAATTAAATTACTAGTAGAGGAATCTATACTTTTTTCTGAGAATAAAATAGTTGAAATTCTCAGCATTTTTATTCATTATAATTCAATTCTTTTATTTCCCTTCTCTTAAAATCTTTTCATGATTTTTAAAATTCTTTCAAATGGTGATGTGTTCCACTTGCAAAACTCTAGGACGGTTTTACATATGATGGCTTCTCCATGTACTTTTCAATAATTATTAGCATAAAAAACGACAAGATGATTTGAATGGAAGGGGGGATGCTGAAGGCCATCACTTATACTTCAGACAAAATAATTGAAGGTACAACCTTTAAACTGGAACTTTATCCCTACGAAAGGTTAGAATTAATAATGAGATTATTGCAGTAATAATAATGAGATTATTAGAGTAATTCTCACCAAGGGAATAGTTGCTTTCTGGTCAGGTCATGGCTCTTTTACTCCACTACATGCTCTGTAAGCAAATCTGTGATTAACTGTAAGAACCTGGAATGAAAGTACAGCACTGGCTGCTAGAGGCCATGAAATTTCCCTCTCTGCCCACACCCTGGCCCACCCCATGGACTATAGCACTGAGCTGTGAGTGCTATTATTTCATTAGTCAGAATACTTTAATCCTCGTAGCAAGCTTGTACTGTTAAGGTTACTACATTATGGGAATGTTAAAAACAAAAGTTGTTTTTCATAATGACCTGCTTTCCACCTTATAAAAGTCGTACAGTTACTCATAACCTATTCTTGCTTAGAGTTCTACTACTTTTATTCTATAAGATGGTTTATTCAGGTTAAATTCCTAAATATGCAGTCCGTGCATTTGCTCTCTCTTGCTACAAATGCACATCAACCCAGTCCCAAATGCATTTGCTTGGTACAAAAGGGGAAATTGATACTGAACGAGTTTTACTTTTTCTAGCGAATTCTTCTTTGAATGTGGTTACATGTGTCTAGGGACAAAAATTTTTGAAAGAAATGGATATTCAGCCTTTCTCCTATTCTGAGGAAATGGAGATCCAGGAAGAAATCTCCCCCGAAAGTTTTCATAAATACGGAACAAGACTGCCTGTGAGGATTGCTGATAGCTGTAAATGGTTTATAGAGACCGTTTTTGAAATTCATCAGGTCTCTACCAAAAATAACATTGTTAGTAGATTGGATAGATCAAAGGTTTGAGCTAACAGGAGCAGGGCTTTCCTACTTGTGAGTCAGTGACATGATTAACTGCTGTGCAAAGATTGGGAAGAGAGTCTCTATATTTCCCAATGGAAAACAATATTACTTAAGTAAAAAAATAGTCAATAATAATAATAATAACTGGTAGGGTAAGTTCCCCCAGAAGGTCATGGGTAAAGTCATTTTGTGCTAGGAGTTCTGTGTGTTTAGCATTTCGGTCTAAGCTCTCTTCTCTGTCTCTTCTGATAAGGATCCTCATTGCTTGACTGTTGTCTGTTTTAACATCTGAATGAATTTCTCTTTGGACTCTTAAGTGAATGGCAGCCATGTCCGCCATTAGAGCAACTGCCCCTATAAATAACCAAGAGTCCTTACCTCAGGACTGGTAAACTTCTTTAGCGAGCCAGCCCACTCGGGAAGTTACAAAATAAACTCATTTGGATATTCAAAGTGTTTCTCTGGGTCACTCCATTCCATGCTTCCAAATGGAACCCCCAAATCCTTCAAGTCTTTGAGGGAACCTAACAAGAATCATGGCCCCAGGTCTCTCTCTCTCTCTCTCTGCCTCTCTCTCTCTCTCTCTCTCTCTCTCTCTCTCTCTCTCTCTCTCTCTCTCTCTCTCTCTCTCTCTCTCTCTCTCTCTCTCTCTCTCTCTCTCACACACACACACACACACACACACACAGCATGCCAGATTAGATTATTAGATATGATTTAAGAAAAAAATTGAAAAATAAAATCTAAATAAAGAACATGCCTTCCAATGGCATGAACTCAACGATAAAAGAATATAAGAATCTTGCAGGAAATTGTGTTCTGTGGATATATCCCAAATGTCTGCATAGACATTTCCAAGAATTCTCTCTATATATCTATAAAAAAATAAAATAAAGGGAAGAAAATGTTTCCTTTTAATAATGCTTTATATCTGCTCTGGTTGTTCTGATTTCCTTGGTGAATTCTATTCCTGTTTGGGATTTGGTTGACAAACTCAGGCTCCTTTGCCTGATGCACAGAGTCCAAATTTGGCTTCTATAGAATGGAAAGAGCTACAGTGCTAGCCAGCCAACCAGGAGACCAAGTATCAACTCAGCTTCCCTGTCTGAAATTGGCCCTGGGGTTATGTGCACCAGTATGAGCTAGTGGGCTGGAGTCTTGGATTATGACTAGATAACGAAGAAGGGAGAGGTTTCAGGCAGATAAACACAGGACTGCACCTTCAAGCAAGCATGACAGTTCTTCAAGAGTTAATTGTCCAGTATCATGGAAGCTTGATGTGTAGCATTCAGGATTTGAGTTTGTTGTCTCATCAGGTTACTCTCTGTCACCTCTCAGAGTCAGTGGACAAGCACAGAGACCCTTGCATTTTCTGTTTTCCCTGCCTTCTGGAAAGCATACTAAAGAATGCAATTGAGCATCGCACAGTTAACCACTTCTGATCAGCTACACAAAGACCCATATACATCAAACCCTGCTTTTTTGTGGTGGTGTAGTGCTTTTCTGTGTTTGGGACCAGTGATAAAATCGTAATTCTCTAGCCTTTTAGCAGATAGCTGCACACATTTCTCCAGAAACTGCTAGTTCAAGTCTTCACACCAGACTTATGCTAGGTCATACAGATTAATGCCAATCCTGTTATTAAACACCTTCAATGAATAAGACTTCTCAGTTTTTCCTAATTATTTATTTCCAATACCTAATGACCTTTAGAGCAGGAGGATGTCTTAATTTATTTTGTGCCTGAATCCTCACTTTGTAAATTAAGCTTAGTTTGTTATTCTATTTCTTATAATAAGTTTTTCTATGTATGATAATTATTATAGTTATTTTCCTTGCTGCTTAAGTTTGATATAGCCTTAATTTAGAGAAGTACTTGCCTTTCTAATGATACTAATAATAGTACTACCTGTGGCTTACAAGTCCTTTAACTTCAGGCCCAGCTACACACATGAAACTGTGTTTACTAATACTATCTATTTCAGCATCTGTATTCTTAGTTGTCAACCAATTAGATTTCTTTGTTACATATCAAAACAGTCCTTTCATTTTCTTTTACTGAATAATGCTTGCTGTAATATTATTTCCAAATGTCCCCAAATGTCCTGAGCTAACTAGTAAAAAAAAAAAAAAAAAAAAAACTTTTGAAAAACATTAACTTCTGAATCCTTCTAGGTGTTGTCCAAGAAGCCATTAGCTTCTCTCCACAATTCTCATGTGTGACTGTGAGTACAAAAAGAGTATCTCATTTTTTAAATGTAGACTCTGAGAAAACAAACTTAACTTTGAAGGGTATTTTGATTCATCTTAGAAGTTTGAGGAAAAAAAAATCATGAGTAATGAAAGCCAGAGATAGAGTTCTTTCAAGAAAGACCTGGCAAACATGATGAAATCCTTCAGAGACAAAGGGATAGGGAGGCAGAGGCAAAGACTTTTGTCTCAGTTACAAGAAGACCATTGCTAATATTAGAGAAATTTTGGTAAAGTTTGTATAATTTAACTAAAGTTTGCATAGGAGGAAGAAAGATGACTGTGGAAGTGAAATTGAATGCTAAAATGAACTTCGTTTCCCAAAATTTGCAGCACACAATTCACAATATACAAACATGTTTCTGAAATTAAGTCAGACCCTGGATGAAGTTCAGCAGCATAATTTTTTTAAAGAAAAGGTGAAGGTAGGAACAAAGCTGAGTAGAAGTAGGCAGGCAAAAAGAGAGAAGAAGCACTTTATTTATATTATTCAGTTGTTCATCATCAGTTGTTTTGTTGGCCCTGAGTCTTCTTGAACAAGGGTCCCAGAGATGTATGTGAACTGAGCTGGGTTTAAATCATCAGGTTGTGCCGAGGAACATGATTTTTAATTGGAACTCACTGGCAATATTTTAAAAATATATCCAACAATACTTAAGAGACTGAATATATATAGAGAGAAAATGAACAAATGTTAAATTAGCAAACTAAGGAGAGGAGAGGTTTTTATAAAGAATATATACTTATTTAAAAACTTAAAATTAACTTTCCTTGACTAAAGAACTTAGAGAAATGAGGGATTGGCAGTTTTGTTGATGATGAAGAGGCAGGAATGTAGAAATGAGATAAGAGCAATCAAGAGGAAATTGCAGTATTTTCTATTTTGAAAATGGTTTAGTCACAGCTTATCTGGAGATAAGTGTGAGAGGAGTCCAAGTTCAATGGAAATAGAGAGCATTAGGGTTTTCTCCTGCCTAAGAAGATGAGGATTCTCTCCTTCCGATTAAGATTATCTTTTTCATCTGTATTTTGCAAACACCTCAGGAAAACTGTTTTTTCATTCCTCCCTCCTCTTAAAACTGTAAGGTTTCATCAGCAGAAAAGCATTTGTATGATTTCATCGGTATATAAACCAGTTCAAAACATTTCTTAGACAGGGAACTGCTGGTGGAAGTGGGAGAGAGGGAGAGAAAAGGGGGGAGAGTTGGGGAGGAAGGTGAGAAAAAATAAAGGAAATGTGATGGTTAATTTTATGAAGAAACTTGAAGTTTCACTTTTGAAAGAGATTAACACTTAATTTGGTAATCTTTGAGTAAACCTTTGAGTAGTTATCCATAATGTGGGTGAACTTCAACTAGTCAGAACAAAAAAAATGGCTTCTCTGAACAACTGGGAACCATAAATTTCTGTTGCTATGGAGAATCTTGGAGAAGGAAGAACAAAATGAAAGAGGGAGGGAAGGGAGGAGGGAGGAAGGAAGGAAGGAAAAATACTATCTTGATTTTTATTCTGATGTCATTCTAAAGTTCTACTTTTTAATGTTTTAATCCCTGAAAAGTAGCCTATAACTTTCTCAACCTAAAAAAGTCTTACCTCTCAAACACAATAACAATTCTCACTATTCCAACCATCCACAAACCTATGGTAAAACTTTAGTTTCAATTACTGTATTAGTTAGGTCAAGGAATACTAGGTATATATGAAAACAAAAAGATAATCAACAAGCTTTGTGACTTAATATGGCATTTATTTCTCAGTCAAAATCTCATTCTGGATATCATGAACCCTCTGGGAATATTTTTTGTTATGTTTTAATCAAGCACTTATGAATATAAACTGATTCAACTTAGAATATTACTTCAAAGACTTGTAGCATAGTCTTTCATCCAGCCACGTGTAAAGAAAAAGTAAGGAAATGGAGGGTATTTTAAGGTGTTTTAAGACAGAATTGAAAGTAATGTGAATTATATCTGCCCACATAGCTCACTGGTCAGAAATAATCACGTTTCATATAGAATCAAGAATACTGGGTTGCTTACTTTTATTGTAAACTCAAGAGGAAAGTAGTTTTTTCTTGAATGTCACATTCTTTATGCCACGGTAGTTATAATTTTTGGTGATAAGAATCTACCCAAAATATATTATTATTTCTATGTAAACTTAATTTAGAAATCAATATTCATTCTCATACATTAAATTTTTTTGAATTAGTCAGCATACATTTGTTTTTTTCTAAAATCCTATTAACTCATTCCTAATCTCTCTAAAATAAATATCAATCTTCTTTTTAAAGCAGTCGGATATGTCACATACCCTATTAATTTCTGCTTCTCAAATGTGCTCTCCTATAATACCTCTCTCACACTTATACAGAATGTTCACTTTCTTCATCTAACTTAAAGCTGCCATTTTGGATTCTTTCTTAGCTATTATCAGTGTTGTCTTTTTTCTGTCCTCTTTTTTTTCCTTTCTCTTAATTGCTGTTATTTTGTCTTTTTACTGTGTTTGCCTGAACTTGGGGGTAGGGTAAAATAAATATTTTCAATTCTCAGGCTTAAAACATACACTAAATTATATTTATCTCCAGTATTTCTTTGTCATTCACTTAGCCATTCTGAATTCCTTGCACTTCTAAGAACTGTCATGCTCCATCACTTCTTCCAGGTATTTTGAAATACTGGTCCCTCAGGCAAAATCAACCTTTGAATATTTGAAGCCTAGGCATAATTACGTGTTAATTTCCTCACCTTTTTTTGACAGAATGATTTCATTAATAATCATGAAATTGGATAAAATTCAATGGGACAGACAAGAAAAAATAAAATAAATTTTCTTTTAATTGTTTACATAGCCATATCAGAAGACAGAAATGTGCATAAAATGTTATAAAACACAATGAAAAAATTAATGACAATGAAAAAATTAGTGACAATATTTATTCTAAAGATGGACAAATCTTGGATACAGATATTTTCATATTAATAAATTAATATTAGTTTCTGTTTTGAAGGCTAATTCCTACAAAAATGTCATATAATTGCATCACATTTATTTTCTTGTTTAAGGATATGATGTAGAAGGAAAAACTTTCCTTGTATCTATAAGTAAGCACAATTTTCAAACTAGGAAAGAATCTATGAAGCAGATACTTGAAAACTGAAAAACAAACAGAAAATGGAAAATGAAGATGACAACATTTTAGAATACTACAAAATAAGGCATGAATTTATCCTGTAAGAAATAGCATCTAGGTGAAGAAAAAGAATGCACAAATAAGCTCTGTGGTTCTGGTTTGAGAAAAGGAAAATGTAATAATCATATTAATAATAATTAGTAATAATGATGGTGATGATGATAAAGGAATAACCACTTTTTAATTTTTTAGAGAATGTACTGACAGGGATGAAGGTGAGTGGGCAAGCAGGAAAAGAGAAGAAGAAATACGTCATTTATTTATTGTTTATTTTATGTAGTTTTCCATCTTGGTTTTACCCTGGACCTAGATGCAAACCCAGGTCCTTGAGATGTATATCAATTGTGTCAGCTAGAGGCAGTGAACCCAACTGCTACTCTATTAGCATACCACCTAACCTCTGTCTTTTCTGTTTTCTTGTATTCCAGCTCATAGATAATTCCATTGTGTCAGGAGCAGTGACATTTGACCACTGCAGTACTGAGCACCCAAAATTAGGGAGTCAAAATTGATTTATCAGTCCTCCTTGCTTTTGTTGTTTTTATCTCCATATGTCACTTGTACTTTGCCAAAACTATACAAAAGAGTTATATATATATATATGTATATATATATACATTATATATGTGTATATATACACGTAAGTATTAGATTAATTAAAATTGAATATAAAAATATTTAGTAGAGGTGTGAAAAACAGAAGAAACAGAGAGCAAGCAATAAAATGGCAGGCCTAAATCAATAAATTAATCTAAACATAACCTCAAGTAATTGAGATTGGTGAATGGATTAAAAAACAATGATTCCATTACATATTGCCTACAGGAAGCGTACATATATCACTAATGTGCTAAAAGTTCAAAGTAAGAAAATGGAAAAAGGTAAACCACCAAAAAATAACAACATAATCTGAATTTTTATCGTATTAGTTCTCAGACCAAATTTATAAGAGATAAAGAAAAATATTGCCTAATGATCAAAGGGGCAATTTATTATAAAGATGCAGTTAGCATACATAACATGCACCTGAAATGGGTAGAATATTCACTTTTCCACAAATGTCCATGTCAAAATTTCTCATTTCTGTGAATATGTTGGCTTACATGCCAAAAGATATTATGTAGATGTACTAATTTTAAGACCTTTATATAAGAAAATACCCTGAATTTTCCAGGTAGGTCAATATAATCACATAAATTCTTAAAATAAGAGAAATCTATCTGGCTGGAGTCAAGAGAAATAAGGCAAAATAAGTCATTGGGATTCCAATCACAGGAAGGATTTTATCTGCTATTTCTGACTGAGATGCACAGGACCATGTGTAAGAACTGAAAAGAGGTCTCTCAGGCCTAAAAGCAGTGACCAGTTGACAGATAGCAAGGAGACAGAGACCTCCATCCTACAGCTGCAACTACATGAATGAACTTGGAAGTAGATTTTTCTCAGAGCCTCCAGTCAGACTCTGATGAATGACATCTGATTTTTAGCCTTTTAAAACCTGCATCAGAGAAACCAACCAAGTCAACCTGATAGACATGACTGTGAAAAAATACATTTATGTTGTTTCCATTCACTGTTTTTATAGAATGTTAAGGGAATAATCATAAACTAACACAGCACTAAAGAATAGAGCTTCAAAAGATCTGAAGCAAAACAAATAAAGTGAACGAAGAATTAACATATTTTACACATTAAACACAAATTACATTTGAAGATGCGAAGATTTTCACTTTGTTAACAAACAGAACAGATAGAAAAATCAGCAAAGCTGTAGAAGATTTGAATAATGCCATCAACCACAAGAATCTACTTGATATTTAGAGTATTCCATTCATTAACAGCAGAGTACACATTCTTGAAGTGCATATGCAACATTCTCAAAGATGGACAATATCTTGGCAAAAAAACTTACTTTGATAAAGCAAAAGAAAATGTAAAATAAATATATATCATGCAATGAATCGAACTAGAAATTAATGTATCATGACAAGAAAATTAATCTATCGAAAATTAATACTCTCATAGTTCATGGCAAATGATGGACTATCAGAGGAACTTATAACATATTTTAATGAACAGGATATGAAAATACAGCATATCAAAAGTTACAGAATACTGCTAAATCAGAACTCAAAGAGGAAATTATACTAAATGCTTATAGTAGAAGAAAGATCACAAAGAAATTTAAGATTCTACCTTAAGAAGCTACTGATTAAAAAAAAATCAATGTGAGACCCAAAGAAATTATAAACAGCACAAATATATGAAATTAAAAACTGAAAATAACAGAGGAAAATCATTCAACCATTATTTTTCTTTGAAGAGTTTAATAAAATTCATGAAATTCTACCTGAACTGAAAAAAAGGAAACAGATACAAATAAGCAATATCAAGAATGAAATAAGTAACATCACAATAGACCCCTTTTTACTCAGATGTAAGGCATTTAATAAAAGAATTTTACAAATATCTCCATTAACATATGTTCAAAAAATAAAAAAAAACTTCAAATCTTTAAAGACCACGCACTCTAAAAATTTATGTGAGATGAAATGGATATCTACAACAAAATATTTAACTATCAAACTAAGCATGTAAAAATATTTTGAATTAGAAATTTCAGAACAGAAATATTCTCACAGGAAAAATATAGAAAGTATTCAAATATGTAATATCAACTCCACACAATACATTTCAGAAAAGAAATGCAAGTGAAAACTTGTCAAGTCAATTTGAGACCAACCTGTATGATAAGCAGAATTCTAAGTTGACTTCTTTACCCCTGGTGTTCATGCTCTTTATAATTCTCTTGCTGGAGTATGAGAATGATCTGTGGATATGATGGAAGACTACTCCCATAAGAGGTACTAATCTCATCATTGAGTTAATTAAAAGGGAATTTATAAAGAGTCCTGACTTCTTTAAGATGAGTCTTTAGAAGAAGATAAAGTGTCAAAGAGACATTCTTCTGCTGCCTTTAAATTCAACCTTCATGAGTTCCTCAGCTGAAAGGAAACTGTTTTTACAACCATCATTTAAGCTTAAAAGAGGAATCTATGGTCCAGTTGAAAATGCAGCCCAACTAACACCTTGATTTCAGCCTTGTTGGACCTGAACAGAGAAACCTAATGACACTGCACCCAGTCTTTTTATCTCCTCCCCCAAATCTTTGAAATATGGAATAGATATTATTTGAAACCATTAAGTTTGTAATTGGTTATATAGAAAGAGAAAAAGAAAAACTCCAAGTGCCTGAACTATACGAAATACTGCAGGAAAAGTCAAAGTATAAACCCAATTCTTATGAATAGAGACAAGATCCTCAATAACATTTGCAAGTGAAATCTGAAACTTTAGAAATAGTAAGACATTATGACTTAGTTAATTTTATGCTGTGACAAGATGGTTCAATATTTCAAAATTAATCAGTGCAGTACCATATTAATAGAAAGAGAACCAAAAAAGCATATGATAACAGCAATTGATGCACAAAAGCATGTGGCAAATCTCAATCTCAATCTATATGAAAATTCTCAACCAGCTAGGACTAGAAGGGACTTATTCAACATAATAAAAGGTAACTATAATTTACCTATAGATGATATCAAAGCTAATGGTGAAATGGGGAATGCTTTCGTCAAACCATGTGTAAGGAGGTAAAAATGTTCTTTCCACTCTTAATCTGATTAACAATGGAATCTGATTAACCAATAATGAGAAAAAAAATATAATAGACATACAAATTAGCAAAGAATAAATAAAACTTTTCCTACTTATAGGAGACATAAATCTCTGTAGAAAACCCTCAAAAATCTAAAAAGAATGTATGTCTTCCTAAAATATTTTCTAGAATATAATTTCAGCTCACATATTTCAACTTAATTACTACACAGGCCATAATAAATTAAATTTGATATAAAGTATACCATTTAACAAAGCTCTGAAATGGAATATAAATCTACTACCACAAGTACAGAATTTGAATTCTGAAACCACAAATAAGAAGAATAAATAGCAAAACGCACTGTGGATATGAATTCGAAGAATCAAAATAGCAAAGATGTCAAATTTTCCCAAAGTGATCTATAGACAATGCAATTTCAATAAAAATCCAAGCTAGCATTTTTTAGAAAACAGATGCTTATTCTATAATTTCTCTGGAGAGTAATAACAATTAAAAATAGACTCAATAGCTTTGAAAAAGAAGAATTAATTTGATACTGCAATCAGAAAGTGCTCTAATGGTAAAGCTATAGGTGGATATATAAGTGGAAGATTACAGAGATCCAGATTCAGCAGTAGACACATGCAATTTATTTTTTGTTTTTGACACAGTTGCAAAGGCAATTTAATGGAGAAGGGAGTAGTCTTCTGCGGCAAAGAGTGTTGAAATCATTCTAAACATCCACGTCCTACACGAATTTATTCAAACAAATCAGTTGTTTTTATGCATCTTTCAATCTCTGAAAACGATCCATTTTGAACTGAGCCATAGGTTCTTACTTTAAGTGTATATTTTTATTCATTTTAATTAATTCTACATAAAGTAAAATCTATTACAAATTTGATAACTGGATTTAATCAAAATAACATTTTGCTTAGCAATGTTTTTTTTGAGAATGTAGAGACAAATTGTAGACCAAAGGAACATATTTGTAAATGCTTATCCAACAACAAATGAATATCCAGAATATATAAAGAACTCTAAAAGTCAGCGCTAAGAAAATGAATAATCCAATTAAAATGAGCAAATGCCTTTTATGAGTCATCAAAAATAATATATTTACGTATTCAAACAAAATAAGGGCATCAAAATATTTTCTATGTCGTTAGTCTATAACTCATTAGCAAATTTCCATAATTAGGCAATGCAAATTTGTATCACCATGAGATACTACTATACAGATACTAAAATGACTAATATTAAAAACAGAAATAACAAGTACTGGAAAGTGTGTAGGACACTATCATATATTGCTTGGACCTCACATATTGCTGGAGAGAATGCAAGATGATATAACCATGGAAAAGTTGGGCAGTTTCTCATGTAAACATACACTTACGTTATGACCCAGAAATATAACTATCAGGCATTTTCCCTAGAGTAAAAAAAATCCAAGATATATTCTTTTCAAATTCGTGTTTCTCCAAAATACATTCTAAAGACTCCAAATAGCTCTGCAAGTTAAAACATCTACACATTTATTATAAAAAACCCAAATATTTAATATACTTGTCAAAATCATCCAAATATTTTCTTTTTCTTTTTAAAAATTCCTGAAAGATAGCCAACATTATTGCCCATTGTGTCCAACTTATGATCTAAACAATCAAGTCAATCCAATCAGCCATTTTAGTTTTGCTGACAATGTAAGAGCATCTTCCGTCGTTTCCTCAGGCAGTCGCAAATGACAGAGCTGAAGCAATTCAGTTTCTGTTTCTTCATATTACAATCTCTGGCTATTGTTCTTCATTTTAAATGTATTGTTTAACTACAGGAATTTAAAGCATTCTATGTGTTAAATTACCAAATTGAACTAAAGAAAACATAATTCTGAGCTATTACAAACACTTGACAAAAAAAATACATACTTTAGCATTCAGTAACTATGGTTCTACAAATTAATTTATTAATTATATATAGTCTATTAACAGATAATAAAATGTGCATATATATATAGCATACGTGTGTCATTTATCTGAATAAAGAGTTAAAACATAATAAAACACTCTCACTGATATTTTTAAGACTTGAGAATGCATATGAAAAGAAAAGTAGGACTAATTTCTAGTTGGTACTATTATTATTGTTATTATTATTACTAGTAGTAGTAGGAGGAGGAGTAATGGCAGTAGTAATAGTAGTAGTAGAAGTGAGCACATAGTCTTATTGCATCTGGGGTCGACAACTCCCAAGATTCCACCTGGCTTTTTCTACCACTGGATGAAATTTCTTGTCATCTGCCCCCTTCCCCTTTTTGTTATTTACATAAATCCTACTGGTTCTAAAATTTGTATCTCGATTTTCATTTTCTCCAAGAGATATTTCCTAATTTTCCTCCTACTCCCTCCCACACCAAACCTTGTTGTTTATACATTTATTTCAGTATTTAGCAGGTTATGGCAGTTTTCTACTTTCACAGGTAAAAACGGTTATCCTAGTGTGAGAATCTCCGGCAGCAATTCTTGAGATAAAAATTCTAGTGCAAGTCAATTTTAGATATAATCCCAGGCAACAATGGAAAGCAATGGGCATCGGTAGCAAACATTCTTAATATCATACCCAATATCATCAAAACCTCTTATTTCAACAGTTATTACTTTCCAAAAGCTATCACCATGTATAAGGACTTTCCCCAATATCTAGATCACTCTACTTGTATAATAGGCCAGAGAAGATTCAGGGAACTAAATGAAATCCGCCTGCCTTCAGTTAGCAATTTACGTGAATTAGTGTGCATTCCAGACTTCTCTTCTCTTGGTGGACACAGCTAAGTCATGCATTTTTCTTTTTCACCCAGAACTAAGCCACCATTACGATTGCTAGTTTAGCAATGTACCAGAATGTACTGGTTGCATCCTCACATCACTTTCCATTCCTCTGCTATTGTTGCTTATACCTCCAAAATTAATGACACACACACGAATCCTTGTCTCAGACTCTGTTTCTGGAGAATCTTAGTTGTAAGCTAAAAAAGGAAATTAGGAAATAAAGGGAAAGCAGATGGATACTCTAAAGCAAGTTACCACTGCAAGCAGCATGATTTTATTCTCAGTGAAGAATTATGGTGACAGTAAACATGTGTCTCAAAATTGCCCTTATAAAGAATAAGGGAGTCAGAATATCAATACACTAACTCCCACTACTCATTAGTTGAGTGCTCTTTCTATAAACTATCTCTGGCATGTGTACTTTTAGCAAGACAGAGGGGTATCTTTTTCTAAGAGCAAGTACTCGAGATAATAAATGTAGGTGCTGACTTCTGTAAGGTAGGCCAGTCTGTTATGGAATGGAAAAGACTGCTGAGTTGTAGGAGGGTATGCAAGTTTCTTGCACAGTTACCTTATTTACTTGCCTTTCCTCTAAAGGCCTTATTGTAATATCTGATACACAGAAAAGATGAAAGAATTTTTCCAAATAAAATGAGAGGATCAAGCAGCTAAAAGGCTGAGAAATCATATTGATCTCCAATACAAATCCTTTAGTCTGATGATATGGAATGGGGACTAGAAGGAAATCTAAGCTCAGTCTTGAGCTCTGAGTTGAATGTTTCCTGGAATTTCAACAGCAAGTAGAATAACAAAGAGGCAAAGGAGTTAGAAAGGAATTGTAGGGCGGTGGAGATCAATCTCTACCCTAGTTGAAGAAGACCTAAGGGATAAAGTAAGGAAGGATTCACTCTCACTAGGAGAGACCTCATTTGTTAAAAATTATACAAGGTGATGTGCCCCAGTAGAACAGCATTTTTGTCAGCTGCCTTTGTCCGAGAGGCCACATGTTCTAGGGACCCAGGTTCAAGACTCGGGGACATGGCGAAAACCAAGATGGACAACTAAATAAAGTGCTTCTTCCTCCTCTCTCCTCCTCCTGCCTGTCTCTGCTCACCTTTATTCCTGCCTACAGCTTTCCTTTTAAAAAATTTATACAAGTAAATGGATTATTTTTTAAATCAGATGGAAAATGACATTTTATAGAAAATATAGTATGTGTTCCTAAAAGACACATAGAAAACAAAATATAAATAGGTCAGAAAATGATGACACAGTTTTACGTCTAATACTTGACCATGTGGTAAATAAACCTTACTATATTCTAAAAGAATATTTAAAAAATAATAGAAATCAGTATTTCACCCATGTTCATTCTGATGCAGTGAGGCTACAGAATGGCTCAATTTATTCTCCTGGTGGTAATTTTCGGCCACTTGACTAAAATTTTTTTAGGAAAACCCAAATCTTTCTGACTTCTTGGTCAGTAACTCTGTCAGGAAAGAGAGAAAAGGCAAATCAGTTTGGGTGTGAAGAGAAGCCTGCTCTGTCTTTGGAAACAGAGAAATACAGGTGATAGAATGTGTCGTGTCCATTGCTGCTAATAAGAAAGTCAAAAGTTCTCTGTCTGAACCATATGTGAAATTATCAATATGCTGTGGAAGGTGCTAAATGCCATGTGTAAATTATCCTGCCAATTTTATCTTGTTTGCAGTTCTATGACATCAAAGCACAATGACAAAGTACACCTCACCAAGAGCCAGACTGAAATGATTTTGTTTACCCTTCACTTTAATTTTTCATCTTGGTGTTGTCCAACTTCTTCTTGTCAGCTGTCTGTTGTTTGAAAGACATTGGTTTCTGTAAGGTCATCATCTTCTTATGGATACGCTTAGACTGACATGCACTGTGCACCAGTTGAAGTATTGTTTCTTCAGGGGTTCAGGTAGAGTGTCAAAATGATTACCTGATCCCTGGAGGAGCCTGCATCGAAGTAGAAAGAAACCCAGGAGTCAAGGTGTCCAGCATACCGGAGAGACCTGCCTGGCACTGGCAGGGGCAAGAGAGCGCTTTCTGTTTTGAAAAGAAACATCAGGAAAATGTCGCAGACTGCTTTCTCTCCCATTTGCCTATCTATGTAATTGCTGTGCCTGGATTTTTCTTTTTCTGTCTATTAACTTAACAGATACATCAGATGAAAAAGGAGCTGAGCTGACATTGACTCCCACAGCACTGTTGAGAGACAAATGACTAACAGCATGAAAGGAAGAGGTGCTTTGCTGAGGATGTTTCAAGGATGAATTGCAATACAATTTTTCATTAGTTTTAGTTGTGTAATTATTATGATTACAGTCACAGCCCTGATCAAGGAGTGCTTCTGGGTTATTGCTTCCGACAGTTTTTTTCTGAAAGTGCACTCCAGAGGCGTCTGTGTGTATTGAAGAGGATGAAGCATGAATGGTGACCTTTTTACTCTGTCAGGCAGTCTCTCCGTTCTCACTAAGTTTTCATGTTTTTTACCTTTTGAGTCTTCACATCAAAATATCACTGAGAGGTTTTTTTGTCTCCCACTGAGAGAGCATAAAGTGACTGGCTGGTTCTCTTTGATTCATGGAGTCAAAAGTGTTTATGTCTGTGCCTGTAAAAATGCACATACCTGTATTCAAAACTGATAGAGAAACATCTGCAGGCAAAAAAATGGGAAAGTCATGCACTAAACTCTGACTGTATCTAGGGGCCCTGCCCAAAGACAATGCCCTGAAGTGAGTTTACAAGTCTCAGCTGATTTCTGAGCTTCTGTGCCAATCAAAACAACAGTCATGCCTGACTTGACAAATATGGGTGCCCTTGACTCAGCAGCTTGTTTGACACATTACCTCGTCATCTTCTCCTTCATGCCTCTAAATGGGGCAGGGCTTTTTTCAATCTAACAGAAAAAAGGAGCACAAGGAGATTATCATTTTTTGTGTTACAAGTTAATATTTCCAATGATTTCAGAGTTAAAACACCCAACAGCAGCAACAGTAACAAAAGCAACCCTGAATCAGAAGCTTCATTTACAGAGGACAGATTTCAACTGATCACCACAATTATTCTAAATTACTTTGATTACAGTTAACTATAGTTTACTCTCTGCAATACCAAATGTATTTTCTAATATCCTGTGATTTAGATAACATTACAATAAGACTTTTTAATACTATGAAGAAAATGTCACTAGAGCCCATTATACTTAAAAAAACTGAAATTGGATACATAGTTATGCAGCCAGCTTTTTAGTTGTCTTTAACCAATAGTATATTCCCTCCCTAGGGCTGCTATACAAAGGTGTTAGAATAACACAAACTATTGTCTCACAATTTTAGAGGCTTAGCACACTGAAATAAAGATGTTGGCAAAGCTGAAGACTGAGAGAATCCTTCCTTGCATCTTCCTGTTGGCTAATGCCTGCAATCCTCAACTTTTCTTGACTTAGTGAATGCCTCACTCAAATATCTGTCATCATTCATATGCTATTGTTTCCATTTTCTCATTGTTTTACCTCTGTTTATGTCTCTGTGCTCAAATTTCATATAGATATATTTGGATATATGTTATAGATAATAGTTACAGATAATGAAAAACAGTCTTAGATTAGGGGTTATCTTAATAAATGCAGCGTCATTGTAACTTGAACCAGCAAAGATTCTATTTCTCTAAAGGTCACATCCTGAGATTCAGGGCAGATGTGAGTTTTAAGAGAACACTTAAATTCTGTACACAGGCTACATAATATGAAACAGTAAAGTTACTAGGAATTAATGGTAGTTCAAGGGACTTATTGGTAATTCTCACTTCTTGAAGGAATCCTGATTTCCTTAAGGAATCTAGGAGGCAGCGTTAAAGTTTTTATGTTCTACTATAAATGATTTAATTTTCTTAGAGACAGAACAAAGCCATCACAAGACTCTTAATTAGCAAAGGCAGTGGTTCATTCTTAATTTGTTTCTGTCATATACCATATATCCAGCTATTTTCTGTAAACCAAAACATAGAAGCTGGGAGATTGGGGGGAGGGATGGATGCAAGAAAGAACGAGCTTTTATTCAGAGCTTGACCACTGGAGACCATCTCAAAATCCCCAGCCAAAGATGTGCTCTGGTGGAGTAGCAGTTGCAGATGTAGCCTGTGGCTGACTGAACTTACCGTAAGAACCCAGATTCTGATTCTGGGGCTGGGGCAAACAATGAAAATGAGCAACTAAATGAAAATTAAATAAAATACTTCCTCTTCCTCTCTTGCTCTCTCAAAAAAAGAAAAAAGAAAAGACAAGAAAAATCCTGAGCCAAGTGAGGGCTTATTAAGGGGAAAGGGGCTGTGTGGGTGTGTGCGTATTTTATGAAGGGATGCGGGATGAGGAGGGAGCGCAGGAGTCCGCCATCATCAAGCTACTCGTGGTCCTCTTACTTAGCTCCCTGATTTCAGATCCTATCTTGGTATCCACTGAAGGATCTGTGTCATTGGTGAAAATTTGTTAGCCAGCTGTGTCTGCAAGAGTTTAGTTTTTTAACTGCACAAAACTTTGATCTTCTCTTTTTGTAATTTTTTTTTCTCCCTTCTAGCACTTAGTAGAAGAGAAGGAAGGGTAGAGACATCAATTTTAGAAACTTTATCGTAGGTCTTAATAAAGAAGTAAACAAGATAGGGCAGTTTTTAAAATAAAAGAGAGGCTCAAGAATAGATAAATTTGTAAGTGACATAATATGTACAGTTTATATTCTGCAGTGTGATATCTACTAAAATGAGAAAAGTTGAAAATAGTTGACAGAAAATGAATAAACCATGTCCATGTGGAAGCAGATGAGACCAAGTTTAGACATGGTTGATTCATAGTGAAAAAAAAATGGACTATACTTCTCTCTTTCAGAATGAAGAAAAGGACAACCAGTACTGTAGATGTAAATTTGTATAGGTAAAGGGCTGAATAAATTGAGATAATTATGTTTCTATGAAATAGGAAGCAAGGTTGAGTGACTAATAAGTGCCAAATTTGATGTGGTCTGAGGCAGACGTGAATGAACAATATAGGCATAATTCTTGTTATGTGAGTTTGCAAACAGTGGGAGATCTGATTATACAAGCGGTAAAAGAAAGTGAGCTGTGCTACAGAAATAAAACGAAAGATCGTATGCAGTTTTACACAGTTAATGAAGTGATTTAAACAGAGACCAATCTAAACAATGAGTAAGAAGTAGCAAAGTCATATATATAAGGAGGAATAATCTAAGCATAGGAAAAGGCATGCCTAAATCCAGGAGAAAAATGACATGGCACTATTAAGAAATAGAAAGAAACTCAATTTGGCTAAAATGCTAACTATATGAGCTATAATTGAGAAGAAATGATGGTAAAATGAGAAGAAACAGAAACAAAAATCTGCAACCAGATGGTTTTAGTAGCTATTTTAAGCTTAGCCTTTATTCTAAAGAGAGATGATGAACCAATGAAATATTTTAAGTAGGAGAACAGCATAGTAAGGTTAACATTAGTATGATTAGTTCAATAAATAGTTACTCAGGTTGCTTATGTGAAATGGTTAAAAGGATTCAAAAATGAAAAGAGCAGTTTAGAGCCCAGGGTGATAATCCATGTAAAAGTGCAACTGTAACTAAAAATAATGATAAGAATTGATAAATTCCAGGGACACTAAAGAAGAACAATTCATTGGAATGCATGCTAAATGAGATGGGTCAGAGAAAAGAATGAAAAATGAATCAAATATCACTGTGGAATTCTGACTTGTATGGAGGAATTTGTGCTGCAATCACATACTGATAGATGGAATTGGGGAGATTATGAATCCCATGACTGAAACGTGGCATTCTGATAATATGAGGAGTATCCAAGAAGAGTTATCAAATTTCTGGAGAGTAGTGTACTCTGGCATTATATTTTAGCAGTCATTCATTTTAAATTAAACTCAACCTACAAAAGAGCATCAGATGAGTTTATAGAGCGATACGAAAATGGAGCTAAGAATTGAATCCTAACAATGTTTAATATTTAAACAGAACAGATGGAGAAGAGAATGCAAGTACACGAAGAAAGATCAAAGAAGTTGGAAGAAATTTTGGAAGATAGTTTAATAGCAATGAAAATAAACTGGTATTCAAAAGAGAAGTGTGGCTAGCTGAGAGGTTAAATAAAATAATCCATGAGAAATGTACATTTGAATTTTTAAACCAAAATGGAATCTGATGCCAGTCGATGGTGGGTGGAGTAGCCAGATGTAAATAACTAGGAAAAGTCATAGAAGCAACTGTTTCAAGAAGTTCGAAATGCCATTTCTTTGTCTTACGGAGTCATGTAGTCATTTGTATTAGATGCCATTTTTTTCTTCATTATATATATTAAATACCATGACTGATTTAAATTAGTACTATTAAATTTTGTATGTTTGTACTGTTTTTGACTTTTAGTAAACTAACTGACCAATTCTAATTCCTTTTACTTTTTCAGGTATATATCATGCAATCTGACAGTGATTTTATGGTCTCTTTCATTTTAAATATTTGATAAAGTACTTCATTGATTATCATTTCAAAAACAATATGAAATGACAGTGAGAGATGGTTTCACCAAATTGGCTGACTCACTGGCTGATTGCCCTGTATGGAAGCAAAATTATTGAACTTCTTGATTACAGTCATAAGTCTTACAAACCTTTGACATAATATAGTTCTTCCCATTCAGGGTACTGTCTTGTTACCTGCTCACTATACTGAGAAGTTGCTGACAATGTGTTCTCTCAGGAGACTTAAAACTATAATCAGGGCAACTGAAATGATAACTATCCTTTACTTTGTGAAATATTAATTTTTTATTTTTTCACTTTAAAAATCAATTTAAGCTATTTTTTTTTTTTTAAATCTAACATATTGAATAAAATTGAAAATTCAGCCTACTTTATTCCACACCTCCCCAGTCTTACATGTTCTGTCTGGAAGCATGCTGAAATGCTGCTAAGAATTTCTGCTTTGGTTGAAGTTTGTGCTGAGATTGCTGGCCCTAAATAATATTTCACTATTAATTTTGCTTCTAAAGTTTAGACATTAAATCCCAGAAAACAATGGAAATAGAAGCTTGCTGAGACATTATCATCCCAAACTCTTCCTTTCATATTACATACTTTTTAGCTATATTTTATTTTTATTACACATATGGTAAAATCTTATAGTTCCATTTTTTAACTACGTACAATTTTCTTGCATTGCCATTTTCTAATACAAATATGTCAATTTTTCTATCCATAATTAATCTCTTTCTCTCAGTATCTGCTTCCTACTTGCAAGAGTTATACCATTTACATTTAATTACATTTAAGTAATTATAATCAATTGCATTTAATTACATTTGCATTGTCAAGCTTGTCACATTTACATTTTTGCTTTCTTGATATTTTAAAATTATAGTACTTATTGTTTTCTGTCTATGGGATCTATTACAATAACCAGAAATCAATTCACACTGTATTATAACAGTTATTGTTTATTAAAGAGTCAATCAGTTTTTAACTGCTGTTTTTCTTTCCGCATAATTTTAGTGTCATGCTACCTGTTTTACTTGAATGGAAATGCTGTAAATTAAATGGATTATCTTTACTTGAGTTCCATAATTACTCAAAATTATGCCATGTTATTTGTTCATATAGAAACTTCAACATTTTTATCCTGGAGTTTATAGTTACCTTTTATTATTTTTGAAATTGATAGAAGTAAATGCCTATTTTGTATTTGACTTTGTTCTAATCTTTAATATGTCCATTTTTTGTTCATTGTGTATTTTCTTTGCTCACCATAAATTCGTTCTTTAAAGTACATAATGTTATCCACATCTTATTTTTATTTTTGATGTAGGTAATTAAAACTGTAAACTTTTCTCTAAAAGCTGCATCCTAGAATTTTGGTATGTTATGTTTCATTTTCATTCATTTCAAGGTTCTTTTAAATTTCCCTTGTAATTTCTTCCTTAACTTACTGTTATTTAAGAATGTGTTGTTTAACTTCAATTAATTTTTTTAGTTTTTTTTCTGTAATTTATTTTTAACTTCATTTCATTGTAGTCAGAAAAAATTTTTTGTCTGACTTCAATTTTTTTTTTTTTTTTTTTTTTTTTTTTTTTTTTTTTTTTTTTTTTTTATAAAATTTTTTTTTTTTTTTTTTTTTTTTTTTTTTTTTTTTTACTTATTATTATGAGTTATTTGTCACCCAGCATGTGGTTTAATCTGAAGCGTGTTCCTAGTGCCATTGAAGAAAGCATGTATGGCGTTATTGTTGTATGGAATGTTCTGTAATGTATCTGCTAAGTCTTCTTGACTTACCATACTGATCAAATCCTCTAATTCCTTAATTATATTTTGCCTTATTATCTATTATTTTAAGTGGTATATTGATGTCTGCAACTACTTTTATAGAACTTGAATTTTTCATATATTTTGAGCAATCTATAGGTAAGTCTCTATAAATATATTTAAATACAATCCATTAGAAGAATTTTTTCTGAACAAACAAATTTTCAATGTATGTCCTACTGCAATTCAAAATTAGGGAGCCATTCAGAAATATTAGCGTCTCCTAACAGGGCTGTAAGAAATGGATATCTCAACCTTAACTCTAGAACTACTGAGTCAGAGTCTGTATTTTAACAAGTACACTAGGTGATTTTTATTAAAATTCAATTTTGAGTAGTATTCATTGCATATACAGTTTTTAAAAAGTATTTTAATAGTTCACAAGTCTTTCTTGTATCTTATGTATGAATTTAGTTTTTTGTAGACTATCTTCTGCTACTAGAACACAAATCATTTTTATTGTTCTTGTCAATTTCCAAAATGTAGTACAGTCTGATTAAATGTACACATGCAATATTTAACTGGAAAATATAATGAATAAATAAAAACATTCCTAATTAAAAAAATTTTTTCAAATAACCAACTTTTCATCGTCCTTAAGATGTAGATCTTAAGTTTTGCCAAATTCTGTTGACAACTGGTGCATGACCATTTCCCTAAAATAGTTGAAATAATATCAGCACATGGCTCAACTGTGCTTACTTTTAAGACTCACCAGAGCCGCATAACTGGCAGATTACAGAGGACAATGAAATGTACAACCTTAGATTAGAAAATGATGAGTGAGCTGAATGTGAACATGGAAAACTATGGCTGGGAAATAGCCAGGCCAAATGGAGGCAAAGAAGAGACAAAAGTCAAATGAACACATTAGATCCCCACCCTCAGTGTCATGACAGTTTCCATTCAGACCAAATTAGGATTGGGAGTAGGTGTTCTCCCCTGATCCTGGACCACTCAGCCTTTTTTCCTAGAAGTTTACATATGTTAGTGACCTAAAACCATACCTTACATCCTCTTCCTTTGCAAAAAGCATGTAATGTCTCTGTGTGGCAAGGGGTTGGAGAGTTTGAGTATGAGCTTCGTACTCCCTCTTTGATCAAAGAATGCATTTCTTTGTCCATTCCTATTTGTGGCCCTTGATCTCTAGTGGCTGAATGGGAAGAAGAATCTAGATGCTCTTGGTAACGTTGCCACTCTTTTACTCTTCTCTTTTTTCCAAGCACACTATACTTTTCAGTTCCTTAAATATGACATAATCTTGTCTTTCTAGGTCCTTTGGAGTACTCACCTCTCCTAGTCTCTTCTCATAGCTTATTCTTACCCCAGTCTTTAGCTTCAAACAACTTTATTGATCAGATCAAACTAGATTATACTGTTAGATGTGTGTTTTCCTAAATATTTAGTGAAGTTTTCTAAATTGAATTATATTTTAATGTATGCGTCTCCAACTATAAAAGAAAGGTACAGATAGGAATGAAGATGAACAGACAAGCAGATGAGAGAGAGGAGAAAGAAGCATTTTTATTTATTTTTATTTTACTTGTGTATCTTAGTTGCTCCCCCGGCCCCCAGGATGGGGCCAGAGGTGGCAGACCTTACTTCTAGTCCACCAAGGCATGCCTTATTATATCTATTTTAGATTAGCATTATAAATGATTTCTATTTAACCATGTATTTTCTGTAATTATTGAGGATTCTTTTATTTTATGTGATATATAATATTTATAATTTGTTTTTCTTGACCATCTTGCTTTGGTAGCAAATTATCTTTGAAAATAAAGCATTATAAATAAAGCATTCATATTTCTATCCCTGAGTGCTTGAGTTGACATATGTTACTGTTATGAGCAGCACCTCTAATTATATCAGTGTGTGCTTGTTATTCTCTCTTGTTTTCTGTAAAAATATATCATTTCTTTCTGTAAGTAGTAGAAATTTATGCAGGCACCTGTTCTTCCCTCAAATAGATTGCAAAGATAAGAACTGTGTCATTTTTTTCCTAGTGCTTCTTCTTCTATATCTTAATAGATTTCTAAACTTCCATTTTACATGATTGGTAGGGACAAATATTTCATTGATTAAGGACACAAGAGAAAATTAAGTTTAAATCTCCATTTCAACACTAATAAACATTGTGATCATTATGATTATTTAAGTCCTCTAAACCTATTTCCTTACCTATAAATAATATTTATCCTGCTATGCTGTTTTCTGAAAATTGCATGGAACAATGTATGTGTACTGTTCAGCTTTCTGGCCAGAGTTGCGTGAGCATCCAATAAATGAGGTTGTGATTTAGTAGTATTTTTAAGTAGGCAGTATATGTGAGTTTTTCTAAAATGCCTGAAAGGATTGTTTCTATTGACAATGCAAAATCAATAGGAGAAGTCACAATTTTCTTATTTTAAGTAGACCATAATGAGCCATGGCTGAGTCAGGTAAACTTTACAAGTACCTGGCTACTATTTTCTTATAAATTTAGAAATCAAATATTAGTAAGTCTCAGCAGAATCCTTGATTTTCAAATGCTTTAAAAATAGCAAACATGTGCATTTAAAAATCATATCTATTTTTACATGACTTAGGAGACTGGAAATGCAGAGAAACACCCTGGAGACAGAATATTGGTGATGTCTTCCATACGATAGACATTCCTATACCCCGTTCAATTTTACTAAAGCATAACTATTATTTGATTAGGAAATTTCATTTTCTAGTTTCCATTAAATAGAATTGGACAACAAAATTACATAGTTGAATGTGTATGATAAAGATGTATTTTATGTTTCACTATTTGAAATACTTTAACATAGTGCTTCTAAATGCACTTCCTGTATAAATAGTTCATCAAAGTTGCCTTTGTTTTTGCTCCCTTTCCTAACTGAGTTAGTATATAAAATAGAGGAAACTCCTGAATGAAAGGGTTGGAAGTACACATTTCTAAATTTTCTGATCAATTGAACCAAATGATCTTATGGAACAGTATTCCAAAGTCCCTTTATTTTTCTGAGATCCTCTCTTCTCCAATCCGCTCCTAGTGCTGGAGATTTTATTCTCTCCTTTTTTGTTTGGCAGTGTTATTCTGGAGGTTTAAACAACTTAGAAATAATGATTAAGGATGTGACGACTACTGAGAGCTGTACTATCATAGTGTGAGTTGTAAATTTTCTTTAGAGTGATATAGTTTAACTTTTAGGGTTAAAGTTAGTATCTAAGAAAATTGATGTTAGGTACACCCTGGTGACTTAACAATTAAGCCTGCAGCCTCAGGCCAGCATACTCCACATATATCCCAATGGCCCAGTCTAGTCACCTGGGGCAAAGGGGAAGGGGAACAACCAAAATGAATAACTATGTAAATGATTTTTCCTCTTCTTTCTTCCTGCCTGCCTGTCTACTTGTCTTCATTCCTGCCTAAACCTTTCCTTAAAATAAAATAAAAAAGAATAATACAAAATAAAATGATGTTAGACAAGAGTTAAATAACAAGAGAATCAGTAAGTGTAGGGCTGTATTATTCATCTATGGGTGTTAATTATTCCCAGGGTAAGTGAGAGATTTATCTGACTATATAGTATGACATTCCCTCCCAGGAGAAGGATGTGAAAATCATCTGTGACTCCCTCATTGACTCTTTGGTGCTCTGAAGGTTAGTATATTGCCAAAGGAAAACCCACACAAAGTTTGGGTGATTGTCTGAAAAACTCCCTTGATCTCTGATTTTTATTTTTATTTGTATCTGTTATGATGCTTAGCTATGGGAAAAATAATTCTGCCTCAAGCTGTCCTAAATAAGTAAGGATGTTTATTTTCTCATCTATTAGCAAATCTAAGGGTAGATTGAGTTTTAGGATTATTTGATTCAGTGATTAAGATCAACACAGATCCATGCTATTTCTATGTCTCTACTTCGTTTACCTCATTCTGAATCTTACCAGGCTTATAATAAGACTGGAACATTTTCATATATCACATCCAGGCATAAACAGTTAAAGATAGAAGATATTGTATCTCTTATTTAGGATACTTATTAAAAAAATTCTCAGAGTGTAATGCAGCACTGTTCACCCGATATGCCTACTTAGTCAAAACTGGGTCATATACCCATTTTAAAACTGAAAGCCAAAAGGAATAGGATTATATCAGACCAATCAGGACAATGTGATTGAGTTAATATTTATTTAATGTTGCTCATTATGCCCCCTGTGACTTAGTAATAACTGGCTGGGTACTACTAATGAAATTCCAGGATATATTTTTCAATCTTTCTTTGTCCTCAATTTAGTAGATGCTCTTCCCCAAGCTGTCAGGAGAAACTTCTTAATAGCATGCCTTCAGAAAAGTTTCCAATGGTCTGTTTATGACAATGAAGAGTAATGAGAGTCCTAAGAGGGAAAACACTAAAACTATAAAATAACTTATTGGTGTTTTTACAGAATGTATTTGGGGAAATTAGATGAATTTTGGTCAGCTTTGTTGTCCTTTTGTTTGATACTGCTTTATGGTAAGATGAGCAAAAACATATATTGGTGTATCAAGTTTTTATGAAATACTTTTTGGAGTGGATTGTTATGATTTCATAGGCAAGCACATTATATGCTAATTTGTTAAAGTGGTGACTCCCTTAGTAACATTTTTTTGGAATAAATAATTCTGCGTAATCATATGTGAAAATATGTTTCACCTCATTGGAAAATATTTCTGGAGTCTAACATGCACCAAAGCATTTCCATTAGTCCCATCTTATGCACAGATGGGTTTCTTTGAACTTTGCTAATCTGATAATGTCTATGGATGGGTTTCATAAAATCCTATCAATGTTGCTTGTTTCCTTAATGAAGTGTTTTGATAGTCACTTGGAGAAATACATTGTTTTGTCTTCTTAAAGAATGATGCCAAATTGCTTAATATTTTAGTAATACCATTAGGGAGTTTATATTTTTGTCTTTATTCTAAGGGTGTTCCATGGGGTAATTTTTTGTGAATATTGCTGCAGAGATGGAAACATTTAAGATTAGGAAGAATTTTTGCTTCAAGATCATCACAGATTGATATTAAAACTTGTGTTTACATTGTATATATGTGGTTGATATCTTCTAATTTTGGAGATCTATAGGAAAGTAGATGGAAAAGTATATAAGGAATTATGTAATCATTTCTGTTGTAACAGAATAATCTTAAAGGGAAATTTCTTATCACATTTCCCATAACTTGCATATTATACCAAGAGACTAACTAGAACTCAAATATAAAGGAAAGATGGAATAGCAATTTAGACACTGGAGAAAACTGATTTTACTTTTTTCAAAGAAAGATGGGTAGTCCATATATCGTGTAAAGGGTATGCTGCTATTAAAGTTTAAGATCAATTTAACAAGATCTCAGAATTCAAGGGAAATATATAAAAATCAAATAAATACTAGAAATCATATATACTAGAAAAAAAAACTTCCAAAACATATTTATAATATGAATGAAAACAAAAAATGCTTAATTCCTTATTTTAAAAATGTATGTGAAAGACTTATACATAGAAACTTACAAAACATTGTTGAGAAAATATAAAGAAGACCTAAAGAGAGAAGCATTCTATGCTTATGTATTATATAGCTTGATAATATTAATATATAAATTTTCTCCAAGTTGATCCAGTTACTCCAAATCAATATCCCAAATGACTGTTGTGAATATTGGCATATCTATTTTTGACAAAGAAAAGCAAAATATGAATAGAATAATAGAAATATTTTTTAAAAATAAAAAGAACACAACTGGAGTACTTATACAACTTAATTTTAAGATTTAGAGATGCAGCAATAAAGGCGTTGTAATATTGAAAAAAATCTGAGTATATAAATCCAATGAAACAGAATATAGAGGGCAGAATTTGACACACACAGTCAATAAGTTTTGAAAACCCATAAAAGTGTTTTATGAAAGAAATATAACCTTTTCATTAAGTAGTAACTGATGACTAAACCACACCATATTTTAAATAACCTTAAATTGAGTTTATACTAAGCTTCATTGTTAAAAAAAATAGGCCTAAAAAAACTTCTTAAAAAATATTTAGGAGAAATTCTGGTAGGTTGGGATAGAAAATAATTCCATAGCAGCATTTAAGCACGACTTAGAAAAATAAAGATACATTGATAAAATAAAGATAAGCTAAATTGAAACATTTTCTGTAAAA
Organism: Solenodon paradoxus; assembly: GCA_004363575.1. Classification (NCBI taxonomy): domain Eukaryota; kingdom Metazoa; phylum Chordata; class Mammalia; order Eulipotyphla; family Solenodontidae; genus Solenodon; species Solenodon paradoxus. The sequence goes on from RJWH01000020.1 coordinate 65,551, forward strand.
GATCCTGCTAAAAGAAAGGAAAAAAATCCGCAAACTGGATGTACATTTAATGTAACTGATAAAAGATTTATATTCACAATATATAAAAAAATTTAAAAGTTAACGAGTAAGCAAAACAGAACAAAATTTAATGTCAAAAGATTTGAACAGCTACCTCTCCAAAACCACCCCACAAAATAGGGTTTACCATCGAAAAATAAACATGTGAGAAGATAATGCTGGGTGAAAGCATGAAGAGAAAGTGTATGCTGTATGAACTCCCTCGTATGTGGAAGATAATGAAACAAAGCAAATAAAGAAAGCAAATACAACAGAATGGTGAGCAGAGAGAAAGCAGGGAAAAAGGGTAAAAGGAGTCATGCCCTGGTGGTGTCATGGTTGAGCATCGTCCACATACATCCCAAGGACTAGAGTTGGTCTCCTGGAAGGAGAGGGGAGCAACCAAGATGAACAACTAAAAGAAATAAAGTTCTTCCTCCTCTCTCTTCCTGCCTACCTTCCTCTGCTCTCCCTCATTCCTTCATTCCTACCTAAATCTTTTCTTAAAAAAAAAAAAGTAAAAGAAATCAATCTCAAGACTGAAGAAATTAGTCCTTCAGTATTGAGCATTATGTAGGATCTAAGATGTTGAAATAGAAAGCTTTACACCTGAAATTTATACTATTTTATAAATCAATATTACATCAGTGAAAATGTGAAAAAAATCCAAGACCCTTAGTCATTGGAAAACGTAAACTAAAACCATAGTAAAGTCTTGTTTCACTAAAATATTATACACGCATAGATGACTAAGTTTTAAGAGACTGATAATATCAAGTGTGAATATAATATAGAAATACATTAAGAAAATAATTTGACTTTTTCTTATAAAGCGGATGCATTTTACCACGTGACTCAGCAATTCCTTTTATAAGTGTTTATCCAAGAAAAAATACAAGTGCACAAAAAGACCCATGCACAATTAGCTGAAGCCAATTTATTCCTAATAGTAAAATAAAAAAAGGACAACTATTCAAACTTACATCACCAGGTAAGTAAAAGAAAAAAGGAGGACAATGCACAGTAATAAAAAGAAATGATAAAGGTAACATTATGCTGAGTGAAAGAAGCCAGAAGTAAAGCATACAATTATATAAACACTAAAAGGTGAGTTTAATCTATTGTGAGAAGTAGCAGATTGGTGGCTGCCTGGGGCAAAGAATGCTGAGGAGCAGGTGGAGAGAGAGGAGGAGCAGGTGGAGAGAGAGGACTCAGAGATTCTGCCTTAGCTGATTCAGTTCTTATTAGATCAACACTGCCAGATTCCCTTATTTTTTCCAATAAGACTTCTCATTCTTAAGAGGCTACTCAGACTTTAATATGCTCTACGAACATTCTAGACATATACTAGATAAATATAAATTCCAACAGATAAAGCAGATTAATTTCAAATTGGAGCACCACTGACACAGCTATCTAACAGTATTCTGCTTAAATGAAATATCCCAGGACAGCATGAACATGATTCTATATGAGCATTAGGGTGCAGGGAAGCCTACAAATAGATGAATTGCAGTGAGAAGAATGTGACCTATGAATTATGTATGAACGAGGGCCTAAGCACACAAAAATGATTTGTTTTCTAAAAGAGAGTGGACTTTTATCACAGTAACCTTCAATTTTAATACTCTAACTCCATATTAAATTTTAAAGAAAATTTCTATGACAAAATTAAAGTTTTGGGAATACTACAATGTATACGTGAGCAGTTACTTACCTTTAATTTCTGTGATCTGATATATACTGACCTATAATTGATATTAGTAGATTCCACCAGGTAGAAATGATAGTTGATTCTTAAATGCATAAAACCATCAAAGTACTTTTACCTAGAATAAACTGAAATCATCCATTTTCAATAAGACACTATAGCAAAATTTATTTTAAATTAATAAAAGTAAAGTTATGTTAGCAGTGTCAGTAAAGAATAAGATGTTTGTCCTATTAATTCCCAAATACATAATTTCTCCTTTGCTGAGATAGTGTATTTTTAAAATATTTTCTCTAGCATACAAAATTCATTGGATAAATGTATATATCACTTGAACTTTCTTCCCCAAATCTCTTCATTGACTAATTTATCCTCTTTATAAGTATTATACTAGCTTACCATTTTATTCATTTCAATTTAAACCATCTATTATTTTCTAAATCCTATAACTTTAATCTCCCATATCTAAAATTACCCATTTTGTTATCAGCAATAAAGCACTCATTATAGTATCCTCACTTTCACACAATTCGCTCTCAAAATTCCCTCTATCTGGTCATTTCTTTCTAAATTTTGCTCTTAACTTTCTTCACGATTGCTTCATAACTCACTGTTTGGGCCCAATTATTTTTCTGCCTGAAATTCCATCAATGACAAATTGTTATCCTTTAGATTAAATGCAATCTTCTGTCAGTAAATGTCAAGGTCCTTCTACACTCTTATGCTTTGTATCCTATTCCATATTTGACTTTCAAAAATCCTGCTTTACACACAACTCAGCATGAAGCTTTCTTTCAAGGTGAGTACTCAGGAGCTTTCTTCACATCCGTCTGGGTTTCATCCTTCATGTAGACATTCCTCATTAGGACTAATTCCTTATAATATAGTCACAGTGAACTGACAACACTGACTTGGGCTTTTCAGGTTTTGAATTTCTTTGGCAGGTCTGAGGGAAATGCAAACTTTGAGCAGTCTGGGTAAAGCAGAAGCAGCAATCTGTAATTCAATGTGGAAATAAATAGGAAGTGTTGGAAAAAATTCCTTCATTATGACTTGCTCATGTAAGACAGAATAATTAAATCACTTATAAACTTTCAATTATTTTTTCTCAATGTATATTTAATTATAAAGACAATATTCTTGTTAATTGGTATGGTTTTACTTTTTCCACTTGTCCCTTTTCTATCCCTTTAGCCCTTTCTAATATTTATTCAAAAGAACATGGGCTGAAATGTACACTATTATGTAACTTATAGATGTATTTTTGTTTTCATTCTTAAAGAGAAGTAGGATTTTATGCAAGTCAGAAGAGAGGCCTCATAAGAAACTGTCCATGATGGCACCCTGATAGCCAGTTTCCAACTATGAGCAAATAAATTTGTTTTTTAAGTAACTCAATCTGTGGCATTTTATTATAGCAGCCCAAACTGTTACTATTGGCTATTTTTGAACGAATGCTGTCTCTTTGGGATCTAACATCCATATCTTGTCCCAGATAAGAACGTAGCCTGTTCTTATCATCTAGGGCATGGAGATATACACATATATGTATATATGTATACATATATGTGTGTACACATATGTTCATACACACATATCCATATATATGGCCCCAGAAAATATATATATACACACACATATACACATATGTGTTTATATAGTCATGTGTGTGTATCTATATCTCATCTATTTCTATACTCAAGATGAGAAAAAAAAGGATTTGATATTTCAAAAGCTATTAAAGTCTCTGAGTACCTAGACTTGACAACAGAGAGGATTCAGTTAACCTTGTGCATAGACAAATTTAAGCAATCTGTAACATTAAAATTTGCTAAGCAGATCCAAGCACACACAGATGTCTTGACATTACTACAGAGTTGATAAGGCAGGGAAAATAAGATTAAAAACAAAGAATTATGAACAACGAGAGCAAGATATTTTTCCTGCTCTTTGGTGAGGGCCACATTTTGATAATGGTCTTGTTGATTGGGTTACACTATGTCCTTGAGCTACTGAACAACTTCATGAGACACACTCTTTTGCAAAATTACCGGTTAGATGGAACTGGGCATTTATAAATCATTGTTACACATAGATTCTTCTGGTTTTGTTAACTTTTCTGGACTTAACATTTTGGACGTGGGTGAGATTGACAAACAGGAAATGGATTGGCTAAAGACTATTTATGCTTGCTTTATTGAAAATCAGCATAGTGAGTTCTTTTGAGGTATTCTTAATGGGTGTTTCTTCATAGCAAAATTCACAATGTTGATATACAAAGAGTTATAAGTAAATCATTCTATTGTGACAAAGGTTAGAGATATTTAAATGAGTATATATAGCTTGCTGAGAAGTTTTGGTAGAATAATAGAGCACATGCAATTTATTTGGTATACTATATGGCCTTAGGAAATCTTTAGAGATATTTGAATGTTTTTTCCCTGGTCATTGGTTTCCTATGTGTTTTTCCATTGTAAGATTCCAGTTCTTTTTCACTTATCTCAATCAATTTTCTTAAATGTCCCTATGGAGTTGAGCTCAGTGATTTCCCTTCATTTCATAAATTATTAGTGTCTGCTATCATATATGACTCAGCCTAGACAAAAAAATTGTCCAAATGATTTCCTGGGAAAAGTATTTTGGAGACACATAAACATTTGTTGGAATTCCTTAAAAAATGATACATATATTTTAAAAAGCTATTAAACAGTTTACTACAAAATAATTTATATTAACTCACAACTTTTTAATGCATTTCCTCTTGTACCATAAGCAAATTCCAGGTGATATTTTATATGGCTTAAATGTCAAGAAGTAAAAAAAAAAAAAAAAAATTATTCAAGATATTTTATTGCTCATTTGGGTATAATATTGTACCTTGAAAATAATGAATTCAAATAAAATGAAAAATAAATATGCTACAAAATTGAATTCTAAAAACTTTTTGAATCTAGGAATGTTCAAAGTAGTTTATCAGTGTTGTTAGGATGCAGAGTGCAAGTAATAAAATATCTCAGTTTTAGTGTTACCATTTCACATTTATTGTTCCTGCTGGTAAATTTCTGAATGAGAAATAATTGTATCTAGAAATACAAGGAAAATTAGAATACATTCTGACATAATTTTCCAGAGGGAAAAAAAGAAAGCAAGATAATAGTCTTAATTCAATTAAAAACCAGTTATAATCGATGTAATTTTCAGAGGTGTCTAGCAAGCATCACTTCTGGTCTGGGAGTTTAGAAGAGAACAAGGTAAAGAATAATCAAATGTTTATTTATAGTTCACTGGATTAAATGTTCATTTATTTAAGGAAAAGTTAAACTCATTATTTATGCTTACATTTTTCTTTCATCTACTTTGTATGCAGATAAACTTAATCTTGGAACAATATCATCAGTGAAGCCAGCTCTGAATGTACACTTTATGCTTAAAATGATCACAGAGAAATTAAGAATAATTTTTATGTGTCATTTCTTTGGTAGATAAGACAGAAAATTTAGAAACAAAATTACATAAAATGTTGATTCACCACTATTTTACTGTATAAGTTAATTTTTAAAAGTAGCTTTAATTTCCTTGGTGAGTGAATAAGCTTTTTAAATGTGTTTGGTGTACTTAGAAGATATTTACGCATTGTTTTCTATTATGATTCTTTGTCAAAGATAGCTATGATATATTCATACTACATTTCTTAAATCTTTTGTGTCATACATTTAGAAAAGAAAATAATACAAATACATACTGTACTTCTGTGATACCCTTATGCAGTGTATGGATAAATTTCCTTCTGTTGATGAGGATTATCAGAAAATTAAAATCAAAAGACACAGATTAAGTGACACACATGACATACAAGAATAATCATTCTTAATTCAACTTGTCACTTGAAATTGGTAGCCAAAAAAATTTACTTACTTTAATGCATTGTAACTTAGATGTGGGTATATTGACAAACGATATTTTCTGCAACTTGAAGAGAGCTAAAGGCCATAAACTACAACAAAATGGATGAGATAAACAATTAGTTAGAACAAGAGAGATCATTTTGTTTCAGAGCTCTCTACAAAGAGAATATTGCTGTTACATTGAGTATGTCTGTCATAATTAGTTGGCAATAAATGCAATAATAAAGTGAATTTGAAGAGAAATAATATATAATTAGAGAGAGAGAGAGAGAGAGAGAGAGAGAGAGAATCAAGAGTTATCCTATTGGATCCTCATTCAGAACAAATAGCAGAATTTCAAAGACCTAAATATCTATAAAATACTAGTCTTCCATATTTTTCAGTAAACTTTTTCCTGTGACACTTTGTGTGCCTTATCCATCTCCCTCAAGTTTCTGCTCTCCTTCCTTAGTTCTCTTTTTTTCTCATTACATATATACAAGCTGGTTATTTCTTCTGTTAATATGACTTAAATATCTATATCTATCTATGTATGTATCTATGCATCTATCTATGTATATATGTATATATATCTATCTCTCTATGTACCTAAACTTTGACAACAGACATCACTCCTGAGATCCAATGAATACATATTACTTTTAATTTAACATCACCCCTTAGATGACTAAAATATCTCCAACTCAAAGCAACCAAATCCAAAATTTTTTATCTCCAACGATTAGTTTATAATATTTCTCAGTAGTTAAAGACAGTGCCATCATTCCACTCCCTTATGACAAAATATTCATAATCTTCATTGACTCTATAGATCATAGATCGAATCTACAGACAAATGGCTATTTATTTTACCGTCTAAGTATGTTCAAAATTTTAACCACTTTCACTACCTCTACCACTACAATCTTGATCCAATTTGTTTTGATTATTGAATAAGCGGAGTAGTGTCCCTTTTCAAGTAAGAAGCGAAGTGATGTCAAATTAACTTTATTCTCAACATAGTGATCAATGTGTTAAAAATTAATTCCAACCATGTCACCCTTGTGTAAAAATCTGCTATTGTCTCTCAGTTCCAAAAATGACCTAAATGTTTTCATATTTTTTTAGTTCTGTTACCTATTGGAATGCCTCTCTTATTAGTCATCTCCTATTACTCTTCTTAAATTAGTAAGAAATGATAGCTCATATACTTTGGTTTTACGCCAAAAGAACACCATAGTTATCTAAGAAAATGGCAGCCTGATTCCTAAAACATTTGAATAACCTATCTAATGTCAGTCATTCTGTACTAGCTCATAAAAAGTCTTGGATAAGGCTATTTCTGTCAGAGAGTTGAGTTGAGACATATATAAAATTGTGCTTATTCCTGAGTTTACTTTCAACTGCGTGATGTCTATATTAGGTATTGCGTAAGTGAGATTTATATACTATACCTGCTCCAGTAAGCTGGCCTCTAGAGTTTTTTCAAATATATGTAAACAGGCTAAGTACAGAGAATTCACACAGGTTAAGTATAAAGAATTCATACAGCTTTGAATCCGTACAGGCTAATTACAGAGACTCTATACAGCCTTATGTTCAAGAAGGCTTGACTTGAAGGAATAGAGTTATGGTTTTAAAAGTTTAAGTGCAGCCTTTATTTTCATGCTATTATGCCCTATACTATAGACCTGCCGGCTTTAAGAAAATTCATGGAAACTTGCATTTCTTTTTGAGAATACTGCTGATTTTCAGTTCATCTTGAAAGTGCTTTCTTCCTCAGTGTTCTTAAATAAGTAGACATATTTTGACTTATACAGGCAATTTGAGGCCTAAATTTTCTTTGAGTCCTTTTCTACTATTCACATTTCTTATATTCATTTTCATCAAGCAAACATGTTTATTTGAGACTACCAAAATCATTTTAGCAATTTTCTCTGGGGAGTAAGCTGGAATAAAGAGATGATGTTATGACTAGTCAAGATGCATATTTTGAGATTAGGTTTATAGGAAAGTGATAAGAAAAAAAAATCAATCAGGCATGTAGGAAGATTATGCTTTTAGTAGCTGCAAATTTGGGATAAAAAGATAAAAATAAAAAGGAATGTGAAATTAAAAGGACAGTGATGGGTTTGTGCAGTATACTGTATTATTTTATTAAATATTCTCTAACAAGTATAATATATATAGTTAGCAATGCATTAATAAATTTTTTAAATATTTCATTATCCTCTGGGTACAAAGCAGACTGAAAAGTTGCTCAGTCCTCTAGAATGTTCTACTTTCCAGGGTTTTCACAGATGCCTCAAAGGAGTATTAAAGGAAAGTTAAGTTCTTTCCAGAAGAATCAAAGTCATGGAGAACAAGGATCTCAGGTGTTATTTCCAAGAAATAGAGTGTAACATAGACAAAATATTGGAGATTCATTTTTCTTTTAATTCCAACATTTGAGTGAGAGGTCCAAAGAGGTTACTCCTTTAGGCTGTAAATAGTTAAGCTGTTTGATTTAAACAAGCTTCTCAATTTGATATGACCTTCAGTGCATGTTTTGCTAAATTGGAATTTTTAGTGAGCGAGATACAAGACTCTTCTCTTTCCATTATTAAAACTGTTTGAGGTAGGAGCTCATCATATTTTACATTAAGGGGAAAATTGTCTCAAGATTCCACTACATAAAAATTTTAAAGAAAATTATCTTTAAAGAAGTGTATGTATTACAACTGAGGGCAATTTTTGAATCAATATATAACAATGTTCAAAGACTGTAAGAACTAAAACCATGACTTTTACTCAGTCTGAAATAATCATTGCAAAATTCCCTGTTCATGCACTACTATAGCAAGTTTCTAAGTTAGCCAAGAATGACAGTTGATCTGTTTGACCGTCTAATTACTTGTCAGGTTGCCCTGCATGACCCCTCACCCTCCCAAAAGAGAAAATGTTTCTGTGATTAAAGAATGATAAAATAATTTTAAAACAGTTTCAATGGTGAGGCAAAGTGCTGATTTGTTGTCTTAAACAAAGAAGAAGGAATACGACTCAGGAAGCTTGAGATAAAAACTAATTTTTTATGTATGAAGTTTGGACATTCAAATAGTGATACAAGACTGGTGATGATACAGATATGAGGTTTCACCTGGAATTCAAAACATAAGGATGACATTTGGGATAAAGTATTATGGAAATGATAATTCAGGTCATGGTGATAAGTAGCATCTCCTAGGAAGAGAGTCAGAAATATCCTCATTTGAGTGATATGTTGATATAAGAGAAGCATGTAAAATAATTTGAGAAGTGGAAGTCAGTGCTGTCATAGAAACCAAGGACATAGAATTTAAAGAAGTAACAATGTGAAATACCACTGATAGTTGAAGTAAGATGATGATAAAGCTGAACCATTATATTTAATAATAAGGAAGTCTTTGTTGATTCTATTGAGAGCAATTTTCTTGAAGTGTTGAGGGTTGAAGGCAGGGGAGGGAGGACAGAGGAATTATCAGTAGTTGGAAAGATTAAAAAAGGGATTATAATTTTTGAATAATTACAATTTTAAAAATTTTTCTCAGAGAGGGAAAAGTAACAAAAAAATGAAAAGAAAGCGTAGGTTCAAGTTGTGGCATCATTTTCAGTTATTCTTGCACACCGGTCAGAACTGAGCACATTTAAATATCAATGGAAATAATGTATAGAAAATAAGAAACTGCTGAAAGGAATACTTATTTTAAAGGAGTATCTATTTGGGTGGACAGGTTTAGCACATAGCACAAGATGAAGGACAGTGATTTCAACGTTAAGATAAAATAACTAGGGCAGATATAAGCACAGGTTTGCTGAAGGATATTGAGGTAGTTTTCTTTTTCCAACTTCTATCTCTATAAAGCACAGGTGAGGAAATAAAAGTACCAGGAAGTTTTTGTAAAGAATGCAAGCAACAGGACTAATATTTGGGATGAGTGAATCTCATCGAGACATTGTTCTAAAATAAAATCAGAGAATTTTTCTGGCGACATGGAGGACTCATTGTAGTATAAAGAATATTTACATTAAGGACAATAAAGTTCTGGCATGCCTATCTCTAATAGTGTTTAAGTACTTGGATATGTGTTCTGAGAAGATGGACATTTAGATAGATGGAAGGGTGTCACTGTCAGAAAAGTGAGGCAGCAAGCAAATGGCAAACAAGTAATGCTGACCAGACTGTGATTTAAATGATGGTCTATTTAACATAAGATATGAAAGAAAAGATTAAATTTTCATTTGGTAGAGGGGACGGAAGAAGTCAAAAAAAGAAAAAGAAAAAGTAGCTGCAGTGCGGGCAATTAGGTAATAAACTTGAAAGGTGAATTTGTGGCATTTAAACTAAAATTCAGAGAATATTATTTAGCCATTGGTGAGGGTAATGATGTGCTGTGTGAAATAACAGGCTCATGCAGCTGAGAAAGTAAATAAACTGATATTCTAATGTTCCTAGCTTCTCACTATTTATTTGTCCTAGAGAAGACTGAGGCAACCCAGAAAATTGGTGAATGCAAAAGATAGGACTATTGTAGCCGATGTCTCTATCTTGAATTTAGAAGTCGAAAAAATACTCTAAATTGTTATTACGAATGTTCTTTGAAAGTATAGAAAACCATTGGTCTCAACTAAGCGAAAGGTGAATTATAAGGACATAGAGTTATCTTCTTTAACCACAGATCTGTGTCTTTATAAACATAGCAAGGGGCTGAAAATGGACAAGAACTAAAAACATGTTATCTGAAATTTCCTCCTCATCATTGATATCCATCTTTTCTTAGTGTTATCTTTATTCTTCTCCTCTTGAAACCTGAATTTCTCTGCTTTTATATCCAGCAAAAGCAAAATTCTTGATATCTCCTTTAATCAAGTAATTATTACTGTGTAATAGAAAGGGGATACTAAATGGGATAAAAATATCTTTTTAAAATAAATATTGACCTAATACTTTAATAATAAACACGCTTTTGAATTTATAGCCAAATTTGAATTTTTATGAAAACAACTCTATATATTTTCTCTGTTTTAAAAAGAATTTAAGCAAAAAAGCATTGTAACTTTACATATGTTTTAGGCACACATAATTATAAATCAAAATAAAATTCCAAATAGCCAGATGAAGAAAAAGGTGAAATAAAAGGGATTAGGCACTCTTAAAGTGTAGTTGTCCAGTGGCATTTGCAATATAGTATGAAGTAAAAGTCAAAATTAGAACACTACAAAAATACAGGATTTTGAATAATTACAGCATTAGTGTAAGTGTGTGTGTGCATGTATGGCAAAGAACTATTTCAAAAAAATCTGTCTGCTATTGACCTCATACCCTAACTTGGAGAAAAAAAGCACTACTGAGAACTCAATAAAATTTCTAAGCTTACAAATCTTGAATACACAAATATATATATATGTCTTATATGGTACAGCAAATATAAAAAAATAGCTAAAATGATCACACATTGTCTCACTAAGTATATATTAAGATTTTAAAAAAGAACAAAAGAATTTTTTAAGAAGTGTAAGCATAATTAAAGTTAAGAACCAAAAGTATAATAGTACAATATACATTTATGAAGAAAAAACTTATAAATTGGAAATTAAGTGTATCATTGCTTGTAAGTCAGTTGCAAGAGACAGTGAATTAGAATCTATGACAGACAGATGAATACATGTGAAAGGTAAAATAAGATCTAATGTATGCCTCTCAAAAATGTTTTAAAAGGACAAAGATGGAGAACAGCCCAAAATGATTTCAAAACTTACTAAAAAGCTATAATAATCAAGGTACTGGACTACTAGCAAATAAATAGATAAATTGAATCATGGAAAAGAGTAAAAATCAAAATAGATACATACATATATGGATTTTTTCACCTTCAAAAAATACATAAATTTAATTCAATGGTGAAAAAATAGTCTATAAAATAAACAGAGCTGTCATAATTGAATATGCATCTGCAAACAAAAACTAAAATTCAAAATGATCATTAACATAAACTAAAATCCTGCAACTATAGAACTTCTGGCAAAATACATATATAAAAATCTTTGTAAATTTAGGAAAGGACTGCTTATACAGTAAAATACATTCTACCAAATTTTAAAAAATGATAAACATTACTTCATCCAAAATAAGCACTTCTGGTCTTCATAAGACAACTTAATTAAAAGTTTGGAAAAATAAGAAAGATATGGATTGAGAGAAAATATTTGCAATCCACATACCCAAATTAAAAAAGACACAAGTTAAAAATAAAATGGTCAAAAGATTTGAAAAGACACCAGCATACAACATGATATTGAAAAGGTTCAAAAGCTTTAAACTGAAAATAAGAATAAGAATTTTGAGGGATGATAAAGCTATTTCACGCACAATAAGTCTATGGTTGTAAACTGTGCATTTATAAAACTCAGAACTATTCACTAAGATGGATTAATTTTATTGGATTTAAATTATATCCTAATAAAAGAAAAATGTTTGATAATGTATATATATAAATATATGTATATATTTAAATATAAGACAACATCGTTATTCAACCACTTTTACTTCAAAATCATACTTTTATATGGCTAAACATTAAACACTTTGAAACTTTTGATGCATCTAGGCCATATTTTGAGGGAGACTTTTAACAGGTATATTAGATAAAAGACAAATTTAACTAGGCTTTCTACTTAATAAATTATACCAAGATATTAATAAATCATTAAATTCTAAGATAAAATTTATATCAAAATAATTACCCAACATGACACCTTTAATGTTGAAAAACTGCCCTATTCTAGAAGATATGCATATAACAAAAATTATGTTATTTTCCCAATATATAGACACTAACAAATCATAAGAAAAATTTCAAAAGCCTAGCAGACAAACTGTAAAGTGAAAATTTGTATGGACAATATGAATTAGCAGTAAAGAATTCTCTTGATATGAAACCAGGACATGCTAATAAAAACACAGAAATGTTCCTTCTAAAGAGAGTATCTGTAGAATACCAGTTCTGCAGCAAACAGAATACTTGATTCAAAAATAAAATAATTTTGGAGTCACAGAAAATTACTGAGGCAGTCAGGGCTGAAAGACCAATGATTCTTGAGAAAATGGAAGTTTTGTTTGTTTGTTGATAAGAATGACATATTGATATTTCTTTTGTCCTTGAATCATGTGATGCTTCTTGATTGGGCCAGGATATCAAACTGAGAAGACAATCAGAAGATAGTGTATAAAAGGCAGTGAAGTCAGTGCAAGACCTGTGGAAAAGGGAAAAGGTCATGGAAAAGGGAAGAGTAAAGACATTGATGGATTATCTATACTATTTTTAACTTTAAGCATTTGCCCTTATGCAGCATATACCAACAAACTAATAAATCAATCAGAGTAAAGCTAAAAGGTTGAATTATCTTTACATACATTCTAGTGTATATTTGAATTTAAAGGAGTACTGAAGCAGAAGGGTCTGATGAGAACAGTGATTCTCAGGTGAGACACTTGGAGATTTATATGACTTGGAATCACTGCAAGTATTTGTTGAAAAAAATCACTGAATAGATGGTTAAACATCAGATTGACTTCAGCAGAAAGGAAGACGAGTGAACTAGAAATCATTAGAAAATATTAATACTGAAATAGAGAGACAAAATAAATATAAAATAAAGCAAAAAGACATATAGGGCATATAAAAATCCACAATATATTCAACAGATGCTCCAGGAGATGAGAATGCAGGAGCAATATTTGAAGAAATAGTAACAGAGTTTGTTGAAAATTGTGAGAGACATCAACCTACAGACACAAAAAATGCTATGAGTAGTAGAATAAATGTAAAGATTTGCAAAAAAGATACATGATAGTAAAACTTCTAAAAGCCAAAAACAAGGGGAAAATATAGCGATCAGTTGAACAATGCTTCAAGGAATAATGACATTCTACTTTCACAGGAACAAAAGAAAGGTAGCTATCTTTCCAACAGCTATAAAAAATAAAAAGAGAACCTAATTGCATAGAATTGTCTTGCAACTAAATAAAAAGTTTTGTAAAGTTAGAATTTAAACTAAATGATAATGTACTTCAAAAATAAACATGAAATAGATAGTTTCAAAGAAATACAGAGTTAGAAGAAATAACAATATATCCTCAGTAATAAGTAAGGTCATCATTAAAAGAAATATAAAAGAAAATGAAAGAAAAAAATAACTGAACAACAATGAAACTAGTACTAATTTTGTGGCTATATCTTGATGACAACTAATAAAATACATCAAAATAAATAAATGGTGCTGTATATAATGCACATGTATCAATTGTGTTCGAAAAGCAGAAACATCACCAAAAACATGAGGCTATAAAAAGCATATGATCTCTGTGTTTCTAATATTCTTTCTAATACAATAAGATTGCACAGAATAATTTCAAGGGCAGTAGATCAAAGACTAGCCTAAAGGATTATTTTGTTAAAGCAGAAAAAGCCAAAAATATGTGAACATTCAAATGAAAAGAAAGACAGACTATAAAGTAGGGGAGAAATTCAGGAAAAAAAAAGCTGCTAGATGTCAGGTATAAATCTATGTTCAATGTACTCAAGACAGTGACTATTTTTCATAAAATCTTTTAAATCTGAAAATACAGTGATTGGTGTGAAAATAACAATTATAATCATGATATAGATTTCAAAGTTATTATATATTCATGAACTTTTCTTGCTAAAAAAGTCTTAAAATTTGTTAATACAAGAATTCATTTTGAATTCTGTGAAATATCAGCCCTAGTGCTAGTATCAGAACCCCAAGAGGAGGCTGAGGGATATTGCTGAGGATGAAACTTTGAAAAAGTTAAACTGGAACAACTGGCCTTTGAAGCTCAACAGCCCCAGAGGGCATTAATATATTGGAAAACAAGGCATCTTAAAAAATTAGTTTTGGCAGGTACTTTAGGAATAAAGTCCAGTTTTTCCTCACTTAAGGTTTAGAAGTTAAATAAATTGTTCAAGATCACAAAACTAACTAATGGCATAGAACATTTAGAAGCTGGTGTTCTTAAGATATATTTTCAGTATTAGAAAATAAATTGTCTTATAACATATTAGAAATATTTACATCAACAGACAATAAATTTTTAATTGCCTATAAAATTAGTAGACTGAATTAATTGCTATTTGAATGATTTCATCCAAGAGCTTGTCTTTCGTTTATCAATGTACGTCTAATTACAAATAGTTTTCGAACATTTTAAATATGATCTAAAGAAAGAAATATATTACACATAAACATACCCAAACAAACATTACTGAACTAGAATTTGAAGTGAAAATTCTTATCCTTACAAGATACATCCTGCTACTTTCTATTCTACTGTACTACTTTATTTACATAAAAATACTTGTATTCCACTAAATTCATTTTAGGATGCGCCAAAGCATTTGAAACCTGTAATGTTTTTAAAAAGTGCTATAAATAAAATAATTTAAAATTACACTAAGGTTTTAAACGTATTTTTGGTTCCATTTGTATAAATTACTAACTATAAAAATGATTTGAGGCAGAGAGGAGAGATGACCACCTGGTAGGGACAATATTCAGACCGTTTCCACAGAGCAACTAGAAATTCATTCTCCTGGGCAAATACCAGAGAAGGGCAGGCACAACGGTGGCAGAAGTGGAGTGGCTTTCTTGGCAATAAAGGGTAGGTGAAAACATCCTAGCACACAGCTGAACTGTAGATTTGGGACATGGCACGGGAGCTGTGGTGGTTGGGTGGAGTTTCAGGAGGACGAAAATGGGAATGAAGAGTCACTTAAGGAGGCAGCCAGTAGCCCGCCCAGCATGGACAGGACATGGAGGTAGGGGAGACCGTCTTGGCAAAGGGTGGAAATAGATCCAGCACCTGGGGTCTATGCTGAAGCCCATGTGACCAAATTAAGCTGGGCGCTGCCCAAAGTGGGAGGGAAACAGCTAGGGAACTTCCAACCGCCATTTTGCGCCAGTCTCAGGATCCACCCACTCGACATCCCCTCCCCCGCAACAGATATACTGCCTACCAGATATGCCACCCCCAGGATTCAAGGAAAAAGAGTCTTCCTGAAGGAACTAAACATCAATGCTACCCACTAACGCCACCCTGTGGATAGAGGTGGAACTGCAACCTGATTCTCAACTGTGGGCCAGCACAGCAAGGTGATAACACAAACATCACTGCAGGGAAACAGAACCCACATAGTTATAAACAGAAGCCAAAAAGAGCAAAGGCACAGAGAAAGATACATGAAATGTTGAATCAAATAAAAAACCCAGGGTAAAATCTGAAAACAGAAGACATATGCAAACTAAATGAAGATAAATTTAGAGTGACACTGATTAACATATGCATGGAAATCAGAAAATAATAGGGTAAATAAAAGAGCATCAGAAGAGAAAGAGAGAAATGAAGCAACATATCAAAGAAATCAAGAATACGACAAGTGATCAAAAAACTCAATAAACGAGAGGGATGAAGCTTCCAACAGATTTAGCAATCTGGAAGATAAGCAAACCTGCAAAGAGACAGAAAGAAAAAAAATGCAAAGAAACAATGACAACATTTGACATCTTTGGGATAACATCAAAAGGAACAATACTCACATATTCTCAGAGGGAGAAGAGAGGAAAAGGGGCAAACCTCTACTTGAAGAAATAATAGCTGAGAACTGTTCCCACCTGAAGAATGAAGTAAGTCTCCAGACCCAGGAAGCTCAAAGAGTCCTTAATAAAAGAAATACAAGCAGAAATACACCTAGACACATTGTAATACAAATGTCAAAATACAAGATAAAGAAAGAATTTTAAAAACAGTCAGAGAAACATGTGTCACATACAGAGTAGCTCTCATATATAGTCAATGGATTTCTCAGCTGGAACTCTACTAACCAGAAGGGAAAGGAGTGGTATATTCAAAATGCTAAATGAAAAGGATTTTCAAGTTAGGTTACTATAATCTGAGAGATTATTATTCTGAAGTGAAGGAATGATAAAAAGCTTTTCTGATAAACAACAGTTAAAGGAATTCATCACCACAAAGGCAGCTTTACAAAAATTATTAAAGGATGCTCTATAAAATGTAAAGAAACTCCACATAAGAACAGTAACACAGCAAATATAAAAAGTGGAAAGGAAGAGAACAAAAGTGTGAGCAGTTAGAATGAGTGGAAGACTACTATGCTTTCAAATAAAAATATGAAATAAACAGAATTGTTAATGTTAATTTCAGGATAACCTCAAAATACATCCCCAGGGAATAAGCAAAGAAGAAAACAAAAAGGGAAAACATTAAAAAAAAAAAAAAAAAAAAAAAAAAAAAAAAAAAAAAAAAAAAAAAAAAAAAAAAAAAAAAAAAAAAGAAAGAAAGAAAAGTAACTACACCCACCACATAAGAAGAGAAAGAGAAGAAAAAAGGTATTGTCTGGAACAACATACAGAAGACAAATTAAAAAATTACAATCAGTAGCTACATATCAATAATCATCCTAAACATGTTTTAGTACTAGCTTCTTTCATTTAAAAATAGGTTTTTCACAGTTTCCAGTTTACCCCCAAATAGAATAATAGAGATACAATTATAATAAAGCAATAGAAAACATTCTTTGGAATTGAGATAGAGATGGAAACTAGTATTAATAGATTGTCTATAATATAAGATACACTACCTGACCAAGATTAAGGATATCATTTTCATAATGCTTGAATTAGGAATATAGCAACACTGGCAAAATGTTCACCAAATTCACTTCTTTTATCTTTGAGCAAATTGCCAAACTATTTGTCCTAGTTTTCCTGGCAAATAAAAATTTTTCCCTCAAAATTTAAGTAATCTGTGCTACTTCTGTTATAGAATAGTGAAGAGCAGATATACCTTCCTTATCTCTACTGTGTGCTTTATGCTGTAAAGTGCTCAGAAAACCTTGAAACCACATTTTCGGAAAGTAAGTGGAACCTGAGATCTCAGAATGATTTTAGGTAGAGATTACATCTGTTCTGTCTCTCTCTCTCTCTCTCTCTCTCTCTCTCTCTCTCTCTCTCTCTCTCTCTCTCTCTCTCGTAAATATTCAAAAGTGTCCATTGAATTGGGTTAGTCAATATTTTTTGAATAAACATCTGATTTTTCATTGAATTTACTCAGAACCAGCCTAGTGAAAAATAATTAGAGGTTGTTTTTTATTTTCCCCATAATCAAACAAAAGAATTCTTTGAAATGGTAGTAGTAAGTTTAGGAAGAATATTTTCTATCTAAATGTGTCTTCAATGGAACTAATGATAGTTTAGCTTTCAGAAAAAAAAATAATTAATTTCAATGTTAGAGAGTGTACTGGACTTGTTTCAATTTTTAAGCACTGAAAATCACTACAATTGTTGTAGCTAGGATCTTCTTTCTTTTTTTTAATTCTTAAAAGTAAATTAAAATAAAGTTTAATTAAAATCTCTATAACCCTGCCTCTTTTACAGCTATCAGTGCCCTTGCGAAAAACTTCTGGCTAATGATGCAAACAGAAAGAATTTAGTGGCACTTTATACCTCCTCAAATTGGGAAATTAGAGCACAACATTTGGGAATTTTTTTAAAACCTTTTCTGAAATGCATATCACATAAGTGTTTGAAAGTGTTTGAAAGACTTTAGCACTTTATAACTGACTTACTTTTATATACTTTGAATTATCCAATGTTATGCAGAATCAAAAAAAGAAGACAGAAACCTAATAAATTAATGTTTTGTCTAAGTTCTGCCATAAATTTAAGTTTCAATTTCTTTAAAATGCTCAATAAATAATTCAACATAATTTCAGCATCTTATATCATTTCGATAGTATTTTATTATTTAATTGTCACATTTATTTGCACTATTTTTCTAATGTGAGATCAAATAAGAGATCTCATATTTTGTATGTTTTAGTGATTATCTCACTACTTAGTATTAGCCACATGTGGCCTTCAAAAACTCAAAGAATATATAATTGAATATAATAGCTCTATTTATTGTTATTAAGTTTGTTTTGATGATAATATGTTACATAACCTAAATTCCCTACTGGTGAATGTTTATATATGATTGAAAGTTCTGTTGTGAAGTATAATTTTAAGAAGAGTGACTTTGTTTATAAATATTTGATCACTGCTCATATTTCCTTAAGATAAATTTAAAAGAATATTTGAAGAGAACATATATTCCATATTTTTATCTATATTTTTTATTTCCATATATTTATTTTTATATTCTATATTTTTAAATATTTATATATATTTTTTAATTTGGTGAAAGAAATCAACCTATACATTGAAGTATCTAACTGAATTTGCCTTAAAATATACTCAACATATCCATGCTCAGATATTATAATCAAACTATAGAGAAATTTTCAAGATAAAAATTTTATAAGCAGCCAGAAAACATATGTATTATCTATAAGGGAACAATGATTTGAATGACAGTAGATTTTACACACACATATATATCATGCATATATGTATAATGCATATATTCACTTGTATTATATATTTGTACATGTTATATATTAAATAGCATCGTATTATATAATGTTATTATATATGATATATGTATATCTATTAAGATATATTCATATATATCACACATAAAAGAATATAAAGAACATTAAACTGGAGACCTATATCCCTAATAAACAAAGATGAAAAATCTTTAGCAGTACATTATCAAATCAAATCCAGTAATAGATGAAAGTCATAGTATATTAGGATCAGCTAGGATTTATCTAAGGTTGTGATGCTGATTCAATAATTTAATACATGTTGCTTACTGATTAACCACCAGAAATTCGAAAATCCTATAATCATCTCAATAGACCTAGAAAATTCATTTGAAAATATTCAGCAACATTCCTGATTAAAAATGCTGAATAAATTAGGAAATAAAGGGAATGTCCTCAATGTGATAGAAAAATTCTATGCCTTGATTGTGGTGATGGGTCCATTTGTTTTATAAAACTCTAGAACTGTGTCACTAAAATGAATAAACTTTACTGAATATAAATTTTGTTTCCATTAAAATGGTTCAACAATGAAAATATACAGACACATTTCTTTAGACACATACACATAAAATATTCATTTATACTATAACCTTAAAATTATGAGTTAAAAGTCTTGCAATTAACATTGACTATTCAAATGTTCTTTTGAATTAAAATAATTAGAAAAATCTGTATTCATTTTGCTATGTAAGTTGTTTCTCTGATTGTACTACTGGGTGATATCAAATCTCTTATCCAAACGTCTAAAATGATGCAAATTCTATTCTTTTTCTCATAATATTTCTCTCTACAAAATTAAGTTCTCAGGTTTTGATCAGAGCAACAATTAAAAACTGTACTTAGGAAGAAGGAAGAATTGTCCTAATGTACAATACAGTATGTCATTGAAGGCATTGGATGTGTTTTTGGTGTGACCAGTTACTTTTTAAAGTATGGTATATTAATAAAATATAATCGTCTGTTTGGAACTGAATTCACGAGAAGTCAACATATTTATTGATTTGACCTCTAACATTTATTACTTAAAGAAAACAAGCTAACTCCAAGATAGACTAAAACATTGCATCAGATCTCACTTATGTAAATGCTGTATTCTTCATATTACACTCAGAATAGTTTTCCAAAAATGTCATTACTTAATGTTGGGCTTGATATTTTATGTGTATTATTGTGGCTGATGCTTCAAAGTAGGATTTTTTAAAATACCCTAGTTCTACCCTCATTTATTTATAAAAAATTAAGAGTTTATGTCTTAAGAGCAGTTTTAGATTCACAGAAAAGCTAAGGTTATGTATAGAGATTTTCCAAATACTGTCAAATCTCATAAATCTCTAACCTTCCCCATTATTCACATCCTCCACAAGGACAGCATAATTTTGCAACTCTTTTGAATAAATACTGGGGATCATAATTACTGGA
This sequence comes from Solenodon paradoxus, assembly GCA_004363575.1. Taxonomy (NCBI): domain Eukaryota; kingdom Metazoa; phylum Chordata; class Mammalia; order Eulipotyphla; family Solenodontidae; genus Solenodon; species Solenodon paradoxus. Next base: position 86,151 of record RJWH01000020.1, read on the forward strand.
TCACAGGATAAGTACATGTTTAGTTTTGTAGGAAATAATCAATTTGCTATCCTATTTTTCATTCATTTCAACAGTGAATTTGTTTCTGTTGCTATCACATCACTGCCTGCTCTTGGTGTTGTCTGTCAGTGTTCCTGATTTTGGCCATTTATGAGGTGCGTAATAGTGTGTCATTGCTGTATTGATTTACATTTCCCTGATGGCATATGAGGATATGGTACATCTTTTTAGCAGCTTATTTTTCATTTGAATATCTTCTTTGGTGAGGTGTCCAAGTCTCACCAAATCGTTTTACTTATTTATTTTTAAATCAAATTGTTTCATTATTTTTGAGTTTCAAAATGTCTTCCTATAGTTTGGATGATTTTTATTTTGTAGTTGTGCTTTGCAAATATTTTGTCCTTTGCAAATGTCTTCTCCCAGTATGTGACTTGTTTTCTTGATCTCTTGACCTTGTCTCTTTTTCTTGTTAGGAAAATTGGAAGACTTTATTATTTATAGCATTTCTTCATTAAAATACTTTATACTAAGCTAATGGTCAAAAAATTGCACTTATTTTCTCAAGCATGTGAAAATTAATGTTTATCATATATACATTTCATTATAACCTGAGTACAAAATTAGTAAACTAGAAAAGAGAACTAATTTTAGCAGAGATTATTATTTATCATATATGGAGAAAAAAGTTAAGAAAGAGAATTACCGGATTACCATTTATGAATGCTAGTTTACTGTATGCTAGTTTCTTCACAAAATACATCATCTCATTTTATCCACATGACTCCATGAGAAGATATACATTCCATCTATTTTTAAGACTCTTTTAGAGCAGCTTATGTTTAAAACATCATGTGAAGGAGGTAAAGAGATTTCCCAAATAAGCCTGCCCCTCCGCTATATATCCTCCCCATTAAGAAACTCACTCTCTAAAATGCTATACGTTTTTTTTACAGTGTCAGACACTGACAGATCAGAAGCACCCAGAGTCTTTAATTTACCAAAGAGTTCATTGTTGGTGTTATACATTCTACTTCTATAAGGGTTTGTCTTTCCTTATACTATCAGGGTATTTCCATTGTCCTAAAAAGACATTGTCTCTTGCAGAGCAGAAGTTTTTTTTACATTTTTTGAAGTCCACATATCAATTCATACATGGTTTGTGCCTTTAGTGATATAGTTTAAAAAATCATTGCCATGCTAAAGGCCCTCTGAGTTTTTTCCAATGTTGTCTTCTAGGAGTTTCATAGGTTCATGTTTTGTGTTTATGCCAATGATTGATTTCACAGTCATTTTTGTTTTATTAGACACTTCATTACTTAAGTCTGGATTTCCTTTCTTTGTATTTCTCCCTATGACCTTCTTGAACGACTTTAGTAATCTAAAATGCACCATTTTCCTTAGGTCATTTAAAATAACGACATATTTATCAAAAATAAAACTGAAACAAATGAGACACTCAAAGATATGTTTGAAGAGAATTTAACAAAGATAATTTATGGTGATGTGGGCAGCAAAAAATAAAAACGACAACAACACTGATAAAGGTGCTGGAGTTCAGTCCTGGTTAGCAATGAACAAAGGAAGGAACAGCTGTTGCTACCCAGTGATCTGATTTTTTGTAATGAGTTCCAGGCAGAAGCTATGACTTTGGAAGAAGAGTGAAACAATCGCTGAACAGCAGACTGACAGAAGCAAAGGAAATAAATACTCAACCTCTTTCTCCTGCCAATGACTCCCATTAATTGAACTCAAATAGCAGCACGAGAGGTCAGGCTCCCTTGTATTCAGAGTTGGACAGAGCATGGAGAGTAGATCTAGAGGTACAAATGGAGAATAATATAATACAATACACAAATTGTGCCCCCTAGCAACTACTCTAGTCCTTTGGTTGAAGAAAGCTGAGTCGTCAATATGGAAAGACAAATCGCTAGTAGCCAGGTCTTCATTGAGTTTGATAGCTCTCCACTGATAGTTTATCAGGCATTGGGATACCAAGTGGCAATGCAGTCGATATTCTGATTCTAGACATTGCTCCCTCTTGCCTCCATTTTGTATCATGAATGGCCCTTGTCTCTGCTTCAGTGTTAATGAGGATCTGAAAAAATTGACAGGTGGCACTTTGCCTGGATAGAGGATTTTTTGACTTAGGTACCATAGACTTGTGAGGAAAAAAAAAAAAAATCCTTAATTGTACTGTTACTGCTGCTGCTGCTGCTGCTGCTATTGCCTATATTATAAGAGGACCACTCCTACTTCTTCCTTTGGTACCTGAACCTATGTATGCTGGTTGTGTGAGAAATGTCATCACATATTAACCACCAAGTTAAGGCATAAATAAATCCTTTAGCACAACACTCTTGCTTTGTAAGATATTTTATCCTAGCATATTCTGCAATTGAACCTTTACTACTTGTCTCATTCTATCAAGCAAGGTGCTTTACAGAAAGTGCAAGTGATAAGACAATTGAATATTTTGAGTATGAAGACATTTATGTTATGTCCTTTATATACAAAAAACCTCCTTTGATCAGTGACAGTTTTGTGTGCTGAAGACTCAAGCATCACATAGGCTCATTCATAATAATAGTATATGTTTTAAAAGAGAAGAGGCATATTCATTCTTCAATTACTTAGTTTTCTTTGCACGCAAATTCCATCCCCTCCAAGATGAAAATCATTGTGTATAATTAGTCTGTCAATATCATCCTATAACCTGATGGCATATTATCTCTCCTACCCCAGTAAAGAATGTCCTACACTGCAGTGTTGACCCCTTACTTGATCATAAATTGTCTTTCTACTCTGTAACCACTCAGATGTGTATCTTCCTCTCTTTCTCAAACTGCCTTGTCAGTGATCTTAAATAGGTTTAGCCAAGATTCTGACCAGTGTAGGCATAAATGTGTCTTTTATTCAAGACACCCTCAGATATATATTCTTAAAGTCACAAGACAAGGAAAAGCATACTCTAGTTCTTTCTTCTTTTTTCTATTCTCTTCTTTCATTCTAATGGCTTATATATGTATCTATATGAATCTATCAGATTCCTAACACAACAATTTTAAGACGTTTGACAAAATACCTATTATATTTGAAACTGTTTCATGTGTCTAGCTAGATTATCTTCTCTATTTCAGTGAGGAGATATAATTGAATCATTAAAAGAAAATGTTAGTCACATTTTTATAAGATATTTTACCCAGAATCTGCCTGACATTAATTGCCATGTTTCTTTGTCATGCAGTAAATCTGTTTTGGTCTGATCTCATCATAACATTGGGTGAAGTGTGGCAAAATGTGTATCTGTTTAGATGATTAAAATTTGCTATAAAGATTCAGGCAATATGAGCTATACACATTGATTTATGAATTTATCTACATGGGGAAAATGTGACATTTGCTGTATAAATCCCTAAGGATTAGGAACCACAATTTCTCTGGAATGAACGCTAATGCATAACTGTTGCCTCAGGAAAGTTGCTAAGCAAAAAGTTTACCAATTATGCTCACATATATGAGCAGAATGTTACTATCCTTTTCAGTCAATTTCATTTTCAATAATCCAATTAGAAAATTTTTGAAATGAACTTTACCAAATATGTAAAGTAAAACTGAATGAGTATTACAAATACAATACTAATATGAATTTTTTTACATTTGCTTATTTTTAAGTAAACTCAGGACCACACTGATTACATAAAATTTTATGGAGTTAAATAGTTTTGATAAGTTTTTCTTTGCCACTAAAATCATAGCTACATTTGATGAGAAATCAAAAATTTCTTTAGACATTTGCAGCCTGGCCTTTTATTTTGTAAGCAGGAAAGAAAAAAAGTGAAATAAATTTCCTCCTTTTCATCTAAAGGTATAGATTTGATATCTTGAAACTTAAACAGTTTGCAATGTAAGGTTTTGACAAAATTATCTAATATTTTATGAGCCACTACCTCTGGTTAGTAGTAGTAAAACATTAATTTGGTTTTTGAAAGGACATATTCGTACTATAACTCAGAACACTTTTGCTGTGCTAATTCTGAAATAAAAATGACTCTGATTGATGCATGAATCAATAATTATAAAGAAACCTAGTAGATGCCTGAAATGACGAAGTTAATTAAAGCTTCCAAAATGGTTTAGTAATGCAATCACACTGTTAAATGCATTGCTAACTTGATATGTTAAGTGGTTTCGGAAAATAAATTAAATCACTAATTGATGACATCTGAAAGCATACACATTGTGCTGTTTTCCAATCTATTACCTGGTTGTTTACATTTTTTAACTATGACAATAAATATTTTAAAACATCTTTCTAATGTGGTGACTTGATATTGCAGGTGACAAAAACAAACCATGATGAAAAAGTGAAGTGTTTTCTTCAGTGTTTGCTAGTTAAGATCATACAAATAGGTTTCAAAATAGTTGTAATGAGAAAATACAAGAAAATGTTTTCTCCTGCTTCTTTGGCAGTCTAAGAAAGGTTTATTCAATCTGTTTTTATTGCTCTCAAATCATTTCATAAAACAGACAGGTGTAGGAGAAATCCAATATCCATTCATGCTTTTTTTCTTTATCTGCTTCTTGACTCACTCTTACATTTGTTATATATTACACTATTCAATTATATGCTTTTGAAATGGTGTCATAATTCATGTTCATGGTTACTTTTATAACTCTAAATATTATTCAACCCTAGTCTATTTCCTGAAACACTGCAATCATCAACAGTTTCTAGCCCTATTTATTTTAAATCTACCTATAAACTTAAGTCGGTACTTAAATTTTTTTTTTACATTGGATACTTTAGCATGAAGCAAAACCTATGTATGCAATTTAAATTTCAACAGCCCTGGTATTCATTGGGTGTATAGGTTTAAGTTAAAAAGTTATCAACCCATCGTCCACTACATTCTGCTCTGCAATGTCATACTTAAACTACACTGCACTCTTCATAAGGGTATTCTAGTTATTTGAAGTATTATTTAATCTATTTGTCAATTGGATTCACTGTTAGAGACTGTTAGGATCTTATTTTTCTTGTCATCCTCAGAAGAGAAACTTCCCTGAGAAAAATGATAACTGCCTGTGGTGAAGCAATTGGGGTCATAGAACATGAATGGGATATTTATTTTTCAAAACAAATTAGTGAGTTGTAAACATATAAATGTGAGTAACAGGTTTTTACATGAATCCTTACTTTTCTGATATTAGGGCTGATATTAATAAATAGTACTTTGGTTTACTAGTGTCTTTTTATGAATAACAAATAATTTTAAATTATGATCTGTTTAAAATCTGGCTTTTTAATAGTTTCGACCTTTCTCATAATATAAATTGGGTTACAAAATATTGCAGTCTTTGTAAAATTTTATATTCTAAATATAGTTAATTTCTGTATGGTTGTTTTAGGCATGATTATTTTTAATTTTTAATATCATGATTTAAGACTGGAGGAACAAAATACTATCTCTGTACATGTTTTAGCATTATTATTTTCAACTCTTCTGCTATCTAAAGCATAATGTCACATATATCCGTATTTAAATAGTAACCCTAAGAAGCAAGTAGTAACAACTTCTCTGACCACAGACTGCTTTCTAAATTTTAACATGACTTAGGCAAAAATGATCAATTTACTGGAAATAAGCCATTAAAATTACATGCCATTGATCTTGGAAATACTCTTGCTAAATTCCTAGATAAGTACATTGAACAGAAAGAAGATGTAGAAACTGAGTTGACTTTTCATTGCATCACTCCTTACATGCGTTCCACCATAGAAATGCCTTATGGGTAGCTGGTCAATTTGAGATTAGGTTGTTCTCTATACCGGTTAATGTATATAATGAGCAGCTGCCTGTGGTTATGAACAGTGAGTTAACAGTGTGATAGGTGATGCTGAATGTCGATCATGTGAGCATTTTTTATTTAGATAATAATTTTAAATAGCAGTACATATTGACTTCCTTCACTTTTATTCCATCATGTGAACTGAGAAGTGGCCAGACTTTTATCATTCCAGTGTACGTACTTTTCAAAACCCTTAAAAACTTAATTGCCTTGAATTTTCTAAGTCAAAGTACATGTTTTAAGGGAGAGTTGAAAATTGCAGTTGTTTATAATGAAGCCCGTTCTACTGTCATTCGCTTGGAGTTATTATTGTGCGGCAAAATACACCGTGGATTTTCTTTATCTATTGATCTACTTATCAACAGCTTTCAAAAATGTTCTTAATTACAGAGATCTGCTCTTACGTAATTTGTACAATTTGGTGAGTTTCAATGCAAGCAAACACCCATGATGCCATCACCACAATCAGTATAAAAGAGAGAACCAACACCTCTCAGAGTTTCCTTGTGTTACCTTGGTGTTTATTGTGGTTTTCATATGTATAGTGCATGAACATTTTAAGTTTAAATATTCAAGTACACAATAATGTATTATTAACTATAGGTGCTATACTAGAACTCAGTAATTTAGCATAAATAAAATTTTATACTCACTAAATAACTCCCCATTTTATATGCTCTCCAGGCCTCAGCAATCACTATTATATTACTCTGCCTCTGAATTTGACTGTTTTAGAATTACCATATAAATGGAGTCATGCAGTATTTGTCCTTTTGTGACTAACTTATTTCACTTAGTATATGTCCTCCTAGTTCATCCATGTTATCACAAATTGTGGAGTTCCTATTTTAAGGTTGTATGATAGTTGATTGTATGTAAACACTGCATTTTCTTTTTCCATATATCTGTTGATGGAAACTTGACTATTTTTATATCTTAGCTATGGTGAATAGTATTGCATTAAACACAGGAGTGCAACTATCTTTTTGAGAACTTAATTTTATTTCCTATGTATTTATAATTAGAAGTAAGGATTTGGATGATATAGTATTCTATTTTTAATTTACTGAGGAATCTCTGTAGTATTTTCCATAACTGCTGCATCATTTTATATTCCCATTAACTGTGTAAAAGAGTTTCAGTTTACTCATATTTTCACCAAAATTCATCTCTTTTTAAAAATAAGATCCATCTTACAAATGTTTGGCAAATACTAGTTGTGATTATTTTCATTTCCCTAGTAGATGATGATTTTGAACATCTTTTTGAATAACTGATGGTCACTTGTGTGTTTTCTTGCAGCAATGTCTATTCAAGACCTTCGATAAACTTCAACTGGGTAGGCTTGTAGATTATTGTGTTGTTTCTGTTTTACTTTATTTTGTTTTCCATTGAAGTGTATGAGTTCCATGTATATTTTGTATAATTACTACTTATTAGACATATGGATTGAAAATATTCTCTCCTATTGTATTTTACTCCATGTGTTCCTTAAATTAAGCTTTTATCCTGATGTAATCCTACATCTCTATCTTTGCTTTTGTTGTCTATACTTTTGGTGTCATATCAAAGAAGTCATTGATATGTCCAATGTCAAGAAGCTTTACCCTATTTTTTCTTTAGAACTTTTACAGTTTCAGATTTTATGCTTAATATTTAAAATTTTTAATATTTTTGTATATGTAAAGTAGAAGCATTTTTATTTGCCTATGGATATTCAGTTTTTCAGACATCTGACATTTTGACACACATGTCAAAGATCAGTTGACCATACGGATATTCTGGATTTTGATGTGTGTTGATAAATGTGTATAAATTCAATTTCTGCCCTATCTTTTCACACAGTTAAGATTTAAGTACCTAAGGATTCCAGACCAAAGGAGTTGGTTCAGAGACTCTAAACAGACTCTTCCCTTAAACAGTGAAGGCACTGAGATAGAAGACCTAGTTATAGTGCTAGAGGGAAATCCAAGGACCAACAGAATACAGTATCAGAATGTTGTCAGGGTGGAAGTTGGTAGCTTGTATTGATAAACCTCTTAAGAGTTGAAGGTGAGATATTGATAAGGAACAAGCAGACAAAGATATGCAATATCAAATCCTAGGGAATGCAATACTAGACTATCAAACCAGAAAAACAGGCTTTTAAAAGTTAAGCTATTAGTAAATCCTTCTTCTGGGTTGTGATTCAGGGAATATATTTCATGTACTTATAGGAAGCTGGGTTCGAGACCTGTGTGTCTTTACCCAAGACAGATTGTAAGTAGAATTAATACATGGGGAAAAGAGCAAACCAGGAATGGAAAGACATACTGAACTAGTTACCTGATAAGATAACTCTATGCTAAAGACGGCAGTCAGTTCCTTATGTTGATCAGGTCCAATTGGCCCTCGAAATTGAGATAGAGCTGTGAGAGGGGAAAGTAGAAAAATCAGGAGAATTTGTAAAGGTCTCAACATCTTATCAGCTGCAAATTAGATATAATAATACTGACTCAACTTTCTTTACATAGTTGTCAGAATTTTTCATATTAACAATCTCCATATATGATTATTTTTTTCACACTTACGAAGATTCCTCAATGTTCATCAAATTCTGTTCTCTCCTCTCTGAGATTATAAATGCATAGAGTTCCCCCTCTCCCTTCTATAGCATTGTGTATTGGCACCATTGCCAATCTCCTGACAAAGTGTTATGCACCATTTGTAGATTATGATTTTGAGAAACAGATATTTCTTCTCTAAAATCCCTCTCCTCTTCTGTAAGGAGCATGTAAGTGGTAACCAGACTCCAAAGGATAGTGAAGAACAGAATGTTAGTCCATGACTCACCACATGTAAGGCGAACCACCCACCAGCTGCACATCCACACCAGATGGTGTGTTTTGAGCAAGAAATAAAATTCTTTGTCTGACACAGTGCACATTTGGATTTTTTTTTGTCAGAGTAGTTCTAGAGCATGTCTTAAATTGACCCTAGATATTTCACATTCAAATGTTAGTAAAATTTCTTTAAATATGTTTCTATTTTATTCTTCTAAAAGCTTATATTTTTATTCATAGAATCAGCTTTCTCGTCACTGAATTTCCATCCTTTAGTGATCAATCTCAAAATAGTTTTAGCACATGCTATTGATTATCGCTTTATGTGCATTATATATTATTTCACTACTTATTTACTAGTGTATATTGTACGTTTTGATTTTGCTTCCACTATTATTTATATAATTAAAAAATGACTACAAGTTTAACTTCTTAAGTTAAATATTCATCAGTTATATGGTTTTATTTGTATATGCTAAATAGATAGCTAGGGATAAAGATACCTCTCTACTTTTCTATATAAATGTATCTCAGAGAGGAAAAATGTTAGCCTTTATAAAGTTCTTGTTGGTACATTTCCAGATGTAACTGGTATGTACTAGATATGGCTGGGACTTCCTCCTCCTGCAAATAATGTAATGTACGTAATGTAGTGTCCACATAGTGTGCCTCTCCCACTGCTAGTATAAACAGAAGATACAAAAATGAGAACAGTTATTTTTAGTCAACTGTTCATCAAATATCTTATGGGCAGATGAATGGCATTTATTTAAAATTTGTTTCACCTTATTGTAGTGCCATTTAAAATTCACCTTTGCCAGGTATCAGTTAAAGAACTCCCTAAAATCCATCTACTGGCACGTCATGGGGGAGTAGTGGTTAGGTCCACCAACTCCAGATGAGCACAGTTCACATACATCCCAAGCACCTGCGTTTTTATCCCACAGTCCAGGGAACAACCAAAATTAACAATTGAATAGAAATTTATGAAATCTTTCTTCCTTCTCTCTTTCTGTCTGTCTACTTACTCACTTACTCACCTTCTTTCCTGCCTATGCCCTTAGCTTAAAAAAAAAAAAAAAAAAGAATTCTGAGAGATATTAAGTCTCTATAGTGGTATAGGAGGGAGAATTTTAAGTAGTGTTCACATATTTTACAGCATCTGCCATCTCTCTCAGCTTTCTTCTATGAGGTCAAGAAAATCTACATTTTGAAAATACTTCAATTTTGACAGTCCATGTCTTATCAACCTTGATATACTCTAAGACACATGTATCTTCAGGGGTAAAAGCAACAAATATCTTAAAGAATTAGATGAAGACATGCTGTCAAACGGCTGCTTCCTTCCTCTTTAATGAAAGATCCACATAAACAGTGATGTGGCCTGTGGTTGATATGATGATTTGTCTCTTTAAGTCTTTTTTAATTTCACTCTTTGCAATATATATCATGAAACCAGGTAACTTGACTGTCTATTTAATAGCAAGGAACATACTTCCACAGAAATATAACTTAATTGCATTTCCAAGAATGTTATTGATAAATGATACAAGAAATGCCCATATAAACTGATTTTTATTCTTCATGTAATTGCTTCTGAGGATATAGCAAAATATCCTTCAAAAGAAATCGTTGCCATGTACTCCTGTAGCATTTAGAAAAAAGTATTTTCCCCTAAAAATAATTACAAATGACAAACTCAGATTTCTAGTTTTCTTTAATTTCTGGTATACTCTGGACACATTATTTAAAACTTTGAAGAAATTGACATGTAGCTAGAACTCTGATTCACTGCTTTCCTTTGCATTGCTATTAATGTTTAATCATCCTATTAGGAATTCTGTAATTTCATGTGATTTTGTTTATTTTCTTAACATAGTTTAACTTTTATAGTATAGATTTCAAATGATAAATTATACAGTAGTTGCTAATTTTAAATATTTAAAATATTTAAGAATGAAGAATTAGATATATGGATATATATGTAACATATAGAACATACATTTATAGATGTCTCTATGTAAATATAATTAAAAGTAATTTTATATATAGAATTTTTTTCACCACAGTAGGGTTACAATATAATATTTTATTTTACCTTTATTCACATACTTTTACCAGCAGAGAACTTTTAATATTTTAACCAATTTAACACATTTTATCACATCAATGAAATTGCTTTATTTCTGTAATTTTCAGACATTTCAAAGGTCTTCTATTTTGTGTAATATGAAATTTAGTAATGACTATCGCCATCCATCATTTTTTGTACTGGATTATTTCTTAAGATACATTATTATAGGTGTAACTATTGATCCCAAAACTTTAAAATTTTTGATATTCTTGAAACACAGTAAGTTGCAAGTTATTGTGTATGAAGATATAAATTAATAATCTAGGGATTATTAATGAGAGCTACTAAACATTTGCAACTGCTTGATTATTGCAACTTGAATATATTTCTAATTTGATTGTATTAAATAGATTGACCTTTTCAACAACTACTGGTTTTGTCAACTACTGGTAACCTTGTGCAAGCTGTAGCCTTTAATGTGAATTTTTATGCACTTTTTGTCACATTCATTTGAATTTTATTCATATTTTTATTTGCAAACATATTTAGGTATTAAAGAAAGTAAACACTTTTATATTTATTTTTCAGATTTTCTAAGTCTGTGTTTTATATCAGCATGTTTGCAATATTTTTGTGTAACGATGCTTCTGTATCTAAATATGTTTTATTTATGCCCTTTTTGGCTCAAAAGCTTCCTGTACTTTGATGTTCCTCCAGGATACCCAGTTTATGTACCTCTCAATTTCTCAACTCATAATAAATATTATGCTTCATTTAGCAGTTAACTGCCTACTGCTTTTTTAGCATTTTGCATTTTTACGTATTATCTTTCTTATTTTTTAATATACTTATATTTGGTTTTTAATTTAGATAAGTACTTTTCATAGAATAGTTTAATATCATATTTTATTCAATTATTATATTTATCCCTCTCATGGAAACTAGTACAGGACGTTACACATGAAATTATTTAGTAAGAACATCTTATATAAGTAGCTCTTTCATAATTTTGCTTTCTATAGGAAAACAGATATTTATATACAGTTTCTTTTAAACATTGTTTTAATAGGCTCTTGTATGGCATTATCTCATTCAATATCTTTATAAATATATCAATAATAGCCTATTTTAAAATCTGTATAGTTTTAAATGATTGCTCTATAGAAGAAGATTTTAAAGTTATCTTTAAGCATGTGTTACTCTTGCCAACCGGGTAACGAGCAATAAAAAAAATAATGGTCCTTTCAAAAACGTAAGATAATCTTAAGTATTCTCACAAGTAAGATGAAATAAGCATTAGTAATAGAATCAGAGCCTAAAATATAAATCCTCTAGGGCATTTTGCGAATCTGTGAAATTAATTTTGTTTAGGAAACTTTATTGCTTTATACTGTATCCAAAATTTGAAGCCTTCAAGGTTCGATAGCTAAACCTTGAGGCTACTAACTTGCAGTCTATGCTTACTGTGCAATAGTATTAGTTGTTTTCTTTTTCTTTTTCTTTTCTCTATGGTACTTTTTGATTGAGATATCTTTCTTTTGGGGAGTAAAAATACTTTTTTGCTAAAGAAAACCTAACCCTTCAAATTTAAATAATCTTTGACTTCAAATAAAATTAAGTACTATATCTGAAATAAAAATTGACTGCCAACAGAAGTAGATTTCTTTTATACAGGCCCCCATAATGAGATCTAAAAATTATTATTAGAAAAGATCTCAATCACTTTGACCAGAGGTCTTGATTAAACCTGAAGTAAAACAACTTTATTCTTAAGGTTTCATGACCCTTTACTTGTTCCTGTAGGAAGTAGCAGGAATTACACATAATCTGTATAATTCAAGACATAGTTTCTGAATATACTAACATATATTTATTCCTGATTCCTTAATTGCTAAAACAGTTTATTTTTATCCCCTCTGTGTATTTTTCCCTCTTTCAGGAAAGAAACATATAATATATGCTAGAGTTAACTTTTTAAAAAGCACGATATTTTGACCTTAAAATTCCATCATCTAAGGACCTAAATATAAAATAATTATAAGTATATCAAATAGTACACCTTCACATATTTCTCATATGTGTCTTCGGACCAAAACTGGACAGAAACAGGGTCTTTGAAGAGAAATTGCAATAAGACGTTGAATTTCCAATGTCGTCCATGAAAAACAAGAATTAACCTTTTTAAATTATAACTCCTAAACAATAGTATTAGAAGCTACTACATCCTCAATTTTTCCTCAGTGTAAAAAACAAAAACAGAAACACAAACAAACAAACAAAAAGAGACAAAAATTAAGTTTTTATTTGAATGGGTGTGCTCAAGGGCTCTTTTATCAATCAGGGTCTTCTGAAGATAGGAAGAATAAAGATTTTCTATGATACATCACATGCCTAAAAGACCATCTTCAGGCTTGACATAACAGGTTAAAGTAAAAATACAACATATTCCTTCTGTGGGTGAATTTTATATTAAGCCAATTTTACACTTCCTGGAAATATTTTAATTATGAAATGTGAATGACCTTTTAATTCTTGTTGAAATTTATAGGACATTGGCATAGTAAAAAAAAAAAAAAAAAGATTCATAGGTCAACTATCACCACTTAGCATTTCCTGAAACAGATATTTTAAAGAGAAGGAAGGTCCTTGTTTATAAGGGAGATCATTGCCTAATATGCAGATTCCATGCTAAAAATTTCCTACAAATGCTGACTACTTAGTCTTGTAATATATAGCTATTCACTGTCTTTCACAATAGTTCTTCGTTATATAATACAACCATTTCTTTTTCTTGTGCAGTTGAAATTATTTGAAGTTAAATGACTTGTTCTGCATGAAACATCAAGTTAACAAATATTTTTAATAAGATTTTTGCACCTGTGAGGCAATCATTATAGAAGGCATTTGTATTCTTGAAAGTTTTTTTGTATTCACTACTGTGGTAGACATGTTACAAAATTTTACGCTTCCAAAGTACTCTATGTCAGAAATTCTTCTTAATCTTCACCAATGGAATTTTAGTAATATTGAGATAAAATAATTCAGAATACAAATTGAAAATAAATATTTTCACATTTGATTGTTTAGGTGTTATGAGTGCTTCCATTATATAAGGTAACAAGCATTTAGATTCAGTACAGCAGTATTTAAGCAGTTGGGTCAATTTTAGAATAGACCAAATGCAAAGTATCTTACTAAGTGATATTGAAAGAAGTGTTATACTGCCCAAACATTCCGTGGTTAAAAAACTGCATTAATACTTGCAATTAAAAGTAGTTATAACATTTTGGTAAATGATAATTATCCCAGAAAAATTCTCTCAGATGGAGGTTAGAGATATCAAGATAATCAATTACTCAGCTCTCTTCTCTATTCTGACTTATATATGCATATATATATGCACATATATATAATGGAGATTAAGCATTATTATTAATCATCTAATATTCCCCAAATAAAGGGAGCTACCTTTTTACTCATCAGAAATGTATAGCCTAAAGTAAAAAACTACTTCTGACCTAGTGGCTGGAATAAAAATATGAAGAGAACCGAGACGGCAAAGAAGGACTTTACGTACAGATACATTAATTTAGAAAGTCAGTCACCAGAAGCAGAGATAATACAAGCAAAAGACAGACAGGCAAAAACGGGCTTTATTGTAGTGTAAGATCATGTGGGAAACCTGTATCAGAAGACATCACATATTCACAAATAAATTAGAATAGCTACTTAGTAGGAAGGATCCAGTAAACTTATAAACTATAAAGATTTATTCCAATATCCCCAAAAATCTCAGCAGGAATAGCTACTCTGTTTCATGCAAACATCTGGAAAACTTTAAGATAACGATATTTAGTCCAAGGTTTTTCATTCTTTTTGATGGAATTTTAAATGGTATTGTTTTCCTGAGTTCTCTTTCTGCAATTTCATTAAATATATAGAAATGCAACAGATTTTTAATATTAATTGTATAGTCTACCACGTTTCTGTATTTATTTATTATTTCTAGTAGCTTTTTACAGGAGTCTGAGGTTCTTTCTCTACTTATAGTATCATGGTCTATACAGACATACAAATAGCCAACAGGCACATGAAAAGATGCTGTACATCTCTTATTATTAGGAAAATGAAAATCAAAACAATAATGAGATCCCACTTTATACCAGTGAGAATTGTTATTACCCAAAAGAATGGAAACAACATGTGCCAGAGAGGATGTAGAGAAAAAGGAATCTTATACTGTTAGGTAGAGTGTAAGATGGTATAACCAATATGGAAAACAGTGTAGCGATTCCTCAAAAATTGAAAATGAATAACCCATATGAACCAGTTATTCCTGTACTTAATATTTACTCTAAAAATGCAACACTAATTTACAGAGATATATGCATCACTATAGACATTTCAGCATTATTTACAGCAACCAAAAGGTAGAAACAACCTAAATGTCCATCCACAGATGAATAGATACACATCGGAGTACTACACAGCTATTAAAAAGGATGAAAGTCTGCCATTTTCAACAACATAGATGAACCCAGAAAAAATGATACTTAGTGATATAAGCCAAAAGGAGAAAGACAAGATATCATATGATATAACTCGTGTTGTATAGAGATATTGAGAACTAAACTAAATTAAAAATAGACATTAAAAATGAACTAATTGACACAATAAACTTTCAGCCAAAAAAAGCAAATCAAATGTTGCACAAAGAGAAGGGCATGGAGGACAATTGTGGTAAATGAATTAATTGTATAATGAAGGATATAATGAAATGGTGGTGAACTTACTATAGTATATACAGAAGTTAATTTGCTATGAAGTACACCTTAAGCATATTTAATGTCATAATGCAAAATCCCTTTAATAAAATCAATTAAAAATAGACATGCTCCCCTCATAATAAAAAGTTTATAAAAATAACAATGATATTATATGCTATTCTTCTTCTTTTTGTACCTTTTAAGCAGCTTATAATCAGAGCCTGAGAGAATCATCATAAACTCCGATTTCAAGAGAAATTCCCTGAGAAATAAAGTTGACTGCCCACAAATGGAAAAATGGATCACAAGATTAAAATAAATGTATTTTCATTTCTATACTTTTTCACATACATGTAGTAAGAGATATAAAATAAACAATAGGTAGCAAATGATCAGAAATGACAATCTCATAAGAAAACCAGTTATGTAGAGAACAAATTTGAAATGATAACCCAGGTTTCAGAGGAACAAAGCCATGAATTTGAACATATGAGATAGAAGATATTAAGAAAATCATAAGTTTGACATGGTTAAAGTGAAATATGGAGTGTAATTTACCGTGGAGTTAATTAAAGGAAACTCACAGCTCTATGCACACTGACATAATTCTGAAATTAAAATTCTACATAAATTTTCCTACAGACTTCATATTTAAAATGCACAATTAGGAAAAACCAAGTTTAAGATTTTCCATTTGAACAACAAATTTAAGTAAATGCTGCAATTTTTATAGAGGAAAATGTGTAGATACAAGAAAATTATTACCACATATGTTTCCATTTATGAAAGCAGGACAAATATGACCTGAGATATTACAGTGTTAAGAAACTAAAACAAAGAAATATACCTCACATACATACTAACCAAAGGTGTTCCCCAGATAACAATAAGATGAGTCAGAATAAGAATCCCCTCCCAAAATTTATTATACAGAATTTGTCAGAGAGAACTAAAATTAGTTAAATAGAAAATTATGCATATGATTTTGACAAAATTATAAATGGTTTTAGAACTTTATTTTCACTAATAATTTGAGAGATAAATTAGCTTCAAAGTTTTAGAATATACCTCCAGTTAAACTTTATATATAGTTAAATGAGAGTATTAAATAATGAGTTATAATAAATTTGCAAAACTATTGAACCCCTAGTCTAAGCATGATGTATAAAATTCTATCACAGCAGAAATTAATTTGATAATTTTTCAGCAAGTTATTACCCCAGACATTAAAATTTTTATCTGCCATATTTTCCTGTTTTAAGCTATATATAAATAGAATTATATATGTCTTTATTTTGCTGAGATCCATGCATATTGTTGCATTTTTGTCTTTATTATTAAATTGAAATTCACTATACTATTATAAAAACATTTTGCATAATTCTGTTGTTAATGAACATTTTACCTTTTATTTCTTTTGGTTATATGACTGGAGATTAATTCACATCCTCATGATAATTTATAATTCAGTTTTCAAAATTTTGGTTGCTATAAGTGAAATTAATTTGTATCTCATCAGAGTTTAAATTTAATCCTGTACAGTAATAATTGATATTGAACATTGTCTTTGTCCCTATTGAGCATTCACATATCTCCTTTTGTGAGTAACTCTTCATGTATCTTGACTATTATTTATTAAGTTGTGGATAGTTTTATCTTGAGTTATAGAAAATAAATTATTTCTCATATATATATTATGTAGTATATATTTTGCAACTATGTTCTTGTTCTCTGTGGCTTATCATTTTCTTGATATTGTCTTATGGAATAAAAGTTTAATTTTCATAAAGTACAATTATTGTTGATTTGTGGTTTTTTTTTTTTTTTGTCCTACCCAAAAATCATTATCTTGGTCATCAAATTATCATCAGATATCTTTCAGAAGTTTTGTAGTTTTAACTTTTCATTAAGATGCAAATAATCTATGTTCATGTTAACTTTTTTTAGATTGCTATTGCTTGTATAAGATGTCTTTGTCGTGTGAGTTCTATAATTGCCTGTGTTGTATTTCTTAAAAAAAGCATTTTGTGAAATTAAGATTATTTTTAATCTATAGAACAATTTGTGGAGATGATACATTAACAATATTATTTCTTCCAATTAATAAGTGTATTCTATCCTGCAGATGTATTTTGGTTTTAACTGCTTTCCTTTGACAATGCTTATAATGTTTGGATGTATAGAAATAAATATGTTAGTAAACCCAGAGTAGTGGTTAGATCAATTGCCTCAGGATGAGCACAGGCCACGTATCCCTGGGTTCAAGTCTCAATTTCAAGGAAACAACAAATGTGAACAACTAAATAAAAATAACTAAAATCGGTCTTTATCCTCTCTCTTCCTGCCTGCCTACTCACTTTTAAAAAACTGAAACATATTTCATTGTTGTTGTTAAACTTATTCATAGACACTTTTAATTTTGAAGCTAATATAAATGGTATTCTAATATTTGTATTTTGTGATTTTTTAATATTAAAATAACATTTATCAAAATGTGGTAGTTTCAGATATGCATTATCATTAATCTAAATCTGTATATACAACATTAAGTCTACAAATGAAAACCCATCTCTCTACTTCATCATAGAATTGACCCCTTTTACCTAAGTCTTCCCTCTCCTCCACTAATTTGGTTCTATACTCTAAAGCCTTAATTTTTGTCTTATTTGATTCATTCATTTTTTAATGTACCACATGCAAGAATTGTATGATGTTTGTTTTTCTCCATCTGACTTACTTTACTAAGCATTATAACCTCTAAATCCACCTATGTTGTTGCAAATGACAAAATTTCATCTTTTTTTTCTTTTTATACCTGAGTATTATTTCATTGTGTATGTACACTACTTCTTTATCCAATCCTCTCTCAATGAACATTGGATTGCTTCCAGTTCTTGTCTATTATATTGGATATTGATCCTTGTCAGATATGATTTGCAAGTATCTGCTACCATTTAATGGCTGCATTTACATTTTATGATAGTCTCTTTTGTTGTTCAGAAGCTTTTTGGTTTGATGAAGTGCCATTTATTTATTACATTTTTATTTCCCTTGCTTGAAGTTAAGTCCCCAAAGACAACTATAAGGCTGATGTCAGGAAGCACATCGATTATGTTTTTTACTGTTTTATGGTTTCAAGTTTTAGATCCAAATCTCTATTTTGCGTTCGTTTTTATGTATGGAGTTAGATAATATTCTTTTTTCATTCTTTTGCATGTGAGTGCCCAGTCTTCCCAACATCATTGATTGAAGATGCTTCTATTACTCATTACTTAATTTTATGTTCTTGGCTCCTTTGTCATAATTAGCTGTTCATATATGGGTATATTTTTGTGCTCAAAAATATGCCCACTGGTATCTGTCTATGAAGTTGGGGAATGTGATATCATAATTTTTGCTACATCTATTTTCTTGGGATTATTTATATTATGTGGAATTTTTGTAGCTCTATATAAATTTATGATTTTTTTCTATTTGTGTGAAGAATGCCATTAGGATTTTGGTAGGCGACGCATTGAGTAGGCACTTAGATTATGTAGCATAGCCATTTAAAAGTTAATTATCTAATTCTTTATTATGGAATATATTTCCATTTTTCACACCTTCAATTTCTTTAGACAGTATCTTATTGTGTTCAGTATATAGGTTTTTTACCTCTTTGGTTAAATTTGTATCATTGCATATAATTCTTATTGATGAAATTGTAAATTGGATTACTATCTTGATTTCTCCTTCTGCTAGTTCATTATTTTCATAGAGACATGTAACAGTTTGCACCTTGACAGCCATAAAAATACTAATCAGAAAAAAATTGCACTCTGCTATTCAAAACAGCAAAATTCACAATAGTAAAGGCAAGTATAGAGCCTAAATGTTCATCAATGACTAAGTAAAGAAGTTGTGGTGTATATACTTAATGGAATTCTATGCTGCTTAAAATTATGAAATAATCCCATTTGAAACAACCATGGTTGAACTGGAAATGATCATATTAAGCAAATAAGCTAGCAACAAAAGGAGTAGTAGAGAATGATTTCACTCATATGTGGAAACAAATAAACAAATCTAAGCAAAATACATAAGACTCAAGATTACAACTGCTGGAATTATATCGGAGTGGGATGGGTGGGAGGGATGAGCAAAAGAGGGAATGGAATGGTGGTGGTATAGGGTGCTGGAGCTCTGGTGGTGACTGGAGGGCAGGATGAGTACAGACTGAGATGCTAATTCAATATCCTAAAATGCATATAACAAAAAAAAGAAAGAATAAAACAATTTAAAAAATTGAGGGCAACATATATCATTTATTAACATGTGTCCTTCCACTTTAATGTCCTCTTATTATTTCTAGTATCTTTTTACTTTAGTCTTATGATTTTCCACATATAATATCATGTATCTTCAATTAGTGATAGTTTTGCTTCTTCCTTTCTTATTTGGCTATTTTTATTTCCTTTTCTTATCTAATTGCTCTGATTAGACTTCTAACATTATATTGAATAATAGTGGTAAGAGTGGGCAATCTTGTCTTGTTCTTAATTTTAAAGGAAAATATTTTAGCTTTTGTTTGTTATATACCATTGAGTATGATGTTGACTGTAGGTTGATGATATATAGCTTTTATTATGTTTCATTACATTCATTCCATAACCATTTTGTTGACATTTTCATCTAGTAAATATTGAATCTTGACAAATTGTTTTTCTACATCTCGAGATAATCATATAATTTTTATCCTTACTTTTGTTAATTTGGCATAGCGTGTTTATTGAATTATGTATATTTAACTCATTCAAATCCCACTTGATAATGCAGGTGACTTTTTTAAATGTATTGTTGAACTTGGTGTTTTGTAATTTGTTGAGCATTTCTGCCTTTACATTCATCAGAAATGTTGGGCTATAATTTTCATTTTTGTATGTGAACTGTTTTAGGAATCATGGTAATGATGGCTTTATCAAGTCTACTTGGAAGTTTTCCCAACTTTTCAATCTGGGGGAGAGTTTGAGAATGATAGGTACTCATTTTTCTTTGAAAGTTATTTACTAGTGTAGCCATACTGGTCTCTTGCTTCTTGGGAGACATTTGACTCCTGTTTCAGTTTCCTTATTTGTCATCAGTCTGCTTAGATCTTCCATTTCTTTCTAGTTCAGTCCTGGAATGTGATCTGTTTCTAAGAATTTGTCCATTTTTTTCTAGAATTTGTTAGCATATAAGTTTTCAAAATACTCCCTTATGATCCTTATGTCACTGTCCTTCCACCTTCTGCCACACTGATATGAGGACCTTCTTTGTGTCCCTTCTGATGAAGTCTGTGTTGGTTTTTGAGTTCAGCTTCATTCCTGGCTGTGGTATTCTGCCAGTAGTGTTCTGTGCACAGATTACTAACTGTTCCTTTTGTAAGGAAAACAAGGAACATCCTCTGATGCCCAACTGCTCATAATTCAAAAACTGCTTCCAATTCAATTTATTGTTTTTGATATATGTTTTGATTGTCTTTTAGAATGTAGAAAAGAAGTTGACCCTTAACAAATTACTCCTAATTGCATAATTTTTACATATCTTCATCAGGATCTTCTGAAGATATAGACACTTAACTTGAAAAATCAATAATTAAATTTTCCCAACAATTTTGCATTTTTTACCTTTTTCTTCCCTTTTGAGCTGGTTTTGAAATCCAGTAAAAAGTTGAATATAGGTAGTTAGAATAGATATCCTATTCTTGTTTCTAATTTTAAATAGAATACATTGATCATTAATTATGATGCTAACTATAATTTTTATCAAATTATTTTTTCAGATTAAGAGATCTTTTTGTAATTTGATGTTATATTTTATTCTTGAATTTAATGTTTATAAATATTTACTGGATTTTGTTAGTGTTTCTTTATCATATGAGAGGATCATATTTCTCTCCTTTATTCTGTTAATGTTGTGATTCACAATGATTAAATTTAAAATGTTAAAGTAAATGACCATCCCCTGAAAAAAAAATCTCATTTGATAAATTTATACTGTATAATGGAACCTGAATCCTGGCTTCTCTCTACATTGTGAGAAATTTATCCCTATGGTATGAAAAGTAACTTTGCCTGATTAATTGCTTTAGAATAGAAATTAGTTAAAAATTGCTCAATCTTTTTTTCACCAAGCAATTGTATTTTCTTCAGAAAGCCTGAATTGTTCATAGAATTTTATTACATTAACTTTCTGGAGCCAGGATCTGCTTTATAGGGTTTAAAACAGCTTCAAAATTATGAAGACTGCTCTTTCAGAGCTGTATTATATTATTCAAGTAAGTTTTATAAATAATAAAGATAAAATTTTGGCCCATAACTATTAATTTTTTTAATCTCATTTGAGTTAGCTATTAGGAAGAAATTTGCTATTCCTTAAAGCTCCTAAAAATTCCCATAGAAAGCTCTATTTTTATCAGAGGTTGAAAGGAACAAATAGGAACACTATAGCTAATTTAGACAGATATAATTGGGTTTGATGAAACTGATTCTGAAGAACTGAATGAAAATAGAGATTTAATCTGTCAGTAAAAGAAAACAGGGTCTCCAAGAGGTCTTGTTTTTAATTTTTACAGGAGCAAGAATATCATCTAGTTATTCATTGATTAGTTTATATTCAAGACGTAAAATAAAATAAAGGTGTCTCTAGGTTATAAAATGGACATAGTTTTGTAATTGGCACCAGGGTGCTTGTCTAACATTAAGCAAATAATACTCATTGCAATTATTTTGAAAATCTTGCAAAAAGCTGAAACATAGACTATGGGTGTTTACTTTCGTGTCACATCTATTTTTTAGGTATATATGCAAAATGGTTTTACCATCTAGATTTCATTTTAATTATAAGGAAATAAAGCTAAATGCGCTTTTATATGAATATAGTGGTTCATCTAAATTCATGGAGAAAGAAGGGAACTTACTCTACTTTCAAAAATAAAAAAATATTTAAATTAAGGAAAAGATAAACCTTGTACCTGTTTGACAAAGCTGTCTCATTTTTCTTAGACAATTAGAAGTCCACACATGTATGATTTTATAACTACAAGTGTTAAGGAGAAGATAATTTTATACTTTGAATAATATATCATAAATATTCCCAACCATCTTTTTTTTAAAGAGAGGTACAAGCAGGAATGAAAGCGAGTAGGCAAGCAGGTAGAAAGAAAGAGAAGGAAGAAGCATTTTATTTATTTCTATTTATTTGTTCACATTGGTTGTTCCCCCTAGCGCTGGGTCTTGATCTTGGGACATTGGGATGTATGTGGGACTGCTCCAAAGTATACTAAATTGCTGGGTCGCCAGGGTGCACCCCCAACCATTTTTTAATTGACTAGTTGGTCTTTGATTCTGACATCTTCATGATAGTCTACTTCATCATCATGAGTGATGTACAATCTTCACTAGACTTAGCTGTCTCGATTACAAAGTATGTACCTTATCTATGTATCCCTTCCCTTAGGACAATTGTTTACACAAAGTAATTGTTTCATTTATATTTTTCAAAGGTTAAATGACTTAATGTTACATATGAGTTTTTATCAGAGCAACTTTTATTCTAAATTCTCAATAAAGGTTAGAAAATATTATTCTATCATTTATAAATAATTTAAAACTCATAATAGCCTCAGAGATAAAGGTATTTGATCATCTTATGGGAGGTGTGAAAGCAAGAGAGAAAACATTTAGTCAACTGTTTATCTCCTCTCATTGGAAAGAAAAATCTTCCAGTTTTCCAAGATGCTTTAGTCTTCCATCTCACTAGCCATAGCTTATTTCAAAGCCAGTGCTGATTAAAAGTGAGGTTCAGAAAATGAACTTTAAGTAAAAGGCAGTGGAATTACCATAGTTGAATAGGTACTTGCCTCTCCTTCAGAGGCTATACCACACCCACAATAAAAGTCATTTCTTTTTTCCAGACTTTAATCAATCTTTTTGTGAATGCCCATTAAAAGCTGGTGGTATCTACAGAGAAACCTGCAAAATATTGCAACTAAATCTATGATCCTCAAGGCCTCCACAACTGTAGCTTAATTCTTCTAAGTAATATCTCTCGGTGTCTACTCAAATGGAGCAAGTGATCTGGTCTTCTCTCTACCTACAATTACCTCTCTCTCTGTAGATCATGGGTTGATTTTTTTCCCCCATAAACTTTGTTCTCTGAAACTTTAAAAAAATGATGAATTAACAGTTTTTATGCATCTTTTATTGTCAGACTGAAAGCGATGATCTTTGCAGTTCTTTGCATCCTAAACAGAAACTGGAAGCTCATGTGTTGTAATATTTCATTTTATATTAGCATATTATATGTTGAGGGATGTTGGATTCCAAGATACAGTGGGTGTGAGGGAGACAGAAATTTTTTTTTCTAGTCATTATTTATTTTTAAATTTTATTGGGCAGACCTGTGAAAAATCAAATATATTTCCCAAGTCTCTATAACTTGTGATTCAACTTCCCATTCCATCTCCCTTGTGGATCTTCATGAGCTTGGTATTGGGTGATGTTATGACAGATGTAGAATTTTCCTTACTCTAAGATGTAGTCATTAATTATAAATAACTGCTGTTGTCTTATCTAGTATTCAGGGCATTAACTGAGTTCCTTAATTGATTGCTCCTAGTTTGCTGCACACAATTTCTTATAACAACACCCTAGAAAACTATGTAGACCTGCCTTGCATATGTGCAGCTAATGCCTCAGTCAAGAACTTCTAGAGGACCCGCATATAGATATCTGTGAGCACTCTCTACACAACTGCCTCTTAATTGCCCTTTCACATGGAGTCCAGCTGCTTCAGCTGCTCTGTATATGGGTATCTGAGTCTTCTGCGTGGCTTGATGACTGTTCTGCTTCTAGAACACTTCGCTGTATGGGATCAGGAAACTATTTCCAGGTAAACAGCTAAGGCGCTGCTAAGTGTCCTTTGTCATTTTTCCTTCTCTCAATGATCAAATATTTTACAACCTATTATTCAATAATTGATTGTTGCTCAGTGAGAAACGAGTAGTGTGATACTCGTGCTAGAAGTAGAAGTTTCTCCGTTTAATTGCTTCATCTTCTGCCATTGCCACCTAGTCAAGATAACTGAATTGCGTCTGTATTGATTACAGTTAAGTAATTGATTGCATCAGGACAAAAGAATCTCAGAAAAGTAAGTCCGTATAGGTCTAGTTGTTTAATACTGTTACTCAAGTCCTTTGTGTCTTTTTTTCTTTTTTTTGATCATCTTTCAGGTTCTTTTCACCACTGAAAGCAGAGTACTGAAGTCTCAATCTATTACTATATTTTTTGTTTCATGCATATGTTTATAATTGTTTTGTACTCCAGATGAAGTGATACTTTTATCATTGCAAAAGCACTCATTGTCAGTAAGATGACTTTTTTTTTCCTTAAATATTTTTGGTATAACTATTACAATTAGCTTTTGGTTATTGTTTGCATGATATTTTTCATTCTTGCATTATTATTTTTGCTTTAAATCTATATGTGTCTGAATCTCCAAACTGCCTCTTCTCAAATAAACATTGCAATATCACTTTTCAAATCAGTTAGCTAATCTACTTTTTAATTATAGTGCTTAACCAATTTACTTTAAATGTAGTTATTAATAAGGTAGAATTAATTTTGATTTCATGCTCTTTTCTCTGTATGTTATCTTTTAGGGTTTTTTATTCCTCCATTACTGCATCCTTTTGTGTTAAGTAGGTCATTTCTAGTAGTGTATTATTTTAGTTCCATTACTGTTTCTTTTATTATATATGTTAATTTACAATTTGCAGGATTTTTTTTTCCTTAGGGAATACCCTTGGATCATAATCAGCATCTTAACCTAAAATAATTTTATTTGGAATAATATCAACTTAATTTTAATAGTATTCAGAAACTTCATTCCCATTAAGTCTCTTTTTTCCTCAATCACTTGTACTATTATTGCCTATCAAATTATAACTGTATATTATAATTCATCAGCTTTATAATTGCTTTTTATAGTTGTCCTTTAAATCAGATAATAGAAGAAAAGTGTTCATACAAGAAAGCATTTATTCTGCCTTCTATATTTATTCATGTAATTACTTTTACCAGTGTTTTTTGCTTCTTCCTCTTGGAAGGGTTGGCATTACTGTCCAATTCTTTAGTAAAAAAAAAAAATCTGTTTTTTTCTTGAAATTCCTTAGTTCATCCTTAATTATTAACAGGCAATTGCTGTATATGGAATATTAGTAAACAGTTTTTTCGCCTAACACTTTGAACATTTGTTGCCTCCTGATTTTCATGGTTTCTGATGTAACATCATCTGTCAATTTTATTGATCATTTCTGGAATGTAATGAATTGCTTTTCCTCATATCATTTTTGTTTCTGCTCTTCAAACTGATAATATTGATTGAAATAACTGTTACATTTTACTTTCAAGTCAAATGAATACTACTGTCTGCACATATCTATTCTATTGATTTTTTAATTTTGGTCATTGTTACTACATTTTTCAGGTTCAGAATTTCTCTTTGATTCTATTTTGGAAATAACTATCTTTCCATTGGTATTTTCTCATAAGTGAGACTCTGCTATCATACATTCTTTTAACTTTTAGGTAAGAATACTTTAGCCCTTTAAGTATATGTATAATATGCAATATATACAAAAACAAGTGATGACTAGTGAGTCCAAAAATCTTAAAAACAGTTTTAAATGACTGCTTCGTTTCTAGTACATGGGCCGCATTTTCTTGCTTATTTGCAATGCCTTAATTTTTTATTGAAATTTGCACATTTAGAAAAACATATTGGGGCACCTGTGGGAATCAAATTCCCATTTCACACAGTTTGTTGCTGGTGGGTTTCTTGTCGTTCGTTTAGTAACTGTCTTGAACTAATTAAGTCGTCTACCTTTAGTAAGTGAGCTGCAATATTTTTAGCAAGCCTTCCTCACCGCAACAGTTTAAGCTCTTCTTATCCTTTACTTCCTGATAGTAAAAGGAATCAGAATCTTCCAGATGTGAGATTAAGCCCTTTTTAGATTTTTCTATAAATATGTTCAGTCCTGCAAATGTGTGTAGAAATCTGTAGTCCAAATAATATGGCATCGTATTTCAAAGCCCCCTCCTGAATATCTTATTTCCCGGATTATCTATTTTAGTTCTTTGGTCATCATCTCTCTTTCTCTAATATCACTCTGAAAAGAAATGATGTTGAACTATTGCTACTCCTTGCTTTGATAAACAGCCTGGAATTGGGTGCTTAACCATTGAGTAAACTGATAAAATAATAAGCTCGATGGATAGTGCTTTTCCACGGAGGAAAACGATTCATCTCTTTTGCCTTGGAAGAGGTTTTGAAAAACTCTGAACCCTGTCTGCCTCTTTCATTGGGTTCTAGGATGCTCGTTTTCACAAATGTCCATTTGCAAGTGTGCTGGTTTGCAGAGTTACCAGGAATTGAGGACTGAGATGTGAAAATATGGCAAGTTCAATATCACAAAACTTACCGTTCTTACTGAGTTAATGGCTTCTCTTGAATAAATGTTTCTTGGATTTTCAACTTTGATTAATTTCCACACTTTAAAACAAGGTGATCTTTCATTTTTGTCCATTTTCTTAATGCTTTAACAAGAGAATGCATTTTCACAGAAACGTTGGTCTTCACCATTTCAAAAGAATCATATCAAAGTTTTGAAATTTAGGTTATAATAAACAAATTAGATCAAAAAACTCTGCAAAGTGACCTCCCAATGAATTGGGATATTTCTGTAATTCTGTATTGATATAAGGAATTGAATTGATTGCCATAAATATTCTAATGAATAAAATGCTGGCCCATCTGATTTCACCAATGAATTGTTCCAGGCATTCAGTTTAAAAAGAGATCCAAAAGTCTTTTAGAACAAGAAATTAGTATTACTCAAATGGGTTTATAAAGTTACCATAATCTTATAGTAACACCTGCCAAAGACCATATAGAAAGAGAAATTTAACATCCAATCTCATTCCTGAACTTACATCAAAAAATACTGTTATACCAAAAAAGAAAATTTGCTATAAAAGAGAAATTCAGTACAAGAATGTTATTATCATGTTAAAAAGGAAGAAAAGTATGGTCATCACATATGCAATTAAAATCATTTAATAAAATGTAATAATCCTGCATGTTTAAATAACTCATAATCGTATACGAATTTAAGAGGATCTCCTTATTCTGATATAGTTGATCTACAATAATAACTGCAACAGATATATTTTATTCATAGAAAAGACTTGCAAATATTCTCTTTTAGAGATGGAACAAGACAAAGTGTATCTAGATCACTGTTGGTATTTTACTAAATGTCATGGCCAGTATGTAAAGCCAAGCAAATAAATGAAATCTAAATGGAGTAGGAAATAAAGGAATACAAAGAGCCACTATTTGGAGATGATATTTATGTGCTCATAGAAAATAATAAAGAATTATAAGTAATAATGTTGGTGAACCAGGAATAAGAGCCCAATAATCTAGTGGAAAACATTCCAGGAGGCCATTCTCAGAACTTGGTGGAGTCTCTGATACCTAGATCATTGAATAGCTTTGAAATCCTAGTTGTTCTAGACTGGGTACTAGATAAATGCCTTGGGGAGGTAAATCAAGTCTTTGACCGAGCTCAGTCTTTCTGATCCACCCTTGGTCTGAGCAGGCACAGAACTGCCAAGACTCACTTAAAGGTGCTCTTGTACTGCAGTTTTTGCCACATGTAAGAGTGACTGGTATAAGGAAGGCTTGACCCTTGTCCAACAGATGGGAATCATCCCCTAAAACCTGCTTACCAATCATCTCCCAGTAGAGTACTTAAGGAGGAAGTACTGAATCACGCTGTTTTCTTCTAACTTGTTAGTTAACAAACCTTTGCTATTTAAAGAAATTTCAGTTTGTGTCTTTTGCCTGATGCTACCAAGGGAATGAACCCATTGCGTTTATAACAATAAAACCCTAAAATTAATATAGAATTTATATATAAATATCCCACCACAACAATATTTTTATCATAAAGCTACTGTGCACCTAAAAATAAATATAATGACTCAATTATGTGGTCATTGTAGGAAAAAATATAACTTTTATTAGCGTTATTTAAAAACATGTATATGTGAATAATATACCCCTGTGGTTCAGGGCTACAGTGTAAAGCTTTTAAAACCAAAGGACCTGGGTTTAAAACCTGGGGCATTGGAAAGATAATATATATATATATATATATATATATACATACACACACACATATATGTACATATATGTGTGTATAGATGTCTAAATATACATGTATATATTATACATATATGTATAAATCATTCTTATTATATATTTAAATACTGTTACTATATAGAATCAATATCTGAAATATGTAATATATACCACAATTATATAGATTCACTGCACTATTAATCAAAATCCAATAACTGCATGAAAATTATGAATCTGATTATAAAATCTGTATGGAAAGAAAATACCAAAAAATAGCAGACCACTTACAAAACAGAATAATGTGAAAGAGTTAATTGTTCTACTGGATATTAAGATATTTTGTTTTCTACAAAATGAAAAACATAAATCTCAATACATGGATTAACAATTAGATTAATGAAGCAGAAAATATCTCAAAAACAGAACTACATGTTATGACACATGCTACATGACAGAGGTGGTTATGTAGAGCCACGAGAAAAGAACATTCAATATTTGGTGTTAGAATAATTAGGTATCATAAAACAAAATAGACCCATGCAAATCAATTTGAAAAGAAAAGCAGATCCACAAAATTTTCAAAGATTAATATTGAAATAAGAACTCACTACTTGTGGAAAAAGTTAAGTGCCAATTGTCAATGAAATATAGTTTGCAACCACAATGATTTAAAATTGAATACAGTAAGAAAGACGAATTCAAGGTGTGCCCTGGTGGAGTAGGGGTTGGACAAATACATCCTAAGATCCCAGGTTCACATCCTGGAGCTGAGGAATAACCAAGCTGTGCAACTAAATTGAATGAGCTAAGTGTTTTTACTTCCTCTCTCTTCTTCCCTGCCTGCCTCTGCTAGCTTTCATTCCTACCTGCACCTTTCCATTAACTGTTTTTAATTCTGACAAAAAAACACCTCTTGGCAAGTATGTAGAACAACAGACATTCTTATAGACTGTTTTTCAATATCTGAATTGTACCACCATCTAGGAAAAGTCTGGTGTTATCCAGTAAAGAAGGTAACCTGTGATGCAGCAATTATTCTTCTAATTGTGCAAGTGTAATTGCATTTTCCAGGATACCTTCACAGAACCCTGAATAATTGCATAACTTGTCAGACTTTAAAATTAGAAATGATGCAGTGCTCCATCAATATCACATGGATACATTGCAGAATAACCATTCAGTAGGATACTGCAAGGTAAGGAATGAGCTGCAATGATACGCATTAACATCATTGTAGTTCACAGACATAATGCTGAATAAAAGAAACATTTGCAAAAGGATATATACTAAAAGATTACAGGTATACAAAGTTTAAAATGTTACAAAATATCTCCATACTGTTTAGCTATACAATTATATAGTACAATTATTTTTAATGTTTAGCAATTATTACCAAATAATGAAAGAAAGTGGTTACTGTAGGAAAGGAATGGAAAGGCTGTGAATAGAAAGGGACATGAAGAGGGTTTTGTGGGTAGTTTCCAATGTTCTGTTTCTGACCAGTTGAGTGGTTCTGTGGAAGATCACTTTATAAATATTTGTTAACCTATACCTCGGTAAGTCATACATATGTGTTTTCCTGTATATTTCGCTTTTCATAAGTTGCTAACAATGAAGCAGAAAAAATGAAACAAGATTGTCCAATGAGCTGACTGTTGCAATTCAAGTATAATATGAAAATGTTCATGTTATTTCCTGAAGGGAAAGCAGAATGTGTAAGGAAATAGCAGTTAACTTAGAGGGTTTAAAAGACAAGAAGATATCTTCTGTGGAATCAGTTTATTTCCACTACTTCTGAACTATTTTCTAAATTGGTAGCTGCTCCTGATTCTATCCCATCCCTGCTATCTTTTCTCTTTTGGCACTTAGCTTGCTTGTCCTCAGTCATTGTTTAGTCTCCCATTGTTTTTCACCCATGGGTGTCATTACAGACTTCAACACTTTCTTCATTCTGATCAACCTCTGTCATTTTTCTCTCTGCTGCCAAGCTTCCCAGTGAACCTTGAAATGCTCTTTTTTTGTGACTTATTTACTACTCTATGTATTGTTCTCATTTCCATTTTAAGTACTTAAAATTCCTGTCCTTTTCCTGCTATTTTCTTTCATTTTTCCCTGCCTTCACTCTAAATTAGTTTTGTCTGAAGCCACATATGAACACACTCGGTGACCTCTTCAAAACATTTCCCAGTCTCCTAAACTGCCACCATGCTCAAGCTGTAAACAGAAAGGTGAGTCATTCTTCCCAACATTTAGACTTTGTCCCCAGGTTCAATATTTATTCACTGTCTTTTCTGACATATTTAAATATTTGCTTTAATAACTCTTTCTTTTTACTTAC
The DNA here is from genome assembly GCA_004363575.1 of Solenodon paradoxus. Classification (NCBI taxonomy): domain Eukaryota; kingdom Metazoa; phylum Chordata; class Mammalia; order Eulipotyphla; family Solenodontidae; genus Solenodon; species Solenodon paradoxus. The sequence goes on from RJWH01000020.1 coordinate 117,228, forward strand.
TAGTTAAAATAAGAAGCTCACCAAAAATCTAGTTCATAATCTCAGCTTTTCTCATTACACCTTTTCTCTTATTTAGTTAACATACCTCTGGATTTGATCAGTTGTGTAGAAATGAGATTAATTTCCTCTTGTCCAGTGAATCTGAAGAAAATATATCCTTGCACAGATAGCAAGAAAGTTGAAATATTTTTAATTTTCTACAAAATTTTCTTCTTGTATTCTCCATCTACAAACTATCTGAATTTCCCACAACTGATTTTTACAACACTATACCCTTACTATAGGGTGATTAATACAAAATGGTTGAGTAGGGTCACATTAATCAAGGTTCAGGCTAAGCTTTTCAAATCACCCAAGATATTGTACAATATGCTTCAGTAGCAAACAACTCTTAAATATCAGCGACCACTATAACAAATGTTTCTTGCTTAAGTGCTAGATATGCAGAATGGATTTACTTAGACATTGCTCCATGTATTCTTTCATTTGGAAAATAATTTGACAGAAAATTCTCTCTAGAACACTGATGTTCTTGAGACACAGAAAAAGTAATATAATCCACAATAAGTTGATTCTTAAAGCATCATTCCTGAAAGTGTTTTATCTTCTCTCATTTTCACTGGCTACAGCAAGTTATACTGACTTCAGTGGAAATGGAATTACAATCGAAATGAAGGCTGCAAAGTAATCTGAAACAAAAATAGCAGATAAAGTAGGATTTTCTTACAGGAAATTTCCAAATTAAGCAACCCATGTATGTGGGATAGATTTTTAACCCATTATTCAGAAATAAAACAAACTCAACATGAATATTCAGTATGACTGACACTAGAACCATTAACAGTTTTAGGAATCACGAATTAAGTTACTTGGGAGATTCAATATGTTTATGAGACAAAAAAAGCAAACAAGATTAATATATGCAGGTTAATCTTCTTGGTAAAATGACCCAGGGGAACCAGAAGTGGTTCCAGAAACATTTAAATGATCTTTTGTTTGATAGCAATTTTTAATAGATAAAACTTAAAGAGCTTTCTATGATTTCAAAATTACAGTGTGCGTTTTTATTTGACCCTTTTCTGAGTGACATTTTTGATGCTCTAAAAATGACATTGTCTTCATTAAAATTAAGATCTTTTTAAGCATGAAGTAGTATTTTTATTTTACATATTGTCTTTTCAGTTATTTTTCAGTGTTTGCCAAAAAATTATTTATGTGATAGTTGAATTGCTGTGCATTCTGTGATAGTTTTGAATTCACTTTAAAACATAACATCTGAAGTCATAAAACCCCCTCAAAGGAAACAAGTAATGCCATGGTAATTCACTCAGCTTCTTAAAGAAAACATTGCATACTATGGCCTTTTACAGAAAAAGTCTGTGGGTCCCTAGCTTAAACTAATCTTAGTTTTTTCTCTTTCATTCATCTCTTATGTTTATTCAATTACCAACATCCATTAAGACTTCCAGTTATAAAACCCACACATCCTATCACATTTGTTTTCCCTCTATCTCTGCTGCCACTACTCTTTAAGTATCGTTAATCCCTCCTCTTGGTTGCTGTAAACTTTCCTAAATGGTCTCTTGGCTTTTATCCATGCTCTCCTATTCTGATACCAGCTGCTGCTGCATTGATATTTCTAAATGCAAACAAGATTATGGCTGATGAGAATCCTTCATTGCTTTTCCATTGCTAAATTACTGCATTTTTTATTGTAAAATTATATGGCCCTTAGTATGACACACAAGATTTTTACAATGTCTTTAGAAATGTCTTTAGCTTCCTATTTCAGTAATCTTCTACCCTTCTGAGAACTATTTTGTCAAGCCAATGTTCTATGCTACTTAATTTTCTTAATTTTTACGCATGATGCTTTTCTTTTGGCCTTTAATCAGTGAAGACATACCAAAAATGGCAAAGGCATAGTTTGAGAAAGACAAAATAAAAAAAAGGAATAAAAGGTGCCTATATTTACCTAGAAGACAGACTTTGGAAAACGATAAGAAAAGAAGAAAATTATATCAATCTCAAGACAAATAGATTAGGTTAGAAGATTGTCTCAGAGAGGAACATAATAATATCATGCTTTACTGTTATTTAATTTTCAGAATTAATGAGAACCTGCTAAGATTCTTATAAAAAATAATCCCCTAAAGATAATATAGTAGAAAAAAAAAATTCCTAAGCATTTGCATCCCACTTATATCACATTAATTTTCAACATTTAATATATTTCTTTGAGTGTAGACTATTTAAAATATATTTGACAAATAAAAAAGGGGGATAGAAGAGTATAATAAATCCTCAACTTATCCGTATTATCTTGATCCTATCCTTTTCCAAGTATCCTTTAGAAGTCAGCAAAGAGTAGATGCTTTAATTATTCCTAAAATTGACTTCTTTGTTTTCTGGGAAGTCAACCTCTATGATTCTGATTTCTCCAGAATTCGGAAGCTGCTGCAGGGCAGCCACAATATTTATATTGATTTGTATAATGAGATTTCTCTCGAAAAATATCTTCTGTAAAAACTAGTTCAGTATTTCTTGACAGCTTTCATTGTTCTCTCAGAAACATGTAAACCTTCATTAAATCATTTTCTCTTTCAGAATAATTCCAAACATTGAAGACAATTAGATTAATAAACACAAAGATGTATTACTTTAAATACTTGTTTTTATTTCTTGTTAAATATAGAAAAGCTGCCTGCATGTCATCGTGTTGTGATTTGTTTTCAGTATAAATGAGTATGTCAGGGACAAAGGCTTTAGATAGTATTCCCTGCCGCTTGCATCTTTTACAGAGCTACAGAGAGGAGTGGCCTTTGGAATGAATGCATTGCCAAATTCTTTTATGATAAAGACTGAATGTGTTCTGTTACAATCACATCACATAGACAGTACTGTATTTCTGAAAGTCTCTCTGGCCATGGGCTGTAAAAACACTAATGTGCTGATCAAAACAGTGACTTTGTGGGACATTGGTCATTGATATGGTAGAAATAATTCAGTAGAAGAATAAGTGGTTAAATTTTATTTTTACTTTTTCTCTCTAGTGAGAACACTCAGTTAAAAAATAAGTTTCTATTTTGTATCCATTTATATGGGGCATATATACATATATACATATATATATATACACACATATATATGGAGAGAGAGAGAGAGAGAGAGAAAGAGAGAGAGAGAGAGAGAGTTCAAGCCCTAAGGCATAGGTTCTGCACTAATTGTACTAAAGTACAGATTTTCTAAATTGTCTTCTCACGGGTGACAACTAAATCTTGAAAAAAAAAATATATTTTTATTCCTACTCCTGCAGGAAATAAAAGACTGCTCTGGCCTCTTTATCCCCACCATATGATTTAAAATTGAGCTCTAATTATATTGCTCTGAGCAACAAAAAGTGAGAAGAAAATGGTAGATTGGTGATATTCTTGAGGCAAAAGTACTAATACCACTGCAGACAAAGTCTATGCTCTAGCATTTAGGCATGGAGGGGGATTTGAACTTGAAACTCCTTTACTAACCAAGTTTGAAGAGGTTGGGAGACAAATCAAGCAATAACTTACAGTAATAGATACTATCTCCTATACGTATCCTCTGAATTCTCCCAAATAAATTAAAACAAATTGAATAAATGAAATTGTCATTTTTTTAAACGCTACTAAGATTTCTGAAAGAAAAAATATGTACTGAGCTACATGTCTTGCTTGCGGACATTCCTTATCCCAGTGTGTCCTTGCCTTCTAACCTTTCAAGTTGTTTTGCTTCCTGTCCTGGAAGTGAAATATGGAAAGATCATGTTTTCTTTCGAGTAATAAAACAGTATCAACTATCGTCTTTTTTATTTCAATTCCAAATAGATAGGTTGACTATATTTCCATGAGACAAAAATGGTTGACAGGACCTTTGAGACCCCTCAACAGACTGGACTCAGGGTAACTAAACTGTCCCTTTTGCCCACATTACAGGTAGACTGTTGTATTAAAATTGGGAGAAAAATTAAGTCAGGAAATATGAAAACAAATGGTATAGTCCTCATTAAAATGCTATGTATGGTCAATCTACAAATTAAAAAATGCTTCATGAAACTGATGTAGTGTCATTAAATCCCTGATCTTTTCTTTGGGGATTCAGGATGTTCTTCCTTTAACATGTCAGACTGGAAACAAATTAAACTGCCCAGAATCAGTCCTTTGGTTCATCCTGGCACACTCTTGACCTCTCATTCGGCTGGTAAGTCAACCTATCAAGTAAGACAAGTTGTTGAAAATATACAATTTATAGAAATTAACCAGTTAATGGCTTTAAAATTTTTAATAAAAAGTCCACTGCACTGAAGGCCCATATTTATCCCCAGGGTTGGTGCTTGTCCCGCTAGAAGTGAAATCTAAAAATTCTGATGGGGATGGAATTGTTTCTAGTGGCCCATATGACAGAGAAGGTGTGGCCCCAACAAAGAGTGGAGAATGACGATCCATCCAGATCACCAGGCCCTTCACCGAAACTGGGACCTTCAAGACAGTGTGGTGAGTGAAATTCTATTCTGACCACAAGCAACATCATTGCCATTGGGGAAGCCCCTTCTCTGTCATCAGTCTGAGTGCAACCCCAGTGAGATATGCAATGTCATGTGGGTGGACACTCCTTCGCCGAAGGTGGCTCTTTCTGAGGCTGCTAGACAATCTCTTCAGAAATTTTTTGGATCACAGCATAAGCCTTTGCCCAGGCACACCAGTCCGCTGCTGATCTCTACAGGTACCAACGACTTACTAGCCCCAATTCTTTTGAAAGTGCAATGTCCCCATATTCAAAGATTAAGATTACTAGCCCTGAAAAACTCCCTTTCTGTATTCTATGTTGGTATTCCTTCATCTTATATTTTCAGTCACGCTGGGTACCGCTTGTGACTGGCGCTCAGTGCAGTTATCAGGCAAGTCATCTATTTAAAGATTCCAAAGAATGATTCTGTTGATTTGTATCTAAGTGGAGTGACTTCCCTCTCTTTGTTGTTAAATGCTAAATAAAAAATAACCATGTGGGGGGGTTCTCTGGCAAGCGTAATGTGGTAGCATGGTACCTTGCAATATTCTCCGGGTCTCATAGCGGTGTTTGTGGAAATGTGCTATAAGCAGTGATGAACAGTATTCAGATGTAAACACCTCTGTTTTTTCAGGCAAGGATGATGACAAAATAAAAGGACAGCTATTTAAGAAGAATTTATTATGTATTAAAATTCAAGTTACTGAACGTATTGTGTTGTGATCTAGTGAAAATAGGGAAGACATTGTTGGGAACCACTGTTAAACAAGGTGACAGGAGGTATAAGGTTACCATTTTTGACAAGCTTTCGTCTTGCAACATGCATAATTATGACATCCCTACATTTCCTTGAACCTTGCAAAACTGTCTCTGGAAATGCAAGAAATTTTTTATATTTCTTAATAAAGGCATTGAAAAAAAGAAAAAAAAAGTAACCCAGTCATTATCCGTGAAAGAATAATTTGACAATCCTTCCCCCTATTTGATAGGATTCTTGCCTGAAATATGAAATGACAAATGCTTCATAGTTTGAAATAATACAGGATTTTCATGTGTGAGAAATTACAATAGCGTCAGGTTATAACATTCACATTTTCAACTTTAATAGTTATTTTCATAAAATGTAAAGTTATATCCCATGTCTGTTCAGTTTGACTTCCATATAAGTATAATTTTAAACACATTTCTAGTCATCCATTTCAAATTTTGTTTTCTTGTTATATTTTTTCTTATGAATAGACTTTTGTTACAAACTGTGATGCAACAATGGTCCTAGATTTTTCATTATGTGATATAAAACTCTCGGTCTCTATTGCAAGCTCTTCTCATAATAATTTGTAGGCCTCTTGTAATATATTTACAGTGCTGAATCAATGGGCAGCTATTGAATGAATGAACCAATATGCAAGTGATTCTATGAAAGGCCTTAGAATATTGAATCAATTTTATTAACATGGGCTCATTTAAATCTATCATCTTGTCCCTGATACTAAATAGAAGTTCAGTAACTATAGGACTCAATGTTGGAAAAACAGCCTCATTTCCTGCCCCCAAATTATAGCTTGCTCTTCTTCATAGTCTACTTTACAAATCTGATTCTTGTTTGGCGAATATTGTTACCAAACCCAGTGGGTCAGTTTACTTGGTGAGTATCGGCCAAAAGACACAAATCAAAACTCCTTTAAACAAAGAAAGGTTTATTAATTGTAACAAGTAAGATAGACAAAAGCAAAATAAAGCACAGCCTTGATGAGTGTTCTGCTCAGGGGTTATGTTTGGGTTGACTGAGGAGGTGTAGATGTTCAAAAATCGAGGGTGCCAGGTCACCTTTAAATCAGTCCTAATCTCAGTGCTTGTTCAGGTCATAGGGTGGGTCAGTATTATTTAGCCTGGTTGAAGGCTTTATCAACTTGCCCTAAGACATTTATCTATTATATTGCTTATAACCACTAGGTTGAGAATGACCATTCAATGCGCCAGCCCTCCAGGACGCCATCGGTTTTTAAGGGTGACTTCAGGGAGTGTTTTCCACTAAACTATTAGGTGTTCTGTTGCTAGCCTACTAACAGTACCAACTGCATATGATTGCATAAACCAATTCCTTGCAATAAATCTGTTATATTCTATCTACTGATTCTTTTTCCCTGATTAAACTTTGACTCATACAGGGGCTTTAGAATAAAAAAATCAGGAAAAATCATTTCCTACCACACATTCACTTTTAATTAGTAAAGGGAAGTCTCTAGGTGCATATCCTCATGTGTACAGTTGCAATAGTAGAGAGGCAGGGGAGAGTATGGAGGGATTTACCTTCTTGTCTCCAATACACAGCCCATTGTGACTGACCCTGCTCTCATTTCAAGTCCCAACCACATCACTTTAATCAAGCTGCATGTCTGGAGATTGCTTAGCACACCACTTGCTGCCTAATCTTTAGCATCCTGGCTCCAAGAAATTACTGCACAAATCTTTACCCTAATAATTTATGACCAACTAAGCCATGCAAGCCCCCTGAATGGAAAGCAAAGGGAAGGCATATTGTATAAGATGCATTTTGAGCCCAGGAGGTATTTTCGAATCCACTGAGAAGGAAGTCAAATCCCTGGGCGCACAGTGTACCTCTTCTCAGTAACTGCTGACCACCAACTCATCGAAACTGCTTACCTGATCTACCTATTAACTTAAAACCCCTGCAACCCAGATGCTGATCACACAGAAAAAAGAGTCCTGTCCTCCATGCTGACACCTTTATGTGCATAAACATCCACCCCTCTAACTCACGTTCTCCTACACCTGATCTCTGCCTTGTTTGAGGAATGTTGCAAACTCTATACACTTTTTCTTTGCTGAATGGTTCAAGAACCCCAAAGAGGCTGCCAGACTCTTAGGAGGTCAGTAACAGTAGTAGTCTCTACTTTCAGAGCTGTTAAAAGGATTCAGACAAACCCCATTATATAATGCATTGTTTAGCACAGAGTATATATTTGATTAATATTAGCTACAATATTAAAACATCATTCCTTAGAAAGAGTTTATCAATGTCCAAGGGAAAATCTTCCCAAGTCCTTCTGAGTTCTTGTAGGCTGGCAATTAATCAAATAAACCTTAGACAGATTGATAAGAACAAAAGGTTTAATGATTGAATGTTTACCTGCATAAATGGAAGAAACTCATTTACATTAAGTGAACTACAAGTGGCATTAGCTTCTAGTTTAAATACCTTCATTCAGAGTCAAGGTACTTAGGGGGTTAGGGGATTATGGAATGGTAGCCACTGAGACCTGTGGAAGAAGGGCATAGAAAACGAAGTTAGAGTATTTAGATTAAGGTGCTGCTTTCCCACCCACCAATAAATTAAAGACTAAGTCTTCTGGTTTACTGAGGGAGTTGCCCTTACAAGGAGAAATTTTGTCCATTCACAAATGTTTTTCAAAATAATAATCTCCACCCAGTCCTCAGTCTTCCTTCTGTAAAATAATATATATATATGTATATATATATGTATATATATATACATATATATATACACACACACACATACTTTTTTTTTTTTTTTTTTTTTTTGCCAAAAGGACATGTTTTGTGGGTGACATATTTTTAGAACCCGACAAGATCTACAAGATAGTTGAACGCATGTTTCAAGCTCAGGAGAGACTTTCAAGATGAGGATTAATTTAGAGGTTCTCATTGCATAAATGAAAGTTACATGAGGTCATAAAGGATCCATTGGAGAAAGAATAAGTGAAAAGTAACAGTGAACAACAAAGATTAATAAGCATATGTACATGAAAACCTAAGCTCTGTGTTACAATCTTTACTTAAAATATTTGTAGTATCTTAGCTTAATCTGTAGAAACCATTATTATCAAATTGTATGTAATAGGAGAACTTGAAATATCAAGTAGTTAAGAGAAATTATTGCACATCTTACGGATAAAATACTGAAAAGGTTATTCGATGCCTTGGGCTCTCCTTTGTGCTCCACCTAACTTCTAGCTACCATGTCTGCACTCTTATGACTCATTGCTATGTTTCTTCAGCAATGGAGGCCACCTCTGCTTAGGTGTTCCTGAAAGTCTGGAAACAATGTGGGATTCATATCTACTTTCTTACCTCAGCCACTTTATCCACTGACTCTCTAGTTTTGTTATATCAATCTTCCTTTTCCTTACTCTTCAGTGTGAATAATCCAAGTGTGTGTGTGTTTTGAACTGTTTTCCAGAGTTTCACCAGGGATTTCACTGTATACAATGACTGGGAATTGGCTTGAGAGCAGAAATTTGATTTTGTCAATTTCCTTATCTGTTTCACATAGCTCTCCAAATGCTGTCCTTGCATATTTAAACAAGCTATCTGCCCTTGAAAACAGGTGCCTGAGGGTCATTTTCTGTAGGAGCAATCTAAAATAGGGTTGTTGAGCTGAGAGGTCAAAGCCATAAGGCTCTAACTATTGGGTATTTAGAAAATATATTATGAATCAGTATACTGCCATTTCACAAATAGCAGTAACTCGATAAGTCATCTTGTGTAACTAGGCTGACCATATTCCCCTGAGACAAAAATGGAACATTGGTATGGCAAAAATGGGAGGGGATTATGCAAGGTGACTAAGTGAGTGGGAGGAGAGGAGGTGGAGCAATCTGAGCAGGACCTGAGCAGTGGAGCCAGCAACAAATTAGTACTATGTGATGTCATTTGGTTGTCACATAGTAATGATGTGTGGGTTGTGGGACTTCACACAAATGACCAGGCATAGTGTGAGGATTTTGGCACCTTAGGTGAAATTCAAATTTGGTGCCTTGTAAGCCCCTCTCTAATTGCCCCTCCTCAAACAAATGCTGCTTTAATCATCCCAGTGTTAGCAATACCTAATAACCCTCAAGGTGCCAGAGATAACCCCCACGGTGCCAGAAATAGCCCTCATAGTATTTATTTGTGCCTTGAGCATGCTTCAGTGTTCTGCTCCCTTTGAAGAAACAGGTACGTGGGTGGCAGGATATCATCTTCTTGAGGCTGCTGTTTCCTCACAGGGGACAGGAACAGCAGTAGCACAGCCCACGGTAGTCGTGTCAGTCAAGCGCCATCTTTAACGTGGGGCAAAGGCGTATCTGCATTTGGGCCCCATCAGCAGACTGGGCCCAGCACAGCTCAACTGACCCTTTTGCCTCACTTTAAAGATAGCTATGGTTTATTAAAAATGGGACAAAATAGATATATTAAAATGAGAGAACCGTCAGGAAATATGAAAAAAATGGTACTGTTCCATTTAAATCAGTACATATGTTCGACCTATGTGTCATTGAAGAATAAGTTAAAATATTTGATTCTAGTGCTTTTAGCTATAATTGGGAGCTGAAGTCTTTCATTTTCATAATCTTGGACTCTCTTACCCTATGTATATTCTTTGGTTTTCAAATGTCCACAATCATTATCTGGGAGAGCATCCTCACTCATATCTGAGACAGAAAAGAAGATTCTAAGAGTATTGGAGGAAATCTGAGATCTGTGGAAAAATGGAAAAGTCAGAGAGTCAAATAGGTTATGAATAAACTCAAGCACTTATTACTATGATTAATAAACTGTCAACTTGAAAATTGGGCTGAAGGTAATTGTCTTCATTATTTTTCAAGATAAGAACCAAATTTAAATAAGTGAAATTTAACAAATTTTGAGTTACTGGTAAAAGAACTATATGAAATATTTTCCCTGGGACATGCATTATACTTTAATGATGGCATACTGGGTGATGGAAAACATTTAAATTTACCTAAGAAAAATGTTTTTTAATGACTTCATTTAAGCTTTTTTTTATAGCCCTGTGAAATTGTCATGTACAAGTCTTAGATACTCCCAGGTGTGATGTTGAGAGGCAATTTCAATATCTATTACAGAACTTCACAATGTAATATAACCTGTTGTGCCTCACTGCTAAATCTCATAATGGCATTTAGAAATTGTTCATACAGTCTGGCAAAATGTCTTGCCATACACTATTATGGCAACATGTACTTTTATTGTGATTTTTATGACATAAGAAAACATATCAAAGTGCTCAGAAAGCATCTTAAGTGAGTATCCATAACAGAATAATCAAGCAGAGCAAGAACTTTATGAACAAAGAGTATACCTAATAAGAATTGCATTTTCACAAGGCAATGCTATTACAAAACATGCATATTTTTAAGCTCTTCTAAAACTGTGCTACAGAAACATTATCACTGAAGCAAAGCCAGAGAAACCACTTAGTGTCACATTATTGTGAATTTTAAAATAGAGGAATAAATTGATAATATGTTTCTGGTATCTTAGACATAAAAAGAATTTACTTATTATATCTTGTTATGTAAGTCCTAAAATGAGAGAATATTTACAATAAATAGTTTACCTTTGTATGTGATATATGTTTCACATTCTTAATTGGCTATAAAATAGTCATATAAAAATTCCTAAACAATAAGTGAAATAGATTCCAATAGATTTCACAACTGTGAAACAATACATTTCTGTTGTTTAAACCACCCATTTCCGATAAATGATCCACTCTTCAGGTTGGAGTATTACAGTGAAACTTCAAAGGGAAACTTTGTCTCTGGATAATCCATGGAGTGGAGAAGCATGTTTATATGATCAGTTTCCTCCAACCTCCTGTTTTTCCTTTGGAAAAATACCTTTGGGTATTAACCAATTCTTGCTTCAATGTTTTATCTTCTGGTTTATTTGATGCTTCTTTAGATGTCAGATCCTAAATGCTGTTTGTTTCTTTAAGTAAAAAGTTATTGAGGAAACCAGAAATTCCAGGACTAATAACTGCTATGTCCAGAGGTGATATGTTCCAGAAGAAAGTCACCTGTCTTAGAAAATCTAACTAGGTAGTAATTTTTGTGTCTAAGAAATGAATGTTTATAACTGCATTAAATATAACAATCTTAGCTTAGCAACAATCCCTAAGATCACCCACAGTATGATGGATAAATGTTGATATTTAAATAATAAAATGAATTAACCTAATGCTACATATGACAGAAATTATTTCATAAATTAATGTTGAAAAATAGAAGTCATGCATACAAAATATATAAGTAATTTTATTTAAATAAAAATAAAAATGGGCAAATTGTTATATAATGTTAGACTTTAGGATGATACTCAACTTTAGGAAGTGGTGGTGTTAAAAATGCAATATGAAAAAGGTTATTCAACTGGTGTTAATAGTATATTTCTTGACCTACATGAAGGTTAAATGTTTGGTTCATATCAAATTATTTACAAATAATTTGAGTATTTCTAAATGTCAAAATATTTTGAAAATTTAGTTTATATAATTAGGAGAGTAGCAGAAGTATTCTGTTTCTCTCTTTTTCAACTTCCTGTACTAATTTGGATATTTATGAAAAATTTTCTCTTTTTTGTCTTGATTATATTATGTGGGGTTTTTTTTATTGTTGTTTACTTTTTTAAAGAACCTCCTTAAGGAGTTTTTTATTTATCTTTTTAATCTTTATCGATCTAGACCAATATTTGATTTTTCTATTTTTTTCTGTTTTACAGCTAATTTTTTATTCTTCATTCTTTTCTTCACATGTCTTTTGTAATTTGTAGTTTTTAATGATGCTCTCTTTTCATTTATGAAATTATTCATTTGTATTCTTTGTTTTTCTCTTAGTTATCCTGGCTAGACACTTATCAATTCTACCGATCTTTTCAAAGAAGCGGCTTTCAATTCTGTTGATTTTCTCTCTTGAGGTTATGTTTTAATTTCATTGATTTACAGATTATATTTTTATATTATTCTTGAGTTTACTTAGAATATAATTTGCTAATAATTATCTGTTTTATTAATATAGAAGCAGATGATTGATTTTAGATGTTTCTACTTTTCTAATATATGCATTGAATGCTATACACATTCTTCTAAGCAATACTTTCGCTGCATTCCACAAATTATGGTAAATTGTGCTTTCGTTTTTATTTAGTTCAAAATATTTTTATATTTCTTTGATTTCTTATATGATCTTTATATTATTTAGATGTATATTATTTAATATTCATATATTCATATATTTGGGGATTTTCCAGTTATCTTTTCCCTACTGATTTCTAATATAAATAATATAAATCTTTTGTGGTTTGAGAACAGACAGTACATGTTTTTCAGTCTTTAACATTTTTTGTTATGTTTTTTAACATAGAATGTGTTCTATCTTTTTGAATGTTTCACATAAGCAAATAAGCATATTTTCATATGCTTAATAAACATTTGTGCATGTTCTTTGGTGAAGTGTTAAACTCTTGCCTATTTTGAGTGGATTACATGTGTCAATATTATTGATTCATGAGAAGACTTACTGTACATAAATCTTTTGTCAGTTATATATGCTACAAATATGTCCTATATATTTGAGTTGTTCTTTTATTTTGTCAATGGTAATTTTTACTGATAATTTTTTAATTTAAATGAAATCAAATACATATATTTTCTTCTATTATTGTTTTAAAATCTAGTGCAAAAATATGTCTTCTAGGTAATTTAAGGTATATCTCTTTATACATAGCTCAATGATTCATCTCTATTAATTTTGTATGACTAAAGGGAGGGATTGAATTTATTGCTTCTAAATGTTTATGAAGTTTATTGGGATTATTTAATGAAAATATTGTCTTTTCCTGAGGGAATTATCTTGGAAAATTTATTAAAAGTTAAGGCACTGCAGCCACAGATCAGTGGAATAGAACTGAATCACCAGAAACTAACCCACTGACATACAGTCAATTAATCTACAACAAAGAAGCCAAAAGCATACTACAGAAAAAGAAAAGACTCCTCAATGAATGGTGTTGGGAAAACTGGATAGCCATGTGCAAAAGAATGAAGCTATACTACTTTTTAATATAATTGAATAAAATGAGTTCAAAATGAGTTAGAGACTTGGACATAGGACCAGAAATCATAACGCTCTTAGAAGACAACACAGGAAAGACTTTCCATGACATCAGTCATAGAGAAGCCTTTGGGGACTCAACTCCACCATCAAGAGTAACTAAAGCATAAATAAACAACTTGAACTACATCAAACTAAGGAGCTTCTTCACAACAAAAGAAACTATCACCAAAACAAAAAGGAAACCTACTAACTGGGAGAAAATATTTGCATTCAATATTTCTGATAAAGGCTTAATATCTAAAATATACCAAGAATTCATAAAAACAACAGAACAGCCAATACAATCAAAACATGGGAGGAGGAATTGGAGAGACACTTTCCTGAAGAGGGAGGAGGAATTGGAGAGACACTTTTCTGAAGAGGATATACAGATGGCCAATAGACACATGAAATTATGTTCCTACTAGCTGGCTATCAGGGAAATGCAAATTAAAACAACCATGAGATAGCACCTTACTCCTGAAAGACTGGCTATTAGCCAAAAGTCTGGAAATAACAAATGTTAGCAAGGATGTGGAGAAAAAGGAAAATTTTTGCACTGTTGGTAGGAGTGTAAATTGGTGCAATCCTTATGGAAAACAGTTTGGAAATTGGAAATGAAGATGGAAATCCCACTGTCATTCCACTTCTGGACATCAACCCAAAAGATACGAAAACACCCATCCGCAGAGATGTATGTTTCCCCATGGTTATTGTGGTCCTATTCACAATAGCTAAGAACCGGAAATTACCTAAGTGCCCAACATCAGATGAATGGATAAAAAGAAGATGTAGTGTATATATACAATAGAATACTACACAGCCCTTAGAAGAGATGAAATCAACAAGGATGGAATTAGAGGGGATTATATGCTAAATGAAACAAGTCAAAAGAAGAAAAATAGATACCAGCTGACCTCCCTCATAGGTGGAAGGTGAATAGACAAAACAAAGGAACAGATGAAACGTAAACAACCCTTAAACATTTGTAACAGAACTGAGGTTGCCAGAAGGAAATGGGGTGGGCGGGGGCAAATGGTGGTGGAGCCCACTGGACAACGGGGAAGAATACTTGATTTGGTGGAGGGCATGATGTGTTGACATATAAATGAAGGACAGGGAAAATTTACACATGCATTTTAATGTGTAAAAATTTTAATTTTGATGAGTAAAAATAAAAATTTAAAAAAGACAATTATGCTGTATGACTCTATTTATATGAAATACCCAGATAAAGTAAACCTGTACCAACGAAAGAGTAATTAGTGGAAAAGGAGGGTAATTTCTAATGGATACATTATTTATCAATTGTATTTCTATATGAGTAAAGCAAACAACTGGAAATTGAAGTTTTTAAAAATATCCTTTAAAATAGCATAAAAGATGAAATAATTAGGATATATCTGATAAATATTTGCAAGAACTATGCACTGAAATTAAAAATGACTGCTTTGAGTTATAGTAGACCTAAATAAATGAAGATACATAGCATATTTGTGGGCAGAAAAATACCATATTGTCTAAATATTAACTCTCTACAAATTTATCTATAGACTCAACACATCCCATGTCAAAACTGCAACAAATATTTTTAGTACATAAATTGTGAAAGTTATTCTAAAATTTGTTTGGAAATGTATAAACTTAGAATAGTTAATATTACAGGAACAATAATGTGGTAAAACATCTGATTTCAAATTTTATCATAATATTTAATCAGTGTAATATTGCAGCAAATAAATGCTAGGAACGAAATATGTACACTGTATTATTTTAACGAATTACCAAAATATAGCATGTATAAAATATTACCAATGATCCATAATTGTTCTCACAGCCCACTTAAGAATTTAATGTATAGAATTTTGAACACAGTTTGAGATTATATGAGGCAGGTTAGGGAATTTTCTTTTCTGTAAAACTGTCAATAAATAAATAGAAGTAAGAATAAGTAATGAATTCACACGTCAGTCTAATTTTAAATTACATACAAATATTTTTTAAAGGAGATTCTAAAATTATTTAGTGATTACATTTTATAAATGCTGGTCTGTTTGACTAGTTGTGCTTTCTGCCATGTTTCCTTCTGATAAATGAATCACAAATTCCATTCTTCTTCTCTTTCTCTTTAATTCAAATTTTGTTGACTATCTTTCTCATGTATATATATATATATATATATATTTTAACTTATCGACTGATTTATGTCATAATGAGATAAATGAAATGTCATGATTAATTTTGCGATGTAGAAACTTTAGAATTATTGTAATGGCTCTTCATAATTTAACATACCTATCGCTTTAGTCTTGGTTCCTAAAACCTACAAGTTCATTTCTGAAATCTGAGGCCCCTGTGAAGATCAAACTACGAGATGTTCATCAAACACTAAATATTCTTACAAACCTCCATGCCTTTGCAAATACATTTTCAGGTCTTCCTTCTGCCTAACCATGAATCCTTACCTTCTTAAATCACACTCCTATTCACTTTTCATAACTCAAAATAACTTCTATCTTTTAAGAATTTCATTGTTCCTGCTCCACCCAACCGTCCACAATATTTCTGATGTACATTGGAATTCCAATACTGTATCATACTTGCTGCCTCCCCCACTGAACTGGAGGACTCTGCATACGAGAACTGACACTCGTTTCTCTATTTCAAGGATTCCACATGCATTTTTATGATTTTTATGACTATTTGATGAATGAATGAAGATGTTATAACAAAATAATAGTACTTGATTACTGCAAGTTCCCTGATACATTGTTTTAATTATATATATCATTTTATAGATGATAAAATTGAGACACAGTTGTTCCCATGAAGATTAGTTTATGGTTGAATTATGTCTCCCCAAAAGATATGTTGACATATTAATCCTGAGATAGTTCCAAACATGATCTTACTAAGTTTCAGAGGAATAAGGCTCTGTCGATAATTAGATTTCAGACGTCTTGCTTTCAGAATTTTGTCTAAGATCCAGGTTCCTGGCATGTAACTAGTTAGTCAGTTAGTTGTTCATCTGGATTGTTTCCTTTGGCCACCTGAGTCCTTGACTTTAAATGGACTACCTGCTGCAGCCGCACATTTAATGTCCGTGACGCTAGGCTGCGCCACACTAGCCCTTTTAATAGAATTTTCCCGTCTCTGTCATATTGCTTTTTTGAATAGACACAGATCTGCTCTGGCTATTAAAGCGCAACCTGGAAAAAATGATCTCATTCAGTTTTATGTTTGCAATGAATCCTGTGATATTTAATGTTAGATATCAATTTCACTAGGTTATGGAGCTGAGTTGCTTGGTCAAACACCAGTCCAGATGCTCTTATGAAACATTTTTTAAGATGTGATTAGCATTTATTATCAGTAGACTTTGAAATAGCAGATTACTGTGAATAAAGTGAATGGGCCTCAACCAGTCATTTAAAGGTTTACAAAAAAAGATAAAAGCTTTCTGAAAAGATGTTATTCTGCCTCAAGACTATAATAAGAGGCTTTACCTAAATTTCCATCCTGTGAATCTTTCTATCTCTACAGATTTCTATTTGTCAGTCCACACAATCACATAAATCAATTCCTTATATCTCTCTCTATCTACTCTCCTCTCCCCGCGTCTTCTCTCCTTTTTCTCTCTATGCTGATCTCATCTATCCATATTCTGCATCTATATAATGAGGTACTATCATATAAATTCAGAATATGAAAGAAAGAGAGATGGACTTGGGCAGAGTGATGCTGCAATAATCATCGACAAAGTAGAACAGGACAGATAGAGTATTTACAAAGAATATTTGAATTCAATTCATTCTCAATACAAATCCATAATCTGAGGAATATATGCAATGTATGGAGATAAGAAGGTTGACGTGATTTGTCAATGTATCAAATATAAAATGGTATCATATATGTATGCATATCTATCTACCATCTGTCTGTCTGTCATTAATCTAAGAGACCCATTAGGACTAGAAAGGTCAATACACAAAGCTGCTTTTTTTTTTTTTTCTAATTCTGTGATATGAGTGATTTTGCTTGAAGTTTTTGAACAAAGAAAAAATCAAAAAGCAATTATTTTACAGAGAAAGAAGCAGGCCCACTTAACATAATTAAATAGCTTTTGCAATTCATCTTTCTTCATTCATGTCATATCTCCCATTGAACTGTAAACATTAATCCACAAACTCGAACAGGCACAAAGACAACAGGCACTAGTACACAGTGACAAGCATCAAGACGAATGAAAAGTGATATAGGAATCCTTATAATAAAACCTTGAAATAAACTATGAGAAATAAGACCCTTTGATTTACTAATGAATTTCAGATGGGATAAATGTCACACTCCCTTAGCAAAACCTTTCTCCACTTCCCTCTGTTACTACCTCTTATGCTTCTGCAGTCCTCAGTTCATATCTTTCCACCATAGAACAGAGCGTATTGTTTATATCTAGTGTTTCATAGTCTGTTTCCCCATTGACTTGATCTTCCATTTGACTACGAACTCCTTAGAGGAAACATTGCTATGCATAGCTCCTATTCATCTTTGTGATGTTTCCCTTCCAAGCTCCCAAGGTAAACAAGCTCTTGACAATTAAAATACTAGCAAGAATATTAATAACTAATGAATTTCAAAGTAAAAATATGTACAGCAAAGTCCTTTTTTTGTTATAGCCCTGTATTTTCATGGTTGTTATTTTCTCAAGGTTATTCTTTCTGCCAAAGTTTTATGAAAATTAGGATATTCCAAGATCATGCTTTCTTTCTTTAAATGTTTGATTTTATAGAAGTCAGTAGCAATATAATTTTAAGTTAAAAAATAAGCTTTCCAGAAATAAAATGCCCTAAGCCTTTGATAAACTTGTGTATGCAGATAGTTTTAACTACAAAATAGTTGTTTCAAGGGAAATTAAAGAAGGAATTCATTTCCTAAGATTTGATATATCTGATCACCTCTAATTTTAATGAATTTTTTGTTAATCGACACGATTGTTTTTCTAATCATTTTCATTTCTTGATTGTGTAAATTTTGTTATCTTTCATTGCTTTACTAATGAAAATAGCAATAAATTGAAAGAAGCATTTCTTTCCTCATTTATCTTTCTATTTTCAGAAACTCAAACATTATACAAAACTGACCAGTCATTAAGGATGGATTCTTTGAGACTAGCATGTTAGAATGATGGGGAGTTATTCTCTTAGGCTGTGAAATAATGTCTTACTCATTCCGAAAGTCATTTTCCCCTCTGAGATTCTTTAATTTTTCAATAGGTATCTCTTAAGTCCCTGAACTAGAAGTCATAAATCTTCACTTTCTATATTAATTCTATGTGAAATGAAGTCAATACTACAGCGTCTCATTAAATAATACTCAAATATTACATGTTTTAAGTTTAGTGAAGAATTTATACTAAATCCTTGACTCCCACTGAACAGTACTAATAAGGCCATAGGAACAGAGGAAAACTATTCATCGTGGGACTCGAATTATATCAAAGCAAGTCCATTTCTCCAGGCTAAAATGCAACAGGCCTGAAGACCAATTCAAATTGAGGCAACCTGGCTATAACTAGATTTGAGCTTTGTTGGGTCAGATTATGTCTACAGTCATATTCAAGTGGAATCCTTCGTTGAACTAGCTGTGTTTTTCACTTACCATTGTTAATGTTTAAAAATATTCTGTTGCCATCAAAGCATTTATAAAAATCCTTCAGTCAGGTTATTTCTAAAGATGGTTTATCATTTGAATTTTTTTCTGATACCTGTCGTCACTGGAAGTTAATGGAATGTAAAGGGAGTGCCTAGTTATATTTGATGCTGGAAATAAGATTAAGTATAGCAAATGCAAAATTAAAGTTACAGAGCCTCCCCTTGAGGAGTTATAGCTGATAATTCCACTTCTAATAAAGAGCTTGATTTGGGTGTTGCTGTTATATATATACATATATATATACACCTTTAGGCCTTCTGACACACATCTTCAAATTAAGGTTTTGAACTTTTCTTCTCATGCCCTTAAATATGAATTAATAGGACATTAATCTCTAATGCTGTTTTTTTTCCTACTTGTATGGTATAACTTCAAGTTTAACATTTGAATGTTTTATTTTTTATATATACATATATACAATATTATATACTATATAAAGAATTAATAAGCATTTACCTGTATATATTATGTATATACTTTCTAAAAGTTTTCATCTAAAATGATTTTTGTTTAATATAAATTTTTGATAGTTTTAATTAATTTAATTATAATACTTATTTTAAATAATTGTATTTATATTATATATAAAATATAGATTCTAAAACTCATCTGATAACTTTAAGTTAAAAATGAGAAGAATTTTAACTGCAATCCAATTCTCTCTCTTAATTCTACCTTATACCTTACTTCCACTAAGAACCACCTTCACAAAAGTTCTAAACCACCTTGCAAGTCTTCAGTCATGCTATTTTTCAGTGTATGGTAATTGAAACTAACCTTCCTTATTAGAAAATGTATGGAATAGACACCATTTCTCTTGTCCTAATAATTTTGCCTCAAACATTATGCATAGGGCTTTATACACAGCAGGACTTAATAATAAATCACTGACTTGATTGTTTACTCTATATCCCAGTGTAGTCTTTGTTTCTTTCTATACCATCTCTCATCATGATTGTTTTTTTAAATTTAATCATTTTAAGGATCTAATTCATCTAAGAACTTGAAGCTTTTTGAGAATGTCTTAAGATAACCACTTCTGGAACTTGAGTCCCATCAAGATTTCTTTCTCAGTCTGGTATCCTAATAATCAAATTGTACACATCTCTGGTTCTTATTGATTAAACATCACTACTTTTATTCATACAGATGTTTGCTATAAAATATGCTTTCTATGGATAAAGGTAATTTAAATACATTTTTAAGCTTTTCCACACGTCATATTTTATTTTTTATATGTCATGTTCATTAAATGATCTCTTTTTATCTGAAAATGCTCATATTCCTGAATATATACCCTTGCTCAATAACACTGCTATTTGGACAGACAACACAATGCTATAATTAACTTGGTACGTAGAGATAAAATAAAATGCAAAATTATGATAATGCTGCAGTATAATTGAGCTATTTTTTAATTTTTCAAATCATCTTAAAATTTAATATAATTATTAATATCACTTAAATGCACCTTCCCTTTGAGAATGATCCATTAATTAAATATTTTTTAAATGGTTCAATTAATATTCTTGGCAATTTTTATTTTAGGCTGATTAGCCTGAAATGGAGTTTCTGGAATGGAATTGCACATATATATTATACATTTCACTGTATTTCTCTTTTAGATAGTCAATCAAAATAGCAATAGAAGTGGGTACTTCTGACGTCAATTAAGCTAAAAGTTAAAGCAACTCTGATATTTTGAAATAGAACTAATTATATATGTACTAATACCTAGAACATTGGGAGATCAAATACAATGAAGAGAAACGATGTTTGCAGTTTTTGAAAAAAGATACAAGCATGCTTTTTGTCGTTATACAGATTTCTGGCACATGAAGTGCATTTGATTTGTAAAGTTAATGTTGGGCAACAAGTGTCTCATTGGATCTGATAATCATGCAGGATACAGTATTTTTATCATTATATTATATTCTTAAAAAGTGTTACTCATTATTTCACTTACTATTGACTCCCTGAGAATATTGGAAGTCATTGTGAATTGTGCCATAAAGGTGATATCTTTGGGCAGATAATCAATTGTTTTAAGAAAGTCAAATTTTTTTTAAATGACAATCAAAATGTAGAAACCAAAAGAAAATACTTTTTTCTAATCTAAGTTATTTTGTTAATTAAAGAAATTAATTATACTGATTAGACCTTTTATTATATCTTTCCTTATGTGCTTACCAGATTCTAGGAGACATACTTTACCCTTTAGCAAAATCTTTATATATTGAAAAAAGTTTCTTTTTTTAATGTTTTACTCATAGCCTTCTCACCTTCCATTTTTAAATCTTATATGCATTTATTCCTACATGAAATCAAATATATCAGTTTCTAAGTCATGTGCTTTGGATAATTCATTCTAGTGTGTGCTAAAAATTGCAAATGTTAGCTATAGTGGAAAAATGAATTTTAACAGGTGCTAGTAACTGTCCTCGAACATCAGAAGTAGAAAGAATCCCAACTAAACATTTCTACAAGAGTTGGTTTGATCATAAATTTCTCAGCAGAAAATTGGCAATCACTGTAGAAACAATTCTTTAGGAAGTTATTCAACTTTCAAATAACTCTGAAACAAAGCTATCCAGTGACATTTGCTTTCTGGAAAGGAAACCTTGTTGATCCCTCCATGGGTCTCTGGAAAGCAAGTCTGGGACAAGATATGAGAACAGGAGCATTCAGAAGAGATAGAATTTTGTGATGCACAGGAGGTGAAAATAGGTATTTCTTCCTTCCTGAACAGTAAGAAGGAGCCAATACTTCCAAAGTCTTTGGGAAATGGTGCAGATTTGAATGGTATAAATTATATAAAGACCATAAAAATGTACACTCGTAAATTCTCAGTGAGCTGAAATAATCCCCTAACCTTTTGTACAAATCAGTACTATCAACCCTAGTTTAGAAACATTCAGAACACAAATAATGATGAACAGCTTGTTATGGTTCTTTCAGTTTTCTTTTAAAGATTATATTTACAATTTAAGATATTTACTGGGTGTGGTATGTTCCTAGGGTCTGCTTCTTAAACACTGTATATTTCTCTATTTTTTTGTATATGTATATTCAAATTCTCCTTTTTTTTACTTAAAAACATAGCTTCTAGGTGATTGCATTTGATTATGCATACATTTGTACATGTTTTCAACTGCCAATAATCTATGCAATAATTTTGAATTTGAACTTAGCAAGGACTTTAGGAATTATAAAAATCTATTTCAACATTTGAAAACATATCCTGACAAAGCAGCTTTTGCCCATGTCACTAAAATGCTTATGTCAGAAATGAGAAATTAAACATCATATAGAATTTTGGTCTGTTAAAATGTATGCTCTAAAGTAAATAGGATAAGAAAGCACTTATTATACAAGAGAGTGTTGGCTACTCATTCAAGTCCTATCTTCTTACACATAGGTTATACTCAATTATAAAACAAGTGCTTTATCTATTTTGTCCTTCCTTAACTATTATTAGCAGCAAAAGCAAGTTTAGTGTTTAAAATGCAATGAAACAAAAGAGATGATGATGACACAGTAAAATATAGCCATAATTGAAATATTCTTAAAAACTGAAATCTATAGAATATACATACTTTCTGTTCATGTCCCACTACTACAGGCCTCAATCAATCAAGCATTGAAAGGAATCAGGAAAATAAGGTAGGCAGGAGCCTCTGAGCATCGACTGGGTCCTAGGTTCCCTGGGACCTTGTGAAGGTGATTTTCTTGTTCACCTCATTTCATTCTTTATAAAGTGAGGGGATTGATTTACACTAAATGTCTTTCATGTCTGAAAATCTATAATGTAAATGATTATGAGCTAGATTCCTTAGGAAGCATTTAAAAAATGCATGCCATTTTGTTTGAGACAATGTCAAATGGAAAGGATTATTTTTAAAAAATCTCCATTAAACTGGATAAAATAGAAACAAGTATTAGTGGTTAAAATGGGTTAGCTCCAATTATTTCAAAACTTTTGCATCTGTATAATAATTTATCTCTAAAAACAGTGAACAAATTGAGTCACAGCATTTCAACTAAAGTGTGCTACTAATTTAAGAATAAGATGTATTATTGACATCAATTCACATACCTAACATAATAACACTTTATACTCTTAAAATTAGGTTATTGAATCTAATCAAATATATACTGTGGCAATTTCAATTCACTAATAAATCTGACAAAATAATATTAGACTGAAAATGCTAGCTAAAAGTGCATCTGCAGCAATTGAATGTGTAAGGTGAAAACAAATTTTCTAGAAAGCTGAATGGGGTATGAAAGAATAGTTTTGTAAGACCGATTAATCTAAATTTAGGTATGTTAGGCATGCAATTTTCATGATAAAATGGTGGTAGGTAGTTTAGGAACCGAAGTGGTTGACAATTTAAAATATGTTTCCTATTGAAAAGTGCATTGAACAGATGTTTGATCACCAATAAATCCTATCATTTCTATCATGTTTTATATTATATGTTTATGTTTATCTGAGGCAGGAATGAAAGCAGACTGGTGTGGTGTTAAAATGCGGGGTTTCTCTGATCTTGTCTCTATCTTTAGTTGAGCTGGTTATCCAAAATAATGAAGTAGGTTGAATTAGAGGATTTTACTGGTTACTATTATATCTAAAGAGATACAGTCATTAAACAGTGTGAAGAGATACTGAGAAAAATTATCTAGAAGGATTATCTAGGGATCATTTCTTTCCATCAATAATATTCCTGTTTTCCCTCCTACTGAATTTATCCAATTTCAGCATGTCCTCATCTCAGGTAATTTCCAATTCTCAGTTCTTTTTTTTTTTTTCATTTTTATTGTATGTACACATATACATGGGTTCTCCATTCCTCAGATATGTGTGAACACACTCTACCCTCCACCAAATCACCAAGTGTATCTTCACCATTATCCAGTCGGCCCCACCACTACTTTACCACCATTTCATACTTCATTTGTCATTTCTTCTCTCAACTCCTCACCTACCCAAACCAGAGTAATTATTTTCTCTGAATTCCATATATTTTCCTGTTATTAATTTATATCTACAGGTTTGAATTTTCAAATGTAAGTTAAGAGTTCAGATCTACCATTCATAGGTCAGGTGAAGAAAAGAAGATGTATCTAAAAAGGGGTTAAGTAACAAGAAACTTCTGAGAGAAGCTGCTGTTGCAATTGGATTTTGCAAATCCAGGGTAAGAGGAGGAGATAACAAAGGGAATTGAAATAGCACAGATTGGGGTGTGAGGGCAATGTTTCTGTCTTGAGAGTGCTAATAATTTTAACTTCAGAGCAATATTCACACACATTATTGTAGATCTAATTTTTCCCTCTGAAAATTTGATAGTAAATATTATAGAACAAATATAAATATATAGTAGTCAACTGAAGATCTACATTACTTTATTTTGAGAAGAGACTCCTAGATGCTGTTAAAGAAAATTTTTTTCTTGCAGTAATTTCTGTGTATAAGTAAAGAACATGTACCTTATTTTAAGAAGACATATTAAACTTTTAAATATTAAAGGAAGTTGCTATTCTGATGGACTCACTCTGGGTTTCAAAACATTTGAATCACCCTTTATTTTATAGTAATCAGACACTTTTAACCTCTATTTATGGGAGCAAGTTGGAAATGTCTGCTATCCATCTCCTCTCAAAGGAGAAAGGATATGAGGAGAATATTCTTATGTTTATGCAATTTGTGCGGCTAAAATATATTTTTTAATCAAAAAGTATCATACAAAGTATAATTTCACCTCAAATGTTAGGATGATATATATACAATTTTGAATCAATTCAGTTTTGAAATGCACTGTGTGCCACTAGGACATATTTAGGAATAGACAACTCTCATATCTTGGAGATTACAAAGTATATAGATTTTATTTCTTGCTCATGCTTTATGTCCAATGAGTCTCCAGTGGTCTTTCTCTGGATTATTTTCACTCTGGTACACAGCATAAGGAATGACTACCATCTTGAACATCATCATTTTACCATGATAGAAGGAAGAGTGCTGGGGAGGACTCCCACAAGCAATTAAGCAGCACACAGCACTTACACTTAACAGCCATTAACTAACTTGTGCTCATGTTTGCACAACCACAGTGGGCAAAGAAGTTCAGCAGTCACCTATGTCTCAGATAATGAAAGTTGGAAATATTCAGGGAGTTGAATATATAACCAACACGTGTAGAAAGAGCTTAAAGCAAATATTTATCAGATGGCTTTCAAACCATATATTGAAAAGATTATTTTTATAAATTCAGAATCTACCATATAAGATCTACATATTTTATTTTAGTTTTTAATATCAAAGAAAGATTTTTCACCCAGAAGTTTGCTTCCTATCTGATATGTTACAATTTATAGACAGTATTTTCCTTTTTGTTGTGACTACGAGAAAAATTAAGAAGGTTTTTGATTGTGCGTGTGCATGTGTGTGTTTTATTTTGTTTTCCTTAGCATCTCTTTTACTTGTATTTATAATCTGTTATTTACAATCTGTATCATTTCTTGTCAAAAGCATAATTTTTTGTAGTATTAGAAATGATGGGTGAAAACAAATCAATCAAAATTTAAATTTGGTTCCTTCTAAATAATTCAAGTTAATGAAGAATCAAAATTAACTTCAGCATTATTAAGAAAATGGTGATGACTAGAAAGTTACATACTATGTACTCAAATATATATATTTAAACAAATTATTTCTTAAGAAAATTTTATGACATTGAATTCTTGTTGGAAATTTTATTAAGGTACTGATTAAAAATATCAAAATAAAAGATAATTTAATGAAAAAATAAAAATATATAAACATGTAAATATGTAAAGCAAAATAACCTGGTTACTTATGAAGAAAAATGAATATAAACAGAAAAACTTGTAAGTCTCATCCAGAACAACTGATGAAGAAGCGAATGAAAAATGTTAACTACAAAAAAAGACAATAGTTGTAAGACAAAATTACATAGCTAGAAAAGGATATTCAGGATAAATTTTAGGCTAAATATTTAAAAGAATGGATGAAATGGATATATGGATATGGTATACTAAAATCCGTCATTATGATTTTATTATACAATAAACCCTTATGTGTAAATTTTAGTTTTATTGTGCTAAAATAGCTAACATGTCATCTACTCTGTTAAAAACATTTTAAGTCTATAATACAATATTGTTAGTTATCATAACCATAGTTGTGAGGACTATTGTACAGTAGTTCTTCAAAACTAATTAATCTATATTACTGAAATTTTAAGCTGGATGATTCAGTCAGTCCCTATTTTCTTCTCTTCCCTGCTCCTGGCAACCACCATTCTTTTCGCTTTAACTCTGACTATTTTAGATATTTCACATAAGAAGAGTCATGCTTTGTCCTTCTGTGACTAATTTCACTTGGATTATGTCTTCATTTGATCCATGTTTTCGTATTTTGCAGGATTTTCTTTTTTAATACTGGTGATATTCCATTGTATGACTAGATCATATTTTCTTTACTAATTTACACTTCATTGAATATTTAGGTTTTTGCCACCTCTTGGCTAATTTGAATAATGCTGCAATTGACATGAAAATGCTAATGCATCCTGAAGATCCTGATGTTAATTCTGTTGGATAAATAACCAGAAGTGGAACTACTAGATCAAATAGCAATTCTATTTTTATTGTTTGATTGTTGCAATTGTTGCACTATTTTGTATCTTTACTAAGGGATTCATTTTTCCCCAAATTTTGCCAAATATTTTATCTTGTTTTTCTAATAATTAGCTTCCTGAGAGGTATGTGGTGATATATCATTATGATTTTAATTTGCCTTTTCCTGAAAGGTGATATGGCTCTCCCTCCCTTCCTCCCTTTCTCTCCCACCCCTAGTTTTTCAGTCTTGAACTTGAGTCCACAGTCTTACATGAGCTCACCTTAGCTGTGTTAACCACTTGAGTCACAGGGTTGTGCTTATCATTTTTCATCTACCTGTTGACAATTCGCGTGCCTTCTTTTCATCATGTATTTTTGTTTTGTTATTATTTAATTTATTTATTCTGCTTTACTAGTTGTTACTTCTTTCTTTCTGCTAACTTTGGATTTAGGCTGTTCTAGTTTCTTGCAACGTAAAGTTCTGCTTCTTTTTTTGTTTTTTGAATTTGTGATGTTGCTTTTTTCATGCAGACATTTGTTGCTTTACTTTTTGTAATGCTTTCGCTGAATCCCCTAAGTTTGCTGCATTGTATATTCATTTTTTGTTTGTCTCAAAGTATTTTCTAATTTTTTCTTTTGTCTTCTTTAAACCAATTGTTGTTCATAAGAATGGTGTTTAATTTTTATATTTTTATGAATTACTAGTTTTCTTCTGCTATTTATTTTTTATTTTATTCCATTGTGATCAGAAAAGAATCTTGGTATGATGTGATTCCTTTCACATTTGTTTTGTGATCTAGAATGAAATCTCTCAAAGAAATTTGTGTGTACATGAGAGAATATTTTTGGGGGCTGCTATTGGGTAAAATGTTCTGTTTATATTTGTTAGATTCATTTCATTAATAGTACTGCTCAAGTTTTCATTTCTCTTTTGATTTCAGTGTTGATGTTATCAAACATCAAACATTATCAAAAGTGGAGTATAGAAATGTACTTGCAGAGTTTTGCTATCTGTATCTCCCATCAGCTCTATCAACTTTTATATAATTGGGTGCTCTGATGTTAGGTATATATGTACATATAATCATTATATACTCATAGGAGATGACTCTTGCATCATTATATAAAGTCTTTCTTTGTCTTTTGACAGTTTTTGACTTAAAGTCTGTTTTGCCTAAGTATAGAAACTGCTGCTCTATTTTACTGATGATTTGTGTAGAATATCATCTATGTTCTTAATCTTAATAATGCAAATATTATTAACATTTTCAAACCTGAATGTCAATAACAAAACATGACAAACTTAATTATAGTTGTAAAACAGAATGTGAATGTTACGTACTTTGAAAATAGAAACCATAGCTAATAGAAGATAAAATGAAGGAGAAATGAAGGACATAGTCACTAACATCATCGTCTTACCAGTAATGTATAGTGATATTTTAATGCTTGCTATATGATACATATTGTGCTAAGTATACTTCAGATGAGGTATGAATTTTAAACTCTTCAATAGCTTCATGAACTAAATATTGTCATTATTCTATTTTATATATAGAATCTGAAATGCAAAGATATCAAAGGATTTGACTATGATCACACAGATAGCAAATAGCATTAAATAAAAATGTCAATGTGTGATTAAATGGTTGAGAGAATTCTAATTATTCTTTCAAGTTATAAAAACAAATAAATCTGCTGTATTTTGAGGAAGATGGACAGATTTACATCTTACATCATGTCTGAGGTTGTTAACTCTGTTATAGTAGCATAAATTTAGATATTTATTTATAAGTATGATAGAAACTATAGAAGATTTTAAAGTAGTAACAGTTAAAATATTTTACTTAATAAGGGAGAAATGAATATGGATAATGTTCAGAAAGATAAGTTTGCTGCTACTATATGTTCAAATTATTTAATTTTTAACTATAAAAATATAATATAGAATTTTAACAATGCAAAATATAATTTTAAGCACAGCATTATTTTATATTACTATTTGGACAAAAAGTTATCTTGCTAAGTTATGGCAAAATATATTCATTTTCATACTTATAGACAGAATTTATAGAACAAATTCATCTGGCCCTACGTATGTATACAATTTTATCACATACTACTCTTGGGCATAAAGAAAAAGGATAAGTAAAATTAATCTTGCATTATACATGAAATTTATTTTAAAATCTGATTCTGATGAATCCTTTTTTATTTGAGGCTTATTTGTTATTTTCCACAGATATTAGGATCAAGCTTACTGGAAATTTAGTATATCTTAAAATATTTTCCACCAATATCTCCAGGATATTATTGCAAGTCCCTCATATGTAGTGTATATTTTTATTTACCTACACAGTCAGTTGTAACTATGTCAAGACTATAAACTGTCCACAGAATAATAATAGGTAGAAAATTTTTAAGTGAAAAAATTGAGCTTGATTAATTGAGTTTATATAATTGAGAGAAAAATTATGACAGTATTTATAACAGAAAGGATAGTAATACTCAGAAGGGGAAAAGTTTCTTCAAATAATGTAAGATATATAAATATATATTGATAACTTATAAATAAATACATATAATCAATAAAATATAAAAGGATTTTTATACTTACTTTCAATTATGACTCGCAAATTAAAATATTGAAATGTTTCTTATTGCTTATCAGAATAGGAGAATAATATATTGATAGATTACCAACTGTAAAGCTCTTACAAAAATTTAAATATTCAAGAATTTCATTTGGTGTGACCATGTCTAGAAATTTATTCTAATTGAATACCCACACATGTTCAAATATAATCACTGAAACATTGCTTATAATATTGAAGGACTAGGAATAAGCCAAATCAAAACAATTTGTTAAATTTATTGTGGTTTACCTACCTTTCAAATATTAGGATGAATTGAAAAGAAGAGAAAGATATGTGTGTACTGAAATATTATGATGGAGGATTACGTTCTAGGAAAGTATTATGAGAAAAAGGAAACTTCATAAAAATATAAAGTGTATATATATATATATGAATTTTAATACACTGAATATATGCTGTTATACAGAGATGTATATATATGTATCTATTCATCTAACTATATGCATATATGAAAATGTATCTATATACATATATGTATAGTATATGTGAAAACATGATTTTGAATATATAGAGAAAAAGGAAATGGTTACTGCTGAGGAGAGAAAGGGAAATGGAGGTTCAGGAGAAGATAGGGAAAATAGTTAAGGCTTTCTAATATCTACCTTTACTTAAAACTTTCCAGAACATGCCTGTGAATTTTTTTGCCTAAATATTTTTTTTAATGAGAAAAATGGATCCTATAAATAAATAGTAACTATCTCAACTTTTTATTGTTTTGTAATTCATAGATCAACAATTACTTGTAAAGTATATTGCTCTTTTTAATAAATAGGTTAGAAATACACCAAGAATCAGGCAGGTTAAATTTGGGGTCTCAGATTTTGGCATATGCACCACCACACACCTCAGAGTAGGACTGTCAGAGTGAAGTTAGACTAAGGGTCAGAGGAATGTGTTTTGAACTTAGTGGAAGGAGCAGTATGAGGTCTGTAGGCGTCCTCAAACCCATCCCTGTGCATCTCAAACCCTATATTCTAACTTCTCACCTTGCAATCCTTGCATCCAGACACCATTAACCATAAAACATCTTCCCAACTCTTACTTTGTCCATGTTCCTTCACCTAAAGTGCTTATCTTTTTTTCCCTTAATATCCTTTTTGAAAGAGGTCTACTTTTCTGTCCAGACAGCTATCTGAGGACTCACCTAACCTCAGAAAGAAGGGGTTGTTGCTAAATATATCTTTTATCTTAAGTTGCCATTTGACATGGTCTACCCCTCTCCCAGATGAAATGTTTTGCCCTCAGCAATTTGCCTTTATTTTGCCAATTTCACTTTATTAGAAATTCAACAGCCATTTTGTTAGAGGTGAGGAGAGGCAGACAGGTAACTTCTGATACATTTGGGTTGCTGTTTAGAATACATTCAAAGAGAGGAAATGGCATTTTTTTTGCTAGTCTTGTGGCCTCTTTATTTTGGTAAATGAAAGCAGATACAGCTCATCTTATTTGATTCGACAGATTCCCTGAGAAATTCACCAAAACTGCTATAATCAGAAAAGTAGGTGTTAAAAAAAGAACTTTAGAGAATTTATCCTATTAAATTCACTATACTTGGCACATTTACCTCAATGTACCAGTGTATGTAAATTAGATTTTTTTTAAAGTACAAATAACCAATAAGTCATAAAATCAAAAACAAATGATGCCATAGAAATTAACACACAATGCGTGAATATATGGGACTAAATATTTTGGACTGTAGTAACTCGTGTTCATGTATTTGAGTTAAAATCATAGGAATGAACAACCCAGTTAGACTGGCTGATAAAAAGGGAAACTTTAGTGTCCCCTTGATGATATGCCTATTAGGCATGCTTGAAAGCACCTATGAAAGGAATATCTCTGTGATTTTATTTTTTCTTGCTTATCTCAAATCCTTTTCTTAGCACTTGACTCCTTTTCTCTTTTCTCAACTCCTATTTGTCCGATTTTAATCGAAACCAGTTTTGCCAAATTTTCTTGTAGGAATTTTGCACTTTGTTTTCCTCAACTAGTATATGACGAAGTTTATTTCTGAAAACTCATACCGATATACCCATATACTAT
Source organism: Solenodon paradoxus (assembly GCA_004363575.1). Classification (NCBI taxonomy): domain Eukaryota; kingdom Metazoa; phylum Chordata; class Mammalia; order Eulipotyphla; family Solenodontidae; genus Solenodon; species Solenodon paradoxus. Next base: position 148,747 of record RJWH01000020.1, read on the forward strand.
TAAAATAAACATAAAATATTTTTAATTAAAATATCATCACAGATTAATTTGCATTTATTTGGTTTTAGCAAATTTTGAAATACTTGAAGTTCTAAAATAGCATGATACTAGAAAACTATTTGAATTATTTTCTTCCTATGTGTCACCCCTGGTTTCATTTTTAAATGTATATAAATCCTGATTCTATCTGTAATTTTATTTTGGATATGGTACAAGCTAAGAATCTTCATTTCAAAACATTCTTATAGTATAATATGATTCAGTATGAATTGATGTATTCAAAATTCTCAGTACTCTCTACCTTTTAAACATGTATCGTCCCTCTGGGAAAAAGAGTTGGGGGGAAAATCAAATTCATATTGATCTTTGCTTATTTCCTTCACAGAACTTCCTACATTGTATAACAGTTATTTATGTGTTGTCTTCTCACCATACTTTGAGTCTTTTTGCTATTATTCCAATGCCTATATTTGTCATTATAGTAAATAATGCACAGAAAATGTCCACTGAATATTTTTTAAATAAATGAATGGATGTATTAATATGTGCACAAATACATGGATAATGTATAGCCTTTTGTAGCATTATTAATAATCATTTATTATTTTGATCTGTTTACTTGATAACTGCATTCTTTGGTTGTTCTGTTCTTTTGTAGGTGTGCTACAATAATTTAAAGTGCAATAAATAAGGTTCCAAATAAGTCAAAAAAAAAATTACTGAACACATCCTTGTGTAAGATTCAGGCCATGTAATGCCCAAGAACCTGGGTTTGAGACCTGGGTTCAGGAGTAGAGAAAAAAATGATTATTTTTGAAGGAGATATTTACATATACAAAAGATTACCTTTTGATTACACACTGATATTTATCTTAGTGTTGTTGATTTTTTTCATTGAATGCAAATCCATTTTATAAGTTCTATCACTTATAGTTGATATATTAGATAGTCTGTTCTTGCATACACCTTGGAGTGTTTTAAAATATATTTCTCAAGAAAACAAATCAAGAATGTCTAACATGATTAAGTCACTTCATGAGGCACCATCTGAATCATAGAGTCAATTAGCATACATACTGTGACCATTTTCAAACAGAAAGCAATAAGACAACATCTTTATACAATACTAGCATAATCTGACAAATTTCTGACATAGAAATGGAGTTTTTTGAAGAAGAATCTTTTCTTGAACATTTGTATGAAACATAGGTGCTGGCAGTGGCTGTTGGCAAACATTTTGCTTCTTCAAGTGAAGTGATATGTTGACTTGATGTTTGATGGAGAATCTTTAAACGAGGTCAGACTTGACAATGATATTAATATAACCCAGTTAATTTTTTTTAACATGACGCATTAATACATGTGAAGTACATAAATTTAAATATATAGCAATTAATAAAAGCATTTCCTTAAGTGTGAGAGTTATTTTTCTGTAAAGATTTCAGCTTGAAATTAGTTGTCTTCCAGATATGATTATATAATCATATTAGCTCATTTTATTTTTTACTTAAGGTTTGTGTATTGTACAATAGCAAATTGGTATGATTGATTTTTCTTGTAGACGTTAGTATCACTTCTCTGCAAAGACAACTTTTGTATTATGTGGTCAGCATGTATGTGTATATTCTGAATCCTCTCAATCAGTTTATCTCCACAGAGCTCATAATTAGTTCAGAAGCCAGATTTAATTAAGAGAATGTCAAAGAAGTGTATGCTGTATCTGAGTGATTTGGGAGTAGGACTGTTTTTTATGTGCATTTCAAGTTTGTAATTAAGCAAAATCGTTTGGGATGAAATGATGATTTAGCATCCTTAACCAAATACCCACCTTTTAAACAAGCAATTTGCATATTATAGGTTATTTGCATACGAAGAGCCTATACTTTGGGTTCTGTATCTGAATTCAGGTAAGTGAGCAGGCGAATAGCATGATCATCAATTCTTGTAATAAACACATACATACAAAACACATCTGAACGCTGTTTATAAAGTGCCCATGAATTTTTATAGTGAACTATCAACGGTCATTGCAGCTATTGTAGGTATACTTGAAATGCTCAAAGAAAAGCTACCTTATCAGTGATAAGGAAGTAGCAAGTGTATACAATAAGTGAATGGAGGTAGAACCAAAGGGAATATTTGCGGACTTTAAAATTACTGTTTTCTGGAAATATTAGTGACTTAGTCTTCTTGAACATGTGGAGCTTTGTTGCTAGTTGCCTGTATTTATGTTGAGAAATAATAAATGTTTGAACTAGCACATTTTAATTAAATATGATCTTAGTATAGAATCAACAACCAAGAGATGAAATCAAACAATCACACTGTTAGATGATGATCAAACAAAATATGTGCATAATTAATCAGGCGCTAATCAGTCAACACAATTAGTACAAGTTAAAAAAGCCTCAAGAAGAGAACATTAATTTAATTTTAAATCATTAATTTATAGTTAAAAAAATGATTTTTAAAGTTAATCTTTAGATCTTTTTGACTGGTAAGTAGTAACTTTTGGACTCTTAGAAGATTGAATTTTCTGTTATTCAGAGCATTATACACTTCTTAAAAATATCCTCGGAAATAATGTAATCGACATGATGTTGTCTTTGTTAAATTATTTTCATTACATACTGAAAGGAGACATTCAGTTGGAAGATTTTTCTTCATTCTTTTCTCTCCATCAACTCCCACATCAGCAACTCTCCCCTCTAGATAGCTTAATCCTTATTTCTGTTTTAGTCTTGTCCTCAATGAAGCTAATTTCATTCATTTTAATTGTGCTAAATATATATTTAAAAGTACCACAGTGCCTCTTTCAGCTTCTTCCACAATAAAAGATTCATCTCAAAAGCTATAAAGGCAATTTGTAATAATTTATCATAGTGTCCCTTTAACTCTTATTTAAAATGAAAAATTAATTTCAAAAAATGGGAAAAATAAATTAAAAAGCATCCTTTGTGTCAATAAGGTAATAAGGTGTTTTGAGAGAAATTTGATAAAATGTCTTGATCCACCTACATAGTGAAATACATATTGCAAATTTTATGGAGGAATTCACATATTAAACTGATTCCGTACCTTGTGAATACACTCTTATGAGAGAAAAAAAGTTCTTTCATTCATTCACCATTTATTTGCTAGTTTATTATCTAGTGAAAGAAATAGAAGTTAATTATGACCCAAATAAATGCAAATTTATAATCTTAAATAATATGGATGAAAAGAAAATTACTTAATGAATATGTACATATTAACAGATCTTTTTGTATTCATACTGCAGCAAATAAATGCTCCTTTTAAAATTCCTACTATTTTAGATGTTCCTATAAAATGAATTTATTTTTAAATGAATTTATCTCATGGGTAGCATGTTGCTTTTCTTTAACAATCTTAAGTAGAAGTATTTTTCAGAAACACATGTAGTATATTGTTTAGGATTAGAACAGTTTAACTTTTTGTGTATGTATTTTAAATATTGAAAATATTATCAATGTGTTACTACATTTGTGAATCGTCTATTTTTTTGACAAATTGATACTACTTTGAATTTTTTTTCAGATTTGGTAGATCTTCAAGAAATTATTAATAAGTCGGTCCACAACATATCAAGATACTCTGTAAAAAGTACAGAATTTCATTCCAAGAACTTTATTTCTTTGCTTTGTTTGAGAACAAAATTGGAGGTTTGGTATTTTCAATTTTTTAATGTTAAAATTTGGATATTACAGTTAAGTCTGGTAGATATAAATAGTTCATTTAAGATAGCAATGCCATTGGCAACATTGTTTTATCACTGGAAAGAATGTCACACTATTATTTATATTGATTATAAATTTCCTAGATTTGTTGAGATAACAGATAAAGGATTAATTATAAATATTTTACTAATTGTTTACATATAATGAGTTATCATATAAATTTCATTCTTTTATCCATAAAAATTTCCAGTTATTTCCCTTTCTTCTCCTTCCAATTCTATCAGTAATAATGGTTTCAAGTTCATCCAGAAAGATAAACAATAATATTGAACTCTCACACATTTACAGAAGCAAGTGAACGTGTTTATTGGGAAAAATGCTATTTACATTGAAATGTAAATTTATCAAGAATTATAGCTATGATTGTAATCATTATAGAGAAAGGTTTTTGTTCCTTTTTAACTGTAGTATACAATGCATTTTTAATTAAGAACTTTTATTCTCAATAAGTGCTGAATAAGTTAATCCTAATTATTTTAAGCAAAATGAATTGATAACTTCAAATATAATTATTATCTATCATCTTTGCCCTTTATATAAAGATGGAATTTAATGTGAACACTTCTTCATTAACTAACCAAAATAATCTCAAATTTATCAGCCAATAAGCTGACTTTGAAATAAAGGTTTATTAGGGGTACTATTACCAACTATAGAATTTTTTTTAATAAGCAGCATGACACGTTTAGTAAAGATTAAAAAATAAGGTTGTCTTGTGTGAAATAACATCTGTTTCGTTACTCAAATTAAACATTTTTATAAAACAAACCCTGGCAATTTCTCTGACAGCTAGAGTCATCTATCAATTGTTTATTCCACCTCTCTGCACTTGAAAAACATCATAAAATTAATATATCCCAAACTGAACTCTTAATGTCTTTCTCAAAAAAGACTATGTCTCTTCCACCACATTTTAGATCTCTGTAAATGATAACTTTGTTCTTCCAGGCTCTCTGGTTACTTCTCTCATACTCTGCATCTAATTTATAAGAAAATTCTATGAATCATTGCTCCTTAAAATATATCTACAATCTGTCAGTTCTCACTGCTGCACTGCTTCAGCTACCCTTTCTTTCCTTTGTAATATCTTTTTAGTCTAACATTTTGATTCTTTCCTAGTAACTAGAGGGATGCTTTGAAAATATTAGATAGATCAAGTAATTCTCCTTCACAAAACCACTAGTGACTTTTATTTCTTTCAGTAGAAACAAAACTTTACAATATCTAACAATGTACTGCACAATCAACTTAAGGCATCCTTTACAGTCTCTTCATCTACTAGTCCTACCATCCTGACCTCATAATTCTTACCATTCACCGAGCATTTTCTCACTTCACAGCTTTTATAGTAGCTCATTTCTTTGCATGAAGCTTCTTCCCACACAAATCTATAAGATTTACTCCCTTGTTTCCATCAATGCTTTCAAATCTCAGTCCCTCAATAGAATTTATATCACTTTATTTAGCACGTCACATATCTCTCTCTTGCTTCTACTTTTTAAAATTTTCCTCTGTATTCCTCTCCCAAGTAAAAACTCTATTAAGGGAAGGACAACTTTTCTGATTGTTCACTGCTCTATACACTGCTACTAGAAAATTAATATATTTATATATTAATTGGCAAAAATGTAACTTTTAAAACAGTAATTCAAGAAAACTAAGAGGCTTCACTAAATTGCTTCCTGATCTTCTTTTCCTCACAGCAGTTAATCAATCTTCACAATTTTCCATTGGACTTCTGGGAAATCTCAAACACTATTTTTCACTATAGTGATATCCCAGCATTTGTTCTAAATTTATAATTCAATAACTTTTTAAGATAAATTGTAGGGGGTCACCTCAGAAAGATGCCTGGTTAGTCTTATTCCCCACTTGAATCCCCCTCAAAGGAAGATCAACTAGCAATTATCCTTAGATAAGATATCATTGTGGAAATCTTAGAATCCAAGAATGAGGTTGAAGCATCTCCTTGAAGAACAACAGAAAATAAAGAAAGAAAAGAAAAAGAAAAACTGCATTTGAAGTATAAGAGGACATTCACCTTTTTACCACATTGACCTCCCTAAGGGAGGCACAGTGTCTCTCCAAAAAGGTCCCTCCAGACCCATAGTTTCTCCATTGGAGAAAAGAAAACCCAAGATGGATATCCATTATTCCCATTGTTAAGGGATGTCTCCAGGGACATTCATTTAGATCTTAACTCACAGAGATCACTGGGTGGTTAAGTGAGCATTTCTACATGAATTAGGTTTCTGATCAAAGGACCGTACTGGTTGCAGAGTCATTTTGCAGTTCCATCCTTATGGGAAACAAGTCAGCAGCTCCACTAACCTGCTGAGCAAAGTCTGCACACTGACTGAGCAGGGAGTCTGATCAGCAATTCTAGGTCATTAACCTCAAAGACAGCATCTGACTCCACCTAGGCAGAGAGCAAAATGTGCTACTATATCAAGTAAAAAGCATCTTATAAAAAAAAAAAGACTACAGAATATGAGAAAATATTTGCAAACCTCATAAAGGGTTAATACTCAAAATATGTTTAAAAAGTCAGACAATGGGAAAAATAGTCAAACTAAAATTGGACAAATTAAATCTGCATTTTTCCAAAGTAGAATACAAATGGCCCACAAGTACATAAGCAGGGTATTAAATATCAATAATTAACAGGGAAATGAAAAGAGATAGCATGAGATATGCTATCCCCATGGGATAGCATCTCACACCTGTTAGAATGACTCCCAACAAAGAGTTAGAGATAAAAAAATATTGGGGAAGATAAGAGAAAAGGGAACACCTGTACACTGTTGGTGAGAATGTGAATTGGTGCAGCCACTAAAGCAAACATTGTTGAGTTTCCTCGAAAAATTAAAAGTAGAACTGCAAGATGAGTTAAAAATTCTTAGGTATATTTCTAAAAAAAGTAAAGTCACCATCATTAGATAATATCTGCATTTTCATGTTTACTGCTACATTATTCAAAATAGTCAAGCTACGGAAATAAATTTCCATTAATAGGTGAATGGATGAAGAAATTGTAATAACAATGAAATTTTATTCAATCACAAAAATAAAAGGAAACTTGCAATTTTCAACAACATGTATGAACTCTGAATATTATACAGAGTGATAAATGCTATATGACCTTATAGGTAGCCTAAGAATGTGAAACTCATATAAACAGTATAGGAGTTTGCTAGCATATAAGGGATCAGAGAAATGGAGAGATATTTACCAAAGGGTAAAACTTCAAGTTATAATATTAATAATTTCTGGAAATGTAATATATAGCACAGTGACTATAGTTAATAATACTGTTTTGTATACTTGAAAGCTGCTGAGTAGGACTTAAATGTTCTTATCACAAACATACATACATGCATATATACATAAAACTAGCTATATGAGCTGTATGAGGTGATATATGCAAGTAATTGACCTATTTGGTATAAATATGACACAAGACATTATATATATATATGTATATATATATATATACACAAATTAACTGATGATATTTTACATACCTTAAACTTATACAATAGCATATGTCATTTTTTATAGGAAGGATGAAGAGAAGAACGCAGGTGAGCAGGCAGGCAGGCAGAAGAGAAAGAAGAAAGAAGCATCTATTTGTTTTATTTAGTTTTTCATCTTTATTGCTCCCATGGCCCTGGGTCTCAGACCTGGATCCTTGGGATACATGTGGAATACATTCTGCAACCTTACCCACCAGGCCACCAGGGAACATGTCAATAAAGAAGGGAGGAAATACAGAATTGTGGGAGAGAAAGAGTTAATTGTTTAACTGTTTAATCAAAATAGTAGTACGTTTAAAAAAGATTGCAATATTTAGTGTAAAGAACTTTAGCTCTTTTATTAGTATAAATTATTTTTCCATTTCTTAAATAATTTGAAATAATATATTTGCAGAAAGAATGTAAAATTATTGTGGTAAATCACTAATAGTCTGACATCAATGTAGATTAGACATGCAGTTTTTAAGAACGCTGTTAAAGTCAATAATCGGTCACCCAAGAAAACCAAACCTTCAAAACTGAGCAAATTTACCAAAGTTCAAATATATTTTATAGTTTCTTCACATATTCTAGTATCAGAGTTCAAGAAAAAAGTTTCCAAATTGTATTCTTTATCATGTCCTTTTATATCCTAGAACACACTAATACATTGCTTTAGGGTATAAATATAAAAACTCATTTTAAAAAGTAAATCAATAAACACATTTGAAAACTGTTTTTATTTTAAAACATGGAGCTATCATAGTAGTCCCTTATGATGTTTTGAATTTCTCTGGTATCTGTTGCAACTTCTTCCCTTTTATTTCTGATTCTAGTTATGAGAGTTTTCTCTTTTTCAATTTGTGAGTCTTGCCAATAGTTTGTCCACTTTGTTATTTTTTCAGAGAACCAACTTTTGATTTCATTGATCTTCTGGATTCTCTTTCTGTTTTTTATTTCATTTATTTCTGCTTGAATGTGATTATTTCCTTTCTTCTACTGATTTTTGGTTTTAATTGTTATTCCTCTAATTGTTTTAAATGTAGAGTTAGGCTTTTTATTTGCAGTTTTTCTTGTTTCTTGAGGTGTGCCTGGATTACAATGAACATTCCTCTTAGTACTGTTTTTGCTGCAATCCATAAATTCTGGTAGCTTTTGTCTTCATTCTCATTTATGTTTAAGTCTTTTAAGCAACGCTTTCATTTCCTCTTTTACCCAACTGTCATTTTAAAGCATATTGTATAGTTTCCAGTTTCTTTTGTTGTGGTCGACTACTAGTTTTAAGCCACTGTGGTCAGAGAAGATGCTTGGTATTATGCAATCTTTGTATTTTTGTTGAGAGATGTTTTGTGTCCCAGCATAGGATCTGTCCTTGAGAATATTCCATGCACACTTGAAAAGAAAGTGAAATTCATAGTAGTTGGGTGAAGTGTTTGGTATATGTCTATTATTCCTATCTGTTCCAGATGGTCATTTGAAGCAGCAGTTTCCCTGTTAATTTACTGCTTGGTTGTTGTAAGTTGTATGGTGAAGTCTCCTACTACTATTGTGTTTCTGTCAGTCTCTCTTCAGATCTAATAATACTTGCTAAGTATATTTTGATGCTCCTTCATTTAGTGCATATATGTTAATAAGCATCTTATATTCTTGGTGGATTGACCCTTTAATTATTATATAATATCTATCTCTGTCTCTTGTTATGCTTTTAAATGGAAGCCTGTTTTATCTGATATGAGTATAGCCAGGGGTTGCATTTCTAGTGGGTGAATTCTGAGACTGGAGCAAAATGGTGGTAGGAGAGTGTGGAGTAGGGTTGGGAAATATTTCTAGCTGCCTTCCAGTTATCGAGGCACCCAGTGTGATTCTACTATGCAAGCTCAAGTTCAGTCCCCAGGGTGCTGGCTTTCCTTCCACCCTACACCATGAAGGTCTCCCCTGACTCTGTGGCCTGACCCCACTGGGCAGGCTACTCACAGCCTCTATATCAGGCCTTTTGCTTGTTGGGTCCTCATACAACTCTACCCACCACCAGCTTTCATGACAAGTCCCAAATCTGCAGTTTATCTGTGTACCTGGATGTTTTCGCCTACCCTTTGTTGTCACGAAAGTTGCTTTGTCTCTAGAGCCACTGTGCCTGCCCTTTCTTTTATTTACGTCTAGAAAATAGGTGTTTCTCAATCTGATGGGAGGGAGATGGTAATCTGGCCTCTATCTAGTCACCATCTTCTTTAACTGTCACCATCTTCTTTAATCCTTCTGGTAAATTTTAACCAAAGTAGGTAATTTCTGTTTCACAGAGGAAACTAAGACACAAATAATTGAGACTTGTTTGCAATGTCTTTTTGCAAACTAAATGCTTAAATACAGACTAGTCCCATTTGGCAAAGATATACCTCACTTAAATGAATTAAAGTTATTGAAAACATTTTTGAGAGCTTAACTTATTGAAAGAAGGATTTTATTTTAGCCCACCTCTTTTTAATTATTAGAAATTCAATATCCTTATCCTGGGATTTTTAGTTAAATTCTACTTAACTAAGTACTTAATTACTTTGATACCAATAAAAATGATATCTCTTTTACTTTAATAGACATTATAATCCAATTAGATGCTACACTCTGGAAATGGGAAAATATTTATCGCCGTAAAAGTTAAAGACTTCTGAATCGCAGACACATAGACACATAAATACACAGGGAGCTTAAAGCTTCATTTCTATAATTTCAGTAGCAGGTCAAAAGAACAAACAAAAAAAGCACTTCAGATTTCAAAAAGGTTTTCTTCTCAGTAGACAGAAACTACTTCATGTATTTGAATTAAAAACAAATAGAAAAATAATGAGAAATAACTAACTAACTATTGTCTCTTATCTAGCTGATAGCATCTATTGTGCATCTACAGACTATCAAATAATCAGTCTAAAAACCAAAATACCAAACATTTTTCCTACCAAGGGGAATAACATCACTTATATACAAACTAGAGAGGACAACAACCAAAGCACAACATAGAATTAGTAAAGAAAATTTCTACAGAAATATTTATAATAGCTCAAATTCTACTGCTTCATAGCATTCTCTCTGATATATACATTATATATGCCTATATATGTATGTGTATATATATGTTTGTGTATATTTATATATTTAAGCTTTGTAAGTATCACTTCTCTAACAATACAGCTTACTTCTATCAGATAACTCTTTGGAATATCCAAGTGGATAAACTATAAAACCATTGAAATACTTTTTAGGGTCACTCTCATATAAATATAAGTTGCAAAAAGAACAATGATTTAATTTTCACATTTAGATGAAACCGGTAAGATGTGATCACCAGTTCAAAAGAGGACTCAAAAAATACATACTGGCATAGGTAATCAGAAATACTCATGAATGTGCAACTAACTGTAAAGCTGACTTCTTCCATCACCTGCATCCTCATTTGGAAATATAACATTTGATTTATATTGAACAGCATTATGGACACCGTCATCAGCCCTCTATAAACATCTTTTTTTTAGAAATCTACAAAATAATCAAAGAAAATGGAAGACTTAGATGCCAATATCAGACAAAAATGGGAATTGTTTCTTGATCTAGAGAATTCCAAACATTCTATTAAAAGTATATTCATTTATTTTTTCCCCTCAAAAATTTTTGCTCCCAGACCCACATAGGCCTTTCAAAAGGAAGACTCTGTATGTATTCACTGGCTTGCAACTGGGAACTGGGCATGCAAATATGAATCCCTCTTACAGCAGTTCAAGTCAGTTTTATGCCCATTCTAGTTACGTAATTTTTGCTGTTCATAACATGGAGCTCATTGTTTAATTCCTTGGAACTCTGAAATGATATTGCCATCCTTCAAGACCTCTGAACAAAAATAAAGCAGTCTGGTCACCAACATCACTTACATATTGTGCCAATGATTCCCACCTTGTGCCTGAGGTTTGATGACCGTACTCACCCTCTCTGGACTGCCATGTTTTACACTGAAATCAGAAGCGCAGTGACTTCGAAGTGGCTTTTACTATTACTTTCAGCCTGTTGTAGAAAGACACCACAACATTTTAGAAGAATGCTCCTTCTTCTTGTTCATTCTCAGTATTGATTTCTTCTCATATATACCTAAAGAAATATAGGTATCATCCAGTTTTCAAAACTTCATTCACCCTACCCACTTAGTCTACGTGAAAGTCCTATATCAGCACCTGTTTTGCTAGCTAAAAGAAACTCGAAGAGGACTTTTGTTTTTGCTACAATAGACAAAAGTGAAAATAAGGCTCAGCATTTGTTTCGTGTCTAGTTGTCATTGGGACAACACAGACCTGGAGCAGCAAGAATGAGGCCACTGAGTTCCTTTTCCTGAGAATTGCTTCATGCAGACTGCATTTTTATCACAAACTTTCCACTTTCGCCTATATAATAGTGTTATTTTAGGTTTTACGTGTTATTTAGTATGATTAGAGAAGCTAATTTGGGAGGGGATTCTGGTGGTGTTCCAAATATTTTTCCACATAAACTAATGACAATATTTTTTTATGCCATTTCAGCTTTGAAAACATTTCTTAGGAATGCTCTATTTTTGGATAGTGGAGGAAAATTTTCTATAGATCTTTCTGTTCTAATTTTTCCTATAATATGTTTCAGGTACAGCAACTGATTTGTGTAAGAATCCAATGTCTATTATCCCAATAATGAACTTTTCCTTGATTGAATCTTCTTGGTTTTTCCTTATGCGTGGATTAATTTTGCCCTTCAAATTTTTATCATAATTAACTCCTTGTATTGTTTTACTTATAACTACTTTTTAAAGTTCTCTTATGACAACATTGCCCTCTAAAGTTTGTATCTTATAGTTGTTATCATCTTGTCTTATTTAGTCAGTGATTGCCTGTTTCATGATATATAAGGTATATGTGCACGGTGAAATTTAAAATTGTGGTATTTTCTATTTAGCAATAGAGCTCACGCACCTGCCTAATCCCTAATAAATTGGATTTTAACCTAAACAATTATTAAAAGTTAGTCTGTAAATGATCCTCAATCCATAATCACTTCTTGGCAACTACCTCAGATATATTGAGGAAGTAGGGGAGGGCCCTAAAACCGTAGCAATGGGGACCAACCCTAGTAACTGGTGCCAAGAGAACGATTCCATTCCCCAAGTATTTAGGTCCAACTTCAGTCGCTTCGATTTGTAGCTTTCTACATACAGAGGGAGATTCTCACTCAGTGCTTCTAATAAACTTGCCATGTGCTGTCAACCATCTTCTCCCTGAATTCTTTCTTGAAAAAAAAAATCATGGCATTTTAATCATATTTCAATTTCATCCTAAATGATTAGTACAATTTTATTCACTCCAAGAATATTACTTCTATACACATGTATTTTTTTTTAATCCAAGTAAATAATCTTACAAAACAAAACAAAACAACGTATGTTTTTGGACTTATATTACAACACTTACCACAGTATCTGGAACAGAGTAAGTTTCAATGTAAATAACATAAAAAGCAAAATAAGATTGAATGAAATGAATATTAAGAGAGAATTACATTTTTCTAAAGTATCTTTGAGTCTAAAAAATAAAAAATTCATCATGATAAAATAAAAATACATAATTTTATAAAAAGATCTATCATATGTATATTTGAGTAAATTCTAAATTTAAAGGGAAAGATTTGTTCACGTATGCTCACTGAATCCAATCATACAGAATTGTCTTTGTGCTTGTATCCAAAGACATCTTTGAATGCCTCTTCCAGCACCTTCTTACTTCCTTTCATTCAGTAATATATTGCACTGTTGTTGTTTTTTTTTACAGAAAATCAAGAAGCTTTATAATCTTTGCCTGTAATTATTACTATTACTTCTAATTGTTATCAGGGGATAAAAACTGTTCCATCACTGATGAAATCAGTTAGAAATGCTACCTGATTGTTATGACACAGCAATATTGGCTGTCAGCTGCTTACATATGAACTCAAGGATGTAACTTGAAAAGGGGACTCAACATCATATACTTCAGTCTTTTAACTATATATAGAGAGAGATCATGAAACTCAGAGATGAGAGTGGTTTGTCTTAGTCACACAGTAAAGGTCAGAGCTGATACTAGAAACCAGATTCTTAACAACTCCCAAATAAATATGCAAGTAAGAAATAACTCAGTTTAAATTTTTTCCCTGAGAAACACTTAAAAGTATAAACACCTATATTTCTATATATTTTTGCATTCTTTATTGTGATTATAACATAGATGGGAATGTAGGTCTGATGAATATAATATTAATTATAACAGATATTCTTACAATAGAAAAAAAAATTTTTTTGCCAATACTCTGGAGTTAAATTTCCTCTCTCCCTCCAGTTGTAAACTCCTACTTTCACACCTCCTTTTTAAAATTTATGGTTTCATCACTACACAGAGATGCCATGAAGTAGTGTTTTAAGAGAGTATGTTATAGATTAAAAGGACTCATTCTTTTTCAAGGACTCATAAAAGGTAAAAAGAGTTCATATATCCAAGAAAAATTGTTAACAATCAAAGTCAAGACTTATACTGGTAAAGTGACTCAAATTCAAGGTTAGAGAAGGAATTATAAACGAATACAGGTAGAAGATAGAAAAAATTAAACTACCAAGGGCTCTACTCAGTGACATTTCATTGTTGAAAATTAAATAATGCTTACAAAACTCAGGATGGAATTGTGTAATGTAAGCTGTATGTTAATAATTATTGAGAAAAATTTTTGGAAATGTAAATTAATCTTATAAAATTGAGAGATGTAGGTGAGATTCAGTTATATGAAAAAGCATTTATTGCTTTGAACAAAAATAGTCATATAACCCAAAATACCTCTGATGTATACAAATAAATTATACTGCTTGTAGAAACATTAATTCTATTCATTATTAACAACTTTGTTACTTAAAGCATAAAAAAATCTCTAGAGTACAGAGATTATTAGTTATGTATGAGTGAACAGTTTTTCTTTTGCTTGAACAAATGAAATTTGTGTTCTGATTCAAAAAATATTTAAAAAAATTTCATTTTATACAGAGTTTTTCAAAAGATCTGACTTACTGTGTTATTTACTGTCAAAGTTAATTGTGGGAGAAATTTGAAAATAAGATTTTAATATTATTTTGTCTATGGAAGTTGCAAAAATGCATGTTCTCTAGCCAGAAATATTTGACACATCATTGTAATAAACTGAAGATGTTCTGATAAAATGCTTTAATCAAGAAAACTTACTCCAAACTTTTCCCAGTGTATCTGTTAATATTGCTCTTAATAAATGAAAAAGATGTATGCACTGAATTCAGTTCAAATCAAATAAAATGAAGTTGATATTGGCTATCATCAATATTAATTATATCTCAGCTCAAAAATATAGGTTTACTAATGGACCCAAAATACCTTTCCCCCAAAAGTCAATATTTTTGTATTCAAACTCCATAAAATATAGGAAATACAGATTGGTACAAACAAATTAAAAATGATTCTTTCCATAAACAATGGTGAAATGAAATCTGTGGTGTACTTGAACGCTGTGAATATTTTATCTTTAAATGTTTTATATTGTTTAAAATTAGTGGTAGAGAGGCAGCACAACAGTATTTTGCTAATGAGATATTTTACTAGTTTCCTGAGTGTTCCATCTCTTTGATTAACTAATTACCAGTCTAAAGCTGAAAAAGGGAAATCACCCCTGCAGTTGGCAAGTATCTATTGTAAATTGCATTTATAATTAAAAAGGAAATTTAACATATTTCTACCTGAGGAATCATCATGCTTAAAGAGCACATCACTTTTTCCCCTTTACATTTATTATTGCATTAATTATTTATTTATTGTGACATTTAATTTAGGAACCTGATTGATGTCGATGTATATTAGAATAAAATTTGGAAAGCCTGATTATCCTATTGGGTTTCTTTGAGTAGTTAGCTGTGTATAGGTTCCATACATAATTGCATAGAGAATTCAACTTTCTCTGAAATCACATGCTTTATTTGAAGGTCATTATAAACACGGTAAGCAAGAGGAAACTTTCTTCTTTGCATGTGTTTTCAACTTGTTCATCATCTTTCTTTTGATGATTTCTAAAGACTCTGGTATCCACCCAACTAAAACTAATACAACACAATAAATTCTGAGTCTTGGGGGAATGTTCTCTCATGAATAACAATTGTTGTTACTGGTTTCCAAAAAAATTGCAACAATTTCATGACTACCAACAGTGTAAACAACTGTTGTTTATAGTCTTTGGATAATAGCCATTCTCACAGGTGTGAGGTGATATCCAATGTCACTTTGATTTGCATTTCCCTCATAAGAGACAAGTAGTATCTTTTCATGTGCCTGTTGGCCATCTGTATGGTTTCTTTGGAGAAATATGTATTGAATTATTCTGCCTTTTTTCACTGGGTTTTTCATTTTTCTTTTGTTGAGTCTTATGATGTGTGATGGGCAAATATCTTCTCCCAGCCACAGGGATGCTTTTGTTTTGGTGATAGTTTCTTTGGCTATGTGGGAGCATTTTAGTTTAATGTATTTCCATTTGATTCTAGTTATCAGAGTTTTTTCTTTTTTTTTTTTTTTAGTGAACTTAGTCAAACATTTGTTAATTTCATTTTTGGTTTTGTTTCCCTTGCTACTACAATTAAGTCCCTGATGATCTCTCTAAGATTTATGTCATATAGCAGATTGCCTATGCTCTCTTCTAAGTATATTATGGTTTCCAGGTTTATCCAAGTCTCTAAACCACATTGAATTAATAATTGTGTGTGGTGTTAGAGAGTGGTATAAATTCATTCTTTTGTATGTAGCTGTCCTGTTCTCCTAACACCATTTGTTGAAAAGACTTGCTTTTATCTATCATATACTCTTGGTTTCTTTGTCGTAAATGAAATGACCAAATATGTGTGTCTACTGCTCCTGATTCATTTTTATTCCACTGATCATTACTTCTCTGTTTTATTTCCAGAACCACATAGTTTGTGCTGTTGTTGTTGCTTTATCAATACCACTTTATGGTATAACTCAAGATGCAGGAGACAACCTCCGTTTTTTTTTTTTCTTTTGGTGTTTGTTTTGACTGTTCCAGGTCTTTTGTGATTCCATATAAACTAAAAAATAATTTCATCTATTACTTTGAAAAATCTTTGAAAAATGGAATCTTTGGTTTGGAATTATGTGAAATTATGGAATTATATGAAATTATGATGGTGATTGCATTAAATCTGTATATTACTTTAGCTAAGATGGCCAATTTAACACTGCTAATTCTTCCCAACCACTAGTATGGAATATCTTTCCATCTCTGTTTCTTGCTCTATTGTTTTAATTTTACAGGTCTTTCACTTTTTTAAATACATGCAAAGGTATTGAGTTATTTTTGTTTCTATTGTAAATAACACAATTTCCTTGATTTCATTCTCTTCTATTATATTTTTCATATAAAATGCAAAGGGTTTTTACATTAATTTTGCACGCTGTCACTTTACTGTTCTCATAAATCAATTCTAGTAGTTTTTTTGTGGAGACTTTAGGATTTTCTTTGTAAATTGTCATGTCATCTGCAAATAGTGATTGTTTTACTTTTTTTAATCTAATTTGGATTCCTTTTATTTTTTTCTTGTTTGATTGATCTAGCTAGAACATCTAGTACAAAGATAAATAGCTGTGTAGCAGTGTTGAGAATGGACAAACTTGTCATGTTTAGGATGTTAGAGGAAATGCTTTCAGATTTTTAACATTTCACCGGAGTATGATTTTGACTATGGGTGTATTATATATGGTCTTTATTGTGGTAATGTATGCTCCTTCTATTGCAATTTTATGAAGAGTATTTATTTTAAATATTTATTTTGAATTTTGTCAAGTGTTTTTTCTACATCTATTTATATGATCTTATAATTTATTCTCCATCTGATTTGATAGATTTGCATATGCTGGACCATGCTTGAATACCTAACATAAATACCACTTGATCACAATGGCTGATCCTTTTGGTATATTGTAGGATTTGGTTTGTTATTATTTTGCTGAGAATTTTTGCGTGTTTATCAGAGATACAGATCTGTAATTTTCTTACATGTTGACATCTGTGTCTGCTTTTGTATGTACCCAATGCTGGTCTCATAGAAAGTTATTGATAATATTCTATGTTCTTCACTTTTAGAAAAATTTTGAGATGAATAACCATTATTCTCTAAGGGCTTGCTAAAATTCACTAGTAAAATCATCTGATCTGGGCTTTTATTTGAGGGGAGACTTGTTATTATTCTTCAATTTCCTTGCTTGTGATAGTTCTCAAGTTTTCCAGTTCTTGCTGATTCAGTCTTGATAGTTTGCATGTTTCTAAAATTCTGTCTGTGTCCTCAAGTTTTTCCAGTTTATTACATAGATATGTTCATAGTAATCTCTTATGATGTTCTGCATTTCTGCGGTATCTGTTGTAACTTCTCCCCTTTATTATGATTCTAGTTATTAGAATTTCTCTCTTTTTTTAGTGAGCTTAGTCAAACATTTGTCAACTTCATTTATTTTTTCCAAAAAACTGCTTTGGTCTCATTGATCATTCTGAATTGTCTTCTTATTTCTATTTCATTTATTTCTGCTTGAATTTTTGCTATTTTCTTTCTTTTACCGATTTTTGGTATCAATTGTTCTTCTAGTCTTTTTAGGTGGAGGGTAAGATTATTTACTTGCAAATTTTCTTGTTTTTTGAGGAAGACTTGGATTTCTATAAACTCTCTTCTTAGTACTGCTTTTGCTTCATCCCATAAATTATGAAGCTAATGTATTTATTCTTATTTTTCTCCAAGTACTTTTAAATTTCTTATTTTATTTCCTCTTTTACCCAGAAGTTATTCAGAAGTATGTTGTTAAGCTCTACATATTTTGGAATCTTCCAGGTTTTTATTTTGTTGATTCATAGCTTTATGCTATTGTGATTGGAGAAAATGCTTGTTATTATTTTAATCTTCATAAATTTATTGACACTTGTTCTGTTTCCCAAAATATGATCTATCCTTAAAAATGCTTGATGAACCCTTGAGATAAATGTATATTGTGCCTTACTTGGGTAAACTGTTTAAGGATCTATAAAACTCATCTATTATGATTTGTCATTTAAGCTATTGTTTCCATGTGAGTTTTCTTCCTTTTGATCTGTTCATTGTTATAAGTGAGGGGATGATATCTCTTATTATTGTATTGCTGTTGATATCTTTTTTTTAGTTTTGTTAATAATTGGTTTATATATTTTGTTGGTCCTTCACTTGGTGCATATATATTAATAAGGGTTATGTCTCCTTGTTGAATTGATCCCTTAGTCTTGTAAATTTTATCCCAGTCCTTTGTTACCTTCTTTAGTTGAAAATCTACTTTATTACTTACTTCTCCTGCTTTTTTTGGTTTGTTAATTTGTAGTGCTGTCTTCCAACATTTGATTTTGAGCCTATATTTAGCTTTAGAATTTAGAAGTGTTTCCTGTATTCAAAAAAAGGCCAATCTTTGCCTTTTGATTTATGAGTTCAGTCCATTTGTATTAATTGTTGTCATTTTGTTGTTGAAGACTGTAGGTTTCATCATCTCCTAATCTCTTCTGGTGATTTGAAAGCATGTATATTCTGTTTGGTTTCATATTTTATTTTGTTTTTTGATTTCTCTATAAATTTATGATTCATATTTACATAATGTTGTCCTCATAGTTTGAAATTGTTCTGTGTTCTTCACTTTTTGCTAAAGTTTGAGAAAAATAAGGCATTAATTCTTCTCCAAAGGTTTGGTAAAACTCACCAGTAAATCCATCTGATTCTGGGCTCACATAAAAATGTCTATGCCGCTCACTTGTTTTAAGATGAAAGTGAATTTTTTGAGATTACTCTGAAATTCCATAGTTTTACTCTCCTCCTTTCCACATTTTTTTTTTTTTAATGTCTTGTTACTTCTGGCTGGGATTTATTTTCATTGTATAGAACGTTCTTTAGTATTTCTTCTAAGGCATGTTTAGTGATTATGAATTTATTTAACTTTTGTTTGTCTATAAAATACTTTTATCATTGCTTTAATTTAAGTGTTAACCTAACAGACCGGAGTATTTGAAATCTTGGTTTGAACTCTTTTCCTTGCAGCACTTTGAATATATCATTTCATTCTCTTCTGTCCTGTAAATTTCAGCTGAGAAATCTACTGACAGTCTTATGGAACTCCTTTGTATGTAACTTGTTTTTCTCTAGCTCCTTTTAAGAATCTTTTTTTTTGTATTTTTGACTTTAAATGATATGCGTCTTGGTATTGATTTGTGTTTATTCTTTTGAAACTCTTTGAGTTTCCTGGATCTGGAGGTCTCCTATACTTTGTTCACTTCTTTTAAATCTTTTTTTTTTTTTTTTTTTTTTCACTTTGCTGATGCTTCAATGCATTTCACTGCCTTATCTTCTAGCTCACTGATTCTATTGGTGGTTTCTTTCTGTCTATTTTTGATCCTGGCTATTGTTCTTTAGCTCAGCTATTATGTTCCTTAGTTCCCTGAATTTTGTTTGGAACTGACTCTCACTCTCTCTATCTTTGTTATGTTTCTCGTTTCATTCCTCCATTGTTTTCCTGATTTCAGGGAGTATCATTAAAATCGTCATCAGGGAATTTATTTACTCTTATTGCGTTCACACTTTCCTGTTTTTTGTCCACCATGTCACACATATTTCTCTCTCTTCATTCTATATAGTGCTCAGTGTTTGTTTCTATGGGCTAGGCTTCTCTCATGTGTTAGATTATCAAGCTGCACAGCATAGACCTGCATGATATTCTGGAACACTGGACTCCCTTTGGATGTATGATATCAGCCCTCATTAGAATTACTGAAGCTTTAGAACCATTCCTGTGTTCAACCTGTGTCTGAGAGTTCAGCCTGCAGGTTGACATTTGGTTAAGAAATGCATTGGTTTTCCTCAGAGTCAAAAGCATGAATAACAGGACATAAGGAGAGAGGCTCAATTAGTGGTGGCCAATTCCATAAGCAGGCCAGTCTCAAGAGAGATCGCAGGAAAAAGAGACAGAAACTGGAAAAGCACAATCCCTCTGTGAAAATTCTTGTTTTTCATTCTTCGTAGGAGTGGAAGTCCCGGCAGGGGGCAGCAAACAAGGCCTGGGACCTGGGTGTAAAATCTCCAGGCAATACCAAGCAGCCAAGCAGACAGCAATACTGTTTATCATCAGTAACCCAAGACTGGGAGAAACTGATGCTTCAGTGGAAAACTTCCAATTATCTTCCCTAAGAGGGCTGAAGAATGAAATGCTCTTTGCAAGGAACTATTCAACTATTTACACGGAAACTGCAGATCTGGCTGTCTTGGCAGTCACAGAAAGGCAGCTGAGCACCAGCTATTGGGCACAAATGTGTTAATAGCAGAAGAGAGGGACTTCTAGAAATTTTTGTCTCCAGTGCCTGAACTGCAAATAAGTAGTATCTCAGTTGACAAGGATGCTATCCTCTTACCACCTCATGATGAAGTTTTTGGTTCATGAACTGAAAGTATTTCCCTGCTGAGAGGGCAATACCATCAGCTCAGGGGACCAAGTCCGTATCATTGGTCTCTCCCTAGCACCCCTGGTACTCTGAATGGGACAGCATGATGAAAAGACAGATCAGCTTTCCTACCATTTATGAACGTGTGTCTCTTTTCTTTTTGTGGAGTTGCTGACCTGAATTCTTTTTCAAAGTTTGCAGTTGCTAAATAGCTGTAGGATTTTGTGTCTGTGGGGACATGAGCTCATAATTTTAAGAGTCTGTCCCCTTAAAACAAGAGCCTATACTACATAAGGTTTGATTTAAAAGTAAGAGAGAATTTGGTGTAAAATATTGAACCTAAACATTTATATCTCCTAAATTTGAGCATACTTGACCTCAGTCATGTCTTCACCATATAATCTCCTACATTAGTCTTGATATGTACAACAAAATAACAGACTGGGTAGTTTAAATAACAAAAATGTACTTTCCAGCAGTTCCAAAAGCTGGAAGTCTCAGATCAAGGTGTCTCCCATCCCTGTGTCCTCTTTTCATAATGACAGTAGTCCTATTACACCAGACACCCACCTTTATGTCATTATTTAACTGCTAATTTCATCTTTATAGGATTTCTCCAAATGTCACTTTGGGATTTAGGATTTCAACAAATGGTTATTCAGAAAGGACAAAATTTAGCCCCTAAAGTCTTCTCAGTAACTACTGTACTCTAAATCTAGATCCACATGCGTAGTTTCAGGAAAAGAGACAAGTATACTAATATTGAAAAGAGTCTTACTCATATTTTTAGGGAGGAAACATATGTATGAAGAACCTGATACCATATGAAACTATAAAAAAGCATTCTTAATTCACACTTCGCTTTCATAGCACATGTTGTAATGAGGAACTAAATCTCATCAAATGTGTTTTCACTGCTTACACATTATCAGCGTTATAAAAGAAAAATTTAATTTTATACTTTTAGTCTTAAAACCTGTTATAATTGACCTGTGATTAACATACTTTGCAAATTTGTTATATAAATGATAGGATTTATGTAAGTATGACATAAACCAAGTGACATTCAAGAATGTGATATGAGAAAGATTGATCTTTATCATTTTAGAAATTCTTTAGTGTAAGCAAAAAGATCTGTAGCACTTGAATATGTATGAACATTTTGAATATTCATGACTGTTGTAATAAGAGAACTTCGCTGACCTCTAGGTCTAGAGTCACAAGAAAGTCAAAAGCAAGAGCTTTCTATAAAAAAAACTTAATTGGATAAAGTAATATTCTGAAAAGTAATAACTGAAAACTAACTTTTTGCAAAATAGTCATGAACTGCATCTTCTAGGAATACAATTATTCTCCCATTTTGAACAGACATTAAATCTTTCAAATTCTTATAGTGTTATTTGCTACTTACATAAATGAATAACAATAAATTTCTATGTTTCTATTATTGTACATAAAATTTGCTCAGTGAACTTTCAGAATCTATGTGATGTGGTCTGACTTTAACTACCCTACTTGTTGTCTTTTTATGTATTATTTTTCATTGGCTAATTCTCTTTCTCTGCTACATTTCTAGATGCTGCCATGCTAGGACTTGATTGTAGAAAAGTCTCTTGATGTATTCTCCCCTTGGCTTTTCCATCTAGGTTTAATACATTGTGTCATCTATACTCTTTTGAATCCTAATTTTTTACTCCAAGTCTTGAACTTTCTCATGAATTCCAAACATGTGCAGCCAATACTTTACATAGTCACTGGTATGGCAAATAGCATTTACAATTTCAAATTTAAAATGGAAAAATGTAACTCCTATATTTCCATTCAAACATTATTTTTACCTTAACATACTCCATAATATGGTCTCTTGATTACTTTGTATTTCATAAAGTTATTTGATTTTTCCTAGATAATATCTGGATGACACTTTCTTGTCTATTATTTGTCTTTCCCACTTTGGACTATAAACTTGTTAGGAGCGGGAATTGTACTGCTCTTACTCAAATCATAAATTGCTTAAAATGAAGAAGGTGTTCAATGAATGTGAGTTTACTAAATTAATGAGATATGGACATTGCACATTATATGTAACTTACTTTGAAGAAATCAGTCACCAATCATAATAGAGAGATGCTAAAAGTAAATTGCCATTAAAATTCATTATAATTAGGAGATGTATGTCATATATAAGAATATGCTGTAGACAAGAAAAATAAAACCATGATTGATACAGGTTTCCCATCAGGCATCAAAAATCCAGATGCTCTAAAGCCCACCACTAGTTTCTCATACCTCAAACAAGTGCTATTGTTTTTATTATTCTTTCATGTTGGAAACAGGAATAATTTAGCAATACTGAATGATTCTTACAGGCACACAGTGGACACATTTGATAAATAACATATTGTATGAACAAAAAACTCTAATTATTGAGACATACGAAGTGCATTAGGTTAACCAACTCTCAGATTTTGATTGGGGTTATACTAAACGGTCATGATATAATTGACTTCATGCATATTCAGTTATATAGCAAAGAATCTATTGAGTCACCACAAATTAAATATCTAAGTGTAAGTAATTATAATAAATTACAAATTTATAACAATATATGGGAAAAGAATGTCTGTACCTTGTTCTTAATATTGGGACTACAGTATACAATGTTTTATTATTAAGTGTGATGTTACCTGTAGATTTTTTTTTTTTAAGGAAAGGTAGAGGCAGAAAAAGAGAGAGAAGGAAGAAAAATTTTATTTTATTCTTATTTAGTTGTTCACACTGGTTGTTTATCCCTGGACCCTGGACTTGAACCTAGTAAAGGAGGTTGAACTAACCACTGTTCAACCAGGATGTGCTACCTGTAAATTTTTGATAGATGCTTTTTATCAGATTGTAGCATTTCTCTTCTATTCAGAGTCCAATGAGGGTATGAGTTTATTTTCAATCTTTTTTATCTGCAACTATTAGATAATTATATTATTTTCTTCATTAGTGAAAATGTTGAATTATCCCATTCTTAAATGTTAAATTGTCTTATCATTAAATGTGGTTGTAATATGTTAACCTTTATGCACCGTAGGATTCAAATTGTTAATACTTGGTGACATCATTTTTATCTATGTTCATAAGAGACATTCATCTGTCATTTTTAAAAATGTACCTATAATGTTTAGCATCATGCTTACATAGTCCCATAAAACAACTTAAATACAAATGGTTCTTTTTGTCCACAATATATTTTGGTAAATATAAAAGTGAGTTTATATGGGTTGGAATTTTCTAAGTAGCAAATTATTTACTAATAATATAATTCTTTAACACTAATATTTAGATGATCTAATAGTCTATTTAAATTATCTATTGCATTTTGTGTTAGTTTTAGTGAATTTTCTCTCAGAGGAACTCTATCAATTGTATGAAAATCATCAAATTTATTACCATAAAGTTTTCAGAACATAGTATTTCCTACTTAATGACTAAGTTGTAGTGATGATGCTTCATTCTTTATATCATTATTGTTTTCTCTGATTTTTATTCTAGGTGAATTTTTTTTCTAGTTTTGATAAGAGACAATTTAACTAATTTCAGATATTGTCTGATGACCTTGTTTTCCCCTTTTTTTTTTATACATTTCATTGAGAGTCACTCTTATTTTAATAATTCACTTCTAGATTTAATTTCTGTTATTTGCTGTTCTAAGGTTGAAGCTAAAATTATTGATTATATACTTTATAAATGATGGAAGTATTTCATGATATAAATTTCCTTCTAAGAGTGGCTTCATTTTTGGAAGTTATTTTTTCTATTAAAGTACAATTCTTGAGTGACAATTTTATTCCTACAGTACTTTAAAGATACTGTCCTATTATCCTCTGTCCTTCATTGTTTCTTATGAGAAAACAGCTATCAATCTTTTCACTTACTCACTGTATAAACTGTGGTTTTGTGTTATTTGTTTTAATATACTTTTTCACTTCCAGCACTACATCTCTATATACTTAACTGTGTTTTTTCCTTCTGAAAGTCCAACTTAAAAATGTTCATTTTTCTCTATCTTTGGTTTATTGTTCATTATCAGCTTTGTAAAATTCTCTACCTGCTGCCTGATCTGTCTGTATCTGTTCATGTATTTCTTCTACTCCCTTTTCTTTCAACATCCCTAATAATTTATGGACTGCATAGCATATTTCTATACATCATAATTACTATCCCTTTTTAAAACTTTTCTTTTTAACTTGTGATAATTTTATTTATCTATATTCATAATAAAAATTCTTTTTTTCTGTTATTTAATTGTCATTTAAGTTCTTATATTTAATTTATCACCCCTGAAAATACGTTTTCTAGTTTTTTTCTGTTGGATCCATATTTATAATTTTTGCCTCTTTTGCTAAATACATATGTGTGTTTTTCATTCATTATTCTAATCCTCTGACATGTACATCAGAGTTATTGCAAAGTTATTTTTAGCAGCCTTTACATTTATCCATTTCTTAGTCTGTTTTATTGACATTTCCCTCTCTTGGCCATAAGTTATCCTCTCTTGCTTCTTCACCTGTAAGACAATATGTATTAAAAATTATATAAGTGAAGATAAGAATAATGTTTACACTCAGAACAAGTAACACTTGCTAAGTTTATTAATCTGAAAAGGGCTGAATAATTTATTAAAGCTGAAGTTAGTACCAATTCAGAATTTGAAGGCTGAATCTAGATTTTATCTTGGCTTGATATCTGAATTCCCACAACACTTTGGAGATATTTTATTCCTCTTCTGCCCTACGATGAGTTTTCAGAATCATGGGATATTTTCACTAACTTATAGCATTTTTTTTCAATTGCATTAAACAATTTTCAAGTGTTATGGTATTATTGTAGTCTATATCTGTTTTACTCATAGGTTTTTAAAAATACAGTTGTTAACATGAGTTAGATACATTATCCTGTTTCTTTGACCATATTTTCTGTAAATTTTCATCTATTTACAGCAGTGACAATTTAAATTTTTCCCCTTAGCTATTTTATCATTAAAATAACCATTCTTTTGAAAATTCTAAAGAGCATTGAAGATCCCGCAGAGTGCAAATAAACAATTGTCCAGTGTACCAACTGATTAAGAACAAAAGCCCAAAGAAAGTCATATGTAAGAAAAAAAAGCAGAGAAATTAATTATTCAAGGGGGTTAGAATATAGAATAAAATTCTTTAGAATTTAGTTGAAAAATAGTGCAATGGCTACACAGGAAATATATTTAATTATCTAGTGATCTACTCCTGTCCATTAAAGATATGATTGAATTAAATTCAGTGTTAGTCTCTAATGTCTCTAAAAGATTAGTACTACTTATATGGTCATTTTTTCCTGTTCTTATAAAAGATGACAATTAGTGACATTATGAAATACTATAAATACCAGACTGAATCTTGGACAGTCAGGAACCATGTTTGTTTATATATGTATGATTTAAAAATCTAGTAACCATAATATGAATTCACATTTTTGCTGATTGCAATTATATGAGAGTATAATGAATTAAATGGATGAAAAACAGTAATTAATCATTATTATTTCATTATATTTGAAAAACTGTCTCTGTTATTCATCTACAGTTTATAAAATTTAATATTACAGTGGAGAAACTAAAAGTAGTATCTATTTGTATTAAAATAAAAATAAATGTATAGTGATAAAAACGAATCAGCACCCCAGATATTTTCCTACATATTCTTCCCCTGAGCAAACTATATCTTCCTCTTTTTACTTAAATTGAAAAAACAGATGCTTTTATGTGAGCATTCTCACCAATACTTCCCCATTTGAATTAGTTCTGAAAACAATGAGCAAACTATTAGTGGGGACCCTTGTCACAATGATCTTAGTTAAAGGTAGCAATTAATTAAAACCATAATAGATTCTCCTTTGTTGTTTGTACTTGTGAGACAAAAAGGGGTGAATGCATAGGCAAACATTCAGATGTTCTTCATTCCCTAATGATTTCACATGTGTCTCTTAACAAGCTGGTGCTTAAAACCCAAGGGACTGACTGTTTAATGAGAGTGTTTTTTCTGAGTAGAAAACAAAACTTATCTACAACTTTTGGAATAGATTCTAAGACACCTTTTCAAGTCAGTTGAGAGAGAATGTGGAAAATTCACCAAAAAACATTTAGAGGAACTTATGCTTTAAAATGTTTTTGTTGTTTTTAATTTTTAACAGTGGTAAATGACTCATTTCAATATATAATAATTATAAGAATAATTAGTTAGCTATGTTACTTTTAGAAATGATGGCCAGACAGATTTCAATAAGTCAATAACCAAATGTAACCAGTGAACAATTATTAATGTTGGAAAGTGAATATTTAGAGTCTTCATTCAAAAATCTTGAATGAGCATGCCCTGGTGGCCTAGTGGTTTAGTGCACCAGAATGCAGTCCACATGCATTCCAAAGTCCCAATTCAAGACTCAGGACCTGGGGTAACAATCAAGATGAACAAGTAAATAAAATAAATAAAGGGCTTCTTCCTTCACTCTCTTCCTACCTACTTATCTTACCAGTTTTAATTCCTGCCTACATTTTTCTTAAAAAAACAAAAAGCACAAAAAACTTTAATGAGCAGACTATTAGTTACACACTAAGCCAAACCTTAATTAAATAAGCTTCCTGAATTTTAGAGTATGGTGATGAAGGAGTATTAGCAAATAGTCCTAAAAGGAAAAACTGTTTTCATAGAGATGAAGTGTACCTTGGAGATCTCAGGAGCATAAAGAAACTCTCATTTACTCAATGTGTTTCTCAAAATCAGAAAAGACTAAAAGGAAGTTGCAAAATACCTGAAATTTATTTGAAGTGCTTTTAATCTTCTAAATGGTTTTAATATAGTGTTTCTTAAGCTTGAGTAAACAGGAGCACCTGGGAAGCCTTATTAAAATTCATCTGGTCTTAGCTATACATATAAAAGTTCTGATTTAGTATGCCTTTTTCTGGGTCTAGGAATGTGTACTGACTTATTAAATATTTTCATTGTTTCTGCTATGAGTAGCCTGCACATGATACTCTGGGAAACACTTTTCTATTGTCTACAATGCCTTAATTTTTCATTTACTCAATAGCCTCTTAAGTTTGCATTAGAATGTGGGAGAAAAAATAGGGGAAAATTCTTGGGGATATCTATCTGCATATAACCCTCCTATTTATTAATATTATTTACAGTTAATAGAATTATCACTGGCTTCATTTTCAGCATTATTCAATGGTTATTTTTTAAATCCATGAATGTTTCTTGTTCCTATTTTGCTGTTTATGTTTTATGTGAATAATGTCACTTTGAATTTCTCTGAGTATACTAATTAGAACTTTCTAAGAATTATTTTTCTTTCTCCCTATTCAGTAATTGGAATTATTTCTCTTTATATTCCATTTTGATAACTATTATACATGTGTGTGGTGATTTGTGTGGTTCACTATACCCTCTGTACCAAAATTATCACATATCGTCAACACTTTTATCTCCTTTGACTAACAAGTTCCTTAACTGAGGTCAGACTGTTGTTCTTTCTTTTGAACATTGATTTGTCCTCAAATTATTTGGCAGATGTTTTTGTGATTTGAGTTATTGATTCTGATTGATGAATTAAATTTTGTTTTTGACACTGAAATAAGTTTTACTCTTCTCAGTTTTCCAATTTTGACTTGACCCAAAGGCAAATTGTTGCATGGCCCATTAATTATTATTCAGGTTTTAAAAGATAATGTAAGAGTGATTGAAAAGGAATATAGTGAGTGTTTAGTTTAACAGATTCTTTACTGAAGTTATAGTTTTCACCTTCTCTAAACTTACCTTGTTTTCCTTTGTCTTAGAGATACTTCATAGCCCTCAAAAGGTAACTGTATTCTAGTTGCTGCTGAGAAATCATGAAGATATGTCCTTGGAAGCACAAGTCATTCATGCTTCCTTTCTCTGTGCCTACAAAGTAAAATCAATAAAGTTGGAAGATACAGAAATGATATAATTTGCTACTTAAAAATAGCTATTTCGTATCTGATTGTTTTCTTGTATCCTTCAATTGTTACACAGAATAAATAGTAGAAGAGTAATATTTTTAGTCAACTGCATTTTTGAGACATTAAATAAATACATGCCCTGAAATAATTGTGTAAGTAGATGCAGAGATGATGTAAAGTACTAGCTACTGAAGCATTAACTTCTTAGAGCATGCATTTAAGCATTATGTGTCAGAAATGTTATGCCATACTCAACAATTTCAAGTAAAAAAAAGCTATTGCCTGAGAAAATACATCTGGATTCTCTAAGTATAGCAAACGCAACCATAGTGCATGCTAAATAACAGACTATACTATTTAGGAGTAAATACACGAATGAACACATGTTCCTCCTATAGAAGAGTTTTGGCAAATGACTGAACATTTTTTTTCAATCCGAATATGCATCGAATTAGGGATAGAGCTTTAAAATTTTGAAGATACAGATGAATGAACATTTTTAAACTTGACGAGAAAGAATATTAGAGGTACAGATTAAGAAATTTTGTAGATGAGTCATATATATTTCTTGATGCCACAAAGGTAAGTGAAAATTACATAATGTCAAATAAGTTATATTTTAGATGGAAAATTGAATAATAAATACTATAGATGACTCATAATCTAGGAACACAATTTAGAGATTTTCAAAGAGAAAGAATGTTGTTGCAATTAATATGGTCATATATGATATGCTTAAATGAGTGCCTGGCATGTAGAAAAATTGAAGCAATCCTTTGAATAATTTATGTCAATACTAACAGTTGTGTTTTCAAATACATCTATGCAGATCTTAAGTATATTTACTAAAATTACATTAATTTTGTGAAATGTGTGGGAATCTAATCTGCATTGAGTAGGAAGAGGTTGACTAGTATGACTTGTCATAGCATGACTTGATTTACAAATCTCTTTTAAAATAATATTTTGAAAATGTTGGCATGTCTTATTATGAGAAAATAAAGTTATTTTCTCCTTTCTTACTAAGTATGACAAAAATATTTGATATTACATATAAAGTAAACATATGAAGATGGGGAGAAGAAAAAAGACTGGTTCAGAACACAATAAAGAGGTGATGGAGTTTGCTGAATTTTCTTTTGTCTCATACATCTCAGAAAAATGAAACCCAGAAACAATAGAGGACACACACACTAGCATAACCAGCAATAAAAATGAAACCCTTCTCATTCTAACAAAACAATCAGGAAAGGGATAGTCTCATAGGTCATAAAAATTTAGACTGTGTTTATTCCAGAGAAATGATGCAGAACAATCTGAGCTCCTACACCCACCCACATTAACAAAGGCTGAGCGGAGACTTTCACAATAATCAGACTGTAATAAAATAATCAAACAAAAGTGAGTTCACTGGACTTCTGATTCACTGAGGGATATTGTGAAACAAAACCAGGCAAGGAATCAGCATTTTCAACCCCACTCAGAGTAGAGAACCCCACTCAGTCAGTGGTAGTGAGGACCACGATAGCCCTCAGGCTCCCACGTTCCCTTGACCCCACCTCACTAGGATGATGTGAGAGGAAACTTAGTAGAGAATCATGATTTTCATTACCACTTAGTAGTAATGAGGTCACCCTCCCACCTATGATGTATTGGGTCCATAAAAGTAGCAGTAATGAAGCACTTCTTAAAAGAAATAGCCCAGTGACATATCAGCATAAACCTATAAGGGAGCTGGAACTCTGATGCCTGCCCAGTAGTAATGATAAGTCATATCAGTGTCAACAAATGCCAAGCAGAGAAGTAGAGAACCAAGGCTTCTATACCAACTTGTCAGAAATGAAGCAGCTACATCACCCTTTTCTTTTTTAACATCAGAGGAAACCA
The DNA here is from genome assembly GCA_004363575.1 of Solenodon paradoxus. Lineage (NCBI taxonomy): Eukaryota > Metazoa > Chordata > Mammalia > Eulipotyphla > Solenodontidae > Solenodon > Solenodon paradoxus. The sequence goes on from RJWH01000020.1 coordinate 179,460, forward strand.
GCAAAAATAAGACATTTAATTGTGATCCAGTTTCATGAGACAATATAAAAAAAAAATCTCCATATTTCAATCTTAAAATTCTGATGTAAAAAGCCAGGAAGATCTCAGATCGAAGAAATAAAGACCAACAACAGATACCAATGCTGACATAAGGTATCTGACAAAGATTTTTAACAAACATCATGAAAATGCTTTAATGAGTAATTATAAATTTGACCAATAAAAAAATAGAATATCCCCCCAAAATAGAAAATATTAAAAAAAGAATTAAAGGTGAATTTTGAAATGTAACAAATAAATAACCAAAATGCAAATGCTCAGTTGATGGAGTCCCCCACAGAATGGAGAGGACATAGGAAAGAAATGGCATATTTGAAGAAAAAGCAATATAAAACCTAATATTATCAACATAAAGTCCAGACCATAGTGTAATAGATTTGTGGAACTATAGCAAGATATCACAAATTCATGTTATGGAGATCCCAGGAGACTATCATACTTATGGTGGGAGTAAGAACATACTTAAATAAGTTAAAACTTCTCAAGTTTGACAACAGATATAAACCTATAGAATTAAGAGTAGATTAAATCTTAAAGAAGAGAAAACACACCAAGATATACTATATCCACAATTTGGAAACTAAAGCAAAGAAAAACAATTGTAAAATCAACAAGTAAGAAAGATCCTTTACATTTAAGATAAAGTAATTTGATAATAACATTGCTTATCAGAAACATGGAAAGCAGGAAAAATATCCCAGTATTTTTCTGTGTTCAAAAGAAAAGAATTGCCAACCCACAACCTAAAACCTAGCAAAAATATCATTCAGTATTAACATTTCTTGGAGTGTAAAATAAAAATTTCATCAGCAAGAGGGAATTAAGAGAAATTGCTACCCTAAAATTACACAATGTTTTAAGTTATCCAGATGAAAAGAAAATAGTGAAAGAAGGCATCCTGGAACCTAAGACAGCAGAGGGCTGACAAAAATATAGAGAAGTATAATCGACTTTTTTTCTCCTCTTGGTTTTTCTAAATCATACTTGATAGTTGGAATAGCAGTAAAAACAATGTGAGATGTTGTTATAAAGATAAAGGACACACTTTAGACAAGTGTAATATAGAGGAGAACAAAATAACATGAAGAGAAGTAAAGTTTCTATACTTCATTCAGAATGATAAAATGATAATACTGGTAACTAATAGTTTATGTATTTATAATATATAGTCCAAGCACTAAAACCGTTATGCAAGAAAATCATATAAAAACAGCATAGAGAAATAAAACTGGATTTCAAAAAATAAATTCTTGTAACCCACAGGAATGGAGAAAAATAGCAGAAAATTAAAAATGAATGGGAGACTTAAACCTCAACATATAATGTCACATTGAATGTGAATTATTTAAATATAGCAATAGAAAGACATTGGAAGAGGAGCTAATAGAAGCAAAATCATATTCTGTCTCTAAGAAACTTCAAATAAAATCATTTACACAAATTAAAAATAAAAATGTTGAAAATATATCACTCAAATATTGACTGAAACGAAGAAGACTGCCTATATCAACATCAGATAATAAGAGCAAAGATAATTACAAAGACAGGGAAGAGTATTACATAAAAGGTCAACCCACCAAAAAGGTATAACAACCCTAAATGCATATGCACCAAACGATTGAACTAATGTCAAATGCATATGAACTAAAGCCACAGAGCTACAAAACATGTGAAGAAAACATTAATGAATCAGAAATAAAATGTAGACAAGCCCACAATTAAGTTGAATACTGCAATGCCTCTGTCTCTACTAATAAAAGAAAGACTAGACATAAGCAAAAATATAGAAGCTCAACAACATATACTAAAAAGTTCGAATCAACATTCATCAAATAATCCACCCAACAAAAGTACCATTGCATTCTATTTAAGTACTTGCAGGACTTGTACCTACATCGACTTTGTCTTATACTGTAAAATTAACCTTAACAACTTCAAAGGAATCAAACCCTTTTTTGGACCATACTGGAATCAAACTAAATAAATAGAAAGGTAATGAAATCTTCAAACTCTTAGAAACTAGACAAAATATTTCTAAATGATTCATGAGTCAAATAGAATGCATTGAGGAAAAATTAAAAGAATATTTGAATGTATTGAATTATAATAGGGTATATCAAAATTAGGGGCACCAAATTTTGTAAAGTAGCACCGACAGGAAAATTTTAGCCCTTATCACATGTATGAATAGAAGAAAAGTCCTATATCAAAATGCTGTCTCAAGAAAGTAGGAGCAAAAGAAAGTAAAATCAACCAAGGAAGAAGGAAAAAGTAAACAATAAAGGTTAGAAATGAAATTAATAACTTTTAAAATAAGAATAATGTGACAAGAACTCATTCTTTATAAAGATCAAAGAAATAAACAAAGCTCCAGCAAGAATCACACAAAAAAGAAGTTATAAATGACCAATATTAGGAATAAAACAAGTGATATGATACACACCCTGCAGATGTCAAATCACAGAACACTCCAAACAATGCTGCATAATTTTAAGACTTCAGAAAAAAGACAGATGCTACTTCAAAAAAGCAAGAACTACACAATTCACACAATATGAAACCAATTTTTTGAATAGATGGTAATTGATATTTTCCTACCGAGGAAAATGAATTTATAGCTTAAAAAAAACCTCAAAATAAAATAAATTGTACACCCAATTTCACCGCAGAGTTCTAATAAATGTTTAAAGAATTAACCAAAATACTACATAGTTTAGTCAGAAAATAGAAGTAGGACATGATTGTCTTTTCATTTTTAAGTTAATATTACCCCAATGTCAAAACTAGATAAGACATTTCAAAACAAAAAATATATATATAAACATCTTGCATACATATAAAATTACTTTTAAAAATAATCAGAACTATGCAACATATAAAAAGAATTATACATCACAACAAAATGAGGTTTATTTCGAGAGTGAAATTCTGGGTTAATATCGGAAAATCAATAAATGCGACTAATGAGTTGATTAAGAAAACTCATGATCATTTCAATTGGTGCATAAAAGGTATTTTAAAAATTCAATCTCTGTTATTGATAAAATCTCTCAAACACTAGGATTAGAAGGTGTCTACTCAATTTGAAAAATATCATCTTAAAAGCCTACAGTGTTCATTATACCTAATAACAAAAGACAAATTATTTTGCCTAAATTTGGGAAGGAGAGAGAATGTGCTTTCAGAACTCCTAAAAAACAAAAACTGGTGCCTGAATTTCTAGCCACTTCAATATACAGAAGAAAATAAGATGCATGCATATTAAAGGGATAAATAAAGTTGTCCCTATTTGTAGATGACATGGCTGCCTATATAGAAAATCCCAAGGAATATATAAAAATAAAAACTTTATTGAATTAATAGTAAATTCATTAAGTTTCTAGAATAGAAGCTAAACATACCCAGGGAATGAACACAAGATTATAAAACTTAAGAATGCAAAAATACCATCTAAACTTGCTGGAAAGCAATGGAATATGTGGGTGTAAATCTAATAAAACATATAGAAAGATTTGCTTGCTGAAATCTATAAAATGATGAAAGATTTTTTTTTTTAATTTCAAAATGAATGGAAAACATTTATTTTGTATCTACCACTTTTCTGGGATTTTGTTTTCCAAGGTTTTGCTTTCCCCACTCTGAATTTCCCACTGTGAACAACTGTCCAAAAATATTGCCTACTGTGTGACACTTTGAGAGTGAGACCACATTCACATAATTTACAACGTATTATTAAAATTGTTCACATTCATTATTGCTGTACACTTTATCGTAGATATGTGTGTATAGGATAAAACAGTGTATTATATATGTGTGTGCGTAAATATCTGTATCTATATCTCTACCTATATTATATTTTAGTACTGTCCAGCTCCCGGCATTCACTGGGCAAGGAAACAGCCCCTAGAGACAGGAAAGGACTTCCATAATTTCTTTCAGAGACCACATGTGAAACCACAGTCCATAATGCACACACACAAGAATCATTTACCAAGGCAAAAGGCCACCAGCATCCTAAGAACAAACCAAGCCCTTTAGCTTGCTCCCATGTAGAAGTATATAGAGGGAGCAACTTTGGGGAAGAGGGAGATAAGAGAGGCAGAGTAAAGACACAGGTCATGCACGAGATTAAGCAGACAATACTTGCTCTTCCTCTCCCCCCAGATAACCTCAGAAGAGATCAGATTAAACGGAGAAAATGCCCACATGCAGTGGATTTCAAGCAGGAGGCCAGCATAGCAGTCCCCTGCTATTCTCTTTCTCAGATAGCCATCTAACTTAAGGACATTGTCATGCTTTGGGTCCCCTGAAGAGACAAGAAGACAAGGAAAATACCCTGCTCTTATAAACCAGAGAAACAAAAACTCTGAAGAGAATGTGAATGTGACGGTATAGGAAGCAGGAGTACTGTCAATAATGTTTATGTGGCTTCATTAATGTCACTCCTGACACCCAAATAGTGCCCTATGGAAAAGACAAGATCAGCTCTAAAGATCTGACTTATTAAAGAGAAGGAATAATCATGACAAAGGCAACAAACGGAAGATCACGTCCCTTCCCAGGTTTTTCCTGGGTCAAGTAAACTCTCAAATTTCAAGATTCAGAGGAGAGAGGCTTCCAAGTAATTTAAACATATTAGCCACAGAGAATGTGCTGTTTAAAGCTGAGAAATACGGAAAACAGGAGAGATTAAAAATCACTATCATCGTTTTCCGATTAGTCTTTACTGAGCAACCAGGCACTTGGGAAACTCCACGGAGATACAAGTTTCTTCAGTCTGTACATTTACGGTCATCTGTTGAGGGATAAGATTAACCAGGCAATGCATTACATTGTGTGGTATTACTCTCAGGTTTGTTTATCTAAGAGGAATTATATTTTAAATCCAGCTCATCTGTATATCTCATTTAAATATTTATAATTGGAATCTTATTTGTTTTAATAAATATGATTTTACAAAGTTGGAAATATTTACCTTGTAAATTGTTGCTTTGAACACTGGGGAAGCTAAGCAGCAATTCTTGCAGGGGCTTATGTCTAGAAGCTGAATTTTTTTTTTAGTTTGATATTGATAAGGCTAAACAGCTGGTTCACTACAAAGATGGAATAATTTTCCAAGTTAAATGTAATTTAACATACAATTCACTTTCATATTATCAGAATCTTATTTTTATAGAAGGTCTAACTTGGTATTAATTTTTGATAAATGTGTTAAAAGAATCAGCCAATACAAAATAGTGAGTATTATTTGTTCTCATCTGTATACTAAAAACGAATGTTTACAGTCCCTTTTTGAGTCTGACATTTAGACAAAATAAATCTCCCAACTATACACATGCAAACAGGGCAAGGTTGATGTTTTAGAGACATAAAAAGCATTAAGTATGTTGGTAGTCACCAATTTACTCTCTCAGTAAGTCAAAAGTAGAGAAAAAACAGTATTTATATAGTATACTTATTTTCATCAAGAGATTCTACATACCTGGAGGGGAAAAGGTAAAACTTAGTCCCTGATTCACATAATCCCTTTACATAATACTTATTTCTTTGAGATAAACATTCAGCATTGCTGATTGTATTTGAATGTTTATGGGGAGATTCACCTAATGTCTTCACAGAACAGTTAAGAAGACTGAGCAGTGAGGTCAGGCATGGAGGGCGAGGCTGTATTTTCAATATAGCAGGTCCTGGAATAATGTTTTGTCCAACATCATTTTGTTATAACATCGATGAAGAAAAACAAAAATCCAGATCAAGGTTAAACAAACATTCTTCCAGGACCTGCTTTTTTTTTTCCACGTCTTTTCCCTTAAAGTTGCAGATTCCAAGATCTTACACACAATGTTGAGTGAGGACTGACTATACTCCCGGTACAGCACTGGTTGGAGTTGGGAGTTAGGAGACTTGTCATGAGTCTGTAAGGCAGGACTGAACTGACCCTGTAATAAATAACACATGTAAAACATCTAAATTAGAATAAGGTCGAGGCAGACTCAGCAAGCTAAATGAGCAGATTTCAGTTTTAAATCATTTAAGAAAAACTACATCTCTAACCACAAATGCCTGTGGCGCAGGATGCTCAAGAATTGACACACCCAAATACTATCAAAGTCATCTCTTTGCAACTTGTGTGGGGATATTCATTTGGAAATGAAGATTTCTTTAGCTTTCTATTATGAGATCAGAGGATAACACCTCCCCCTGAATGGAGCTAGGGAAGAGGACACAATGTAAAAGAAACTGAGCAATTATCTTCCAAATGATTGAACCTTACCTAAACTGATTCTATACATTCTCAAATTGGACTAATTTCTGAAATTGGAAAGGAAATATTATATGTCTCCCAAACTCAATAGTTTCCTGTACTCATTAGATTTGGTGCTGATGCTACAAATATTATAAATCAGCCACTAATAGCAAATAGAATTTCTAAGAGAGATACATACATAAGATAATTACAAGGAAGTTCGTAATTTATTTTTGACTGGACTGCAATCTTACATCTCACCGTAGAATTGGGATAAACCTTGCAATGAAATCTTTTACCTGTAATAGATGTGTTAAAATGATCTATAAGGCCGGCTCCTCTATCACCTAATTTCTAAATTTACGTCTTAATCTTGCATAGTGGGAGAACAAAAACAACATACATATATATATATATATATATATGTGTAAGAAAATGAATTAAAATATAACATTTTAAAAGTAAGTTTTATTAAAAAAAAAAAAAAAGCAGGAAACAGGACAGATTGGAAAACATTTGGCCTATTACCTAGAGTGACACTGGCCAGGGCCGATTGGTCCATGCCTTCCAGGATAAGCATATTAGTTTCAAACATTTTTAATACAAAGAAATATTTTGCCCTAATTTTTCTGTTCTAAACAGAACCACATAGGTAAGGGAGAAGTTGCTACTGCTATACATTTTAAAAATCCTTTGATAATCCCATTCCTCCGAGGGGGGTGGTGATTGGGCTCTGAGTCTCTGGAAATCAAAAGATTAAAGTCAAATGGTCTTCTGATTAGACACATGGAACTAGCAGTGTAATACAGCAGAAGACAATTTCCATCTTTTATGGCCAAAAGACGTAAAGCAGATAATTCATGTTACAGTAGCCTTTAAAGCAGATCAGAAACAAAAAGTTTTGTCTAAGTATATCCTGCTTCTCATCATTTTGCCATCAGTTGAACACTGGCACAAGAGTAATATCCATTTCTTCTTATTTTATATACTCTGCAACCCCATTATTTGACTTTTGATGAACTTGCAGAAGTAAAGTACATGTAATTATACCTCAGTCTGAATGAAAACACCCAGAGTGGTTCATTCTTTCAAATGAGCCTTAAAATAAAGATCTTGAAAGTAGATATGTTCATTCTCCCCAGCATATTTCAAATTCAGGAAACCTAATTCTTACTTTAAACCCCTCACAGTTCTGCTTATCTACTATTTTTCTTTCTAGTGCTATAACTTATTGCTTTGCTTCAGGTACACTCACACCATCTCTACCAGAAGGTAAGGTTTTTTGTTAATAAGTGTCAAAGAAATTGTATAATAAGTGTTGCTAATGCATTCTTATTTAGCTTCAACATGTCAGAAAATGTTCTTACTTTTATAATTGACATAGTGTGGTGTGAGCACTTTTCTCATAAGGATAGATAACAGGCTATTAGGCAGATATGAAAAATTTTCTATATTCTCTTTTTCTAAAGATTAGCATTCTATTTATTTTCCCTAGTCCATCTTCCCAATATTCTGAAAGTTCTTGTCTCACATAAAAAATGTCTAACTGTCAAGACCTATGACTATTTTTAAGCTATCTCCTGAAGTTCTGCCCTCACTCATTTTCTAATTCTGTAGTAAGGGGGACAGCAATTTGAAGACTCCTTCTGTGCAGCTCTTGCCCTCTTTAATCCTCTGGTATGTACAGGTAAATAGCCTCAACCTCTATGGGCATGCAAAATTCTCAGATGCTTAGTATTGGTTATGTCTTACAAAGATTTTTAGTAGGTAAGAAACATAACTTTTCCTCACATCCTCCCTAGCAGGTTACAACAAAATAATCAGTCTTAGATAAAATTCTACAACATTTACCAATATGAGCTTTGTGAAGTCCCAGATCCTCCTTCTCTGGAGCGTCTGCAAATATACTAATGTATTGGGGGACAAAGACCCTATTCAAAACCCAAAGCCGCATTTGGAAGAAAGACTAAATCAGAATTAGCAATAAGATGAGCAGGTTGAGAAGCTTTTAAACTGTTCCTATATAGAACCTAAGATGCTCAGAGCATATTAATTGATCATTGTTCTAAAAATATTTCAGTAGTACTGTCCCAATTCAAGTTTTAAGACTCCTGCTTCATTCTAATATTAGTCCTATAATGTCTTCCACAGCACAAATTTAATGCTAACAAGGTAAGAATAAACAGTAAGTCACTTTGCTTCTCTTCCAGTTGAAATACCTTTGCCTTGATCGTGCAAGCAATATTGATATTCCTAAGTATACTCTAAGTATAGACTTTGAAATAAAATGAACATCTATTAATATCTTTATCAGTATTGTGGTAGGAATCTGACATACCTGGGGACTCACACAAATATCCCCACAGCAAAACAAAACAAAACAAAACAAACCCCACAAACTTGGAATGAAAACATTTTCAGTAGAGAAATAAATGTATTTAACTTATTCAGTCTTGACTCTTCAAGAAATTCTTTGCAGAGGTCCTAGGTCTTCATTATTCTAAGTATATTTTTTAAAAATTTAATGAGATGGTGATACATGAAAGCAATTAAAACTTTTTTTCTAAATGACCTGGCTTCAAACTTTTGATCACGTCTGTGTCTGATTTACTTTCTTATTCTAATTCAACTAAGAATTAGGATTTTCCTTCTATATAGTTTTATATCAAAAAATGAATCTTGATTTTTCCCTAGTAAGCAATTTGTGGGTTGAATTTTGAGAAATTGATTCCTCCAAAGAACTAAAAACCAAACTTTTAGTGTTAATAGATAATGCAACATAGGGTGATAGAGGCAAAGGTAGTAACTTAGTAAAAAGTATTATTTTTAATATTTTAATAAAGATTATAAATCAGTAGAGTTACCTATTTCAAATAATCATAGAAATCAATATTTTTGGCAAAATGTATCATTCAATATAAATAACATTTTGATTTGAAATTAAGTTCCTCCCCACTTGGAATATCTTTTGAAAAAAATCATGAATAGGCAATCCTGGTGGCTTGGGCATTAAGTCTACAACTCTAGCATAGTCTGTATAAAGCACAAGGACATGAGTTTGTCACTCAGAGCCTGGGGAGCAATAAAATGAAAAAAACGAATAAAGAGCATTTTCCTTTCCCTTTCTTCCTGCCTGTCAATTTGCTTTTTTCATTCCTACCTGCTTCTGTCCTCTTTTTAAAAAAGCGTGAATAAAGTGTTCATTCTATGGAAATCAGTCACAAATTTCCTAATTTGATATCTTAGTGAAGTAGAACTTTTTATGTTCCCTCAGTTGGAGTCTTTCCACTTTGTGAAACATAAGATGTAGAAGGAGCAAACCTCAAGACTCAGAAAAGTGCTGAGAGGTACAACCATGCTCAAAAACATTTCTTCCTTCTCAGTGAAATATTAACATTAAACATTAAGCAGAAGTGTATACCAATTCTCACTAAATATAATTTTTCATTATAATTTTGTTATTTTTTTGTTTCTTAGGAACCATACTATATTTTTTATTTCAAATCTTTCATTGAAGCAATATTATATTATAATATTATATAAGTTTAAAGTTTATATCATTGCAAATAGTTCATCAACAGCCTAATCCTTCATCATATAATAAACCCATTTATTCAATTTAGCAACCCCTCCTTTTATTTCTGGTAACCATTCATTTGTTCTATAGACTCAATGCCTATTTTTGTTTCATTCATTTCATTTTTTGTTTGGTTTATATATCACATACGAATGAAATCATGTTATGTCTCCCTTTCTCCTTATGATTAATTCTGAAAGTATAATTCTCTTTAGGTCAATCCATGCTGTTGAAAATTCAAGAGTTGACCATTTTTTATTAATAGTTGAGTAGTATTCCCATGTGTATGTGTATGTGTGTGTGTGTGTCTGTGTGTGTGTGTAATTCTTGTGTAATTAATGCTACTATAAACAGAGGTGCATTTATCTTTTCAAATTAGTGTTTTTATGTTTTGGGGTCAAATACATAGAAGAGAGATAACAGAATGATATAGAATTCCTATTTTCAGATTTTTTTTAAGGATTCTCCGTACTGCTTTCCAAAAAGGCTGTACCAATTCACACTCCCACCAGCATAGCACAAATGTTCCCTTTTCCCTTTTGCCAATACTTGAAGTTTCCAATCTTCTGGATAGTAGCCATTCTCAAAGATTTGAGGTGATATTTTATTGCTCTTTCACATATAACTTATTGTACATTGAAAGCATGTTCATCTCAAGCTCATCCCAACAGTCAATTTTTACTCTCCTCCCCTCCCCTATCCAGTTTATATTTTGGTATTTTGCTGCTTCCGTGTGCTGTTTTGTTGCTTTTTCATATTATAGAAATCCCTTAAGTATTTTTTGCAAGACTGATTTAGTCATGGTGAATTCTTTAACTTTTGCTTTTTTCTGGAAAGCTTTTTAATCACTCCTTCAATTCAAAGTGATAACCTAGCAGGGTAGAGGATACTTGGTTGGAGGTTCTGTGTCCAGCATTTAGAATATATCATAACATTCCCTTCTGGCCTGTAAAGTTTCTTATTCTTCTTTGTTTCCTTTCATTCTTTTTCCTTTTGCTGATCTGCTTGGGTGTTTTTCACGCTTATCTTTTAGTACATTAATTTGAAATCTTTCAGTCTACAGTTGAGTCCCACAATTTTGCTTTTCAGTACTGCTGTTGCATGAATTCTGTTTGGAACATTCTCATATTTTCTCTGTCTTTGTTGTAGGTACCACTTCATTTACGAAATTTTTACTGTCACTGAGTATCATTAAGAATGTTGCTTTGAAATCTTCAGATAGTCGTTTCTGTTACATTTGAAATTTTCTCCTGTGTTTCCTTTTGATACATCATTTGTGAAAAATTTCTTCTTCATTTTGTTATGTATTGTCCTTACTGCAAGAGCTGCCACTGTGGAATGGAAGCTCCACAAACTGATTTTTGCAGGAAAGCACACAGCTGCCAGGGCCAGGATTACAGAATGTAGCTGCCTACTGTCACCCTATGTAATTGCTGCACTGGTAGCCAGGAGAATTTTAACCATGAGAAGGAGCTCTTCTAAGGCAACAAGTACCACTGATGGTAGAGGACCAGGGGTTTTGACTTCCAACGCTTTCCAATATGGTATCCACTATGCTACCCTGAATATGGTGTCCACCAGCGCTGGCACCACGCAGTAAAAAGAAACTCTGGGGAGAACACCAGCAGCATATCCTATCCCTCTTTCTTATTCTTCCCCTGAAGCTTTGTCTTCCATAAATAAGAATTCTTTAGTTAGGTCTGTCTATAGGCTACCCCTGGCTCTCTGTTCTGCATTCTCTGCTCTCCAGAATCCTAACATCCTCCAAAGGAAAGACCCTTTGACTCCATCACTATCCTATATGTGCACCCCTCTTTGGTGCTATTCCCAGGTGCCGGAGATCTGATGTGGGAATGAGTCCCTCAGTCCCTGGACATGGCTCTGTATAACTGATGTACCTCACGAATTTGAATCACAGTGGTGAGGTAAGCATTTCTAGTAGTACTGTTTCACCTTTTCCTGTAATTTTTGGTATTTTCTATCACTTTCACATGTGGAAATATCATTCTTCTAATCCTTGGTTCTTTTTCAAATGTTTTAATTTATTTCTAGATGCAGTTTTGTTTTGTCTATGGGAAAGCCATTTGGGTAGAGTCCCTGTGTAGAATCTACAGTATGCATAGTGTTTGAATTTAGTTAAATAATTTGAAAAATTATATTATACTTACCTTTGATAAATTTATTCTGTGATTGCCAATATCAGGGGATGGGGGCAAGGATTTATAAATCCAGGAAGATAAACTGGACAGAAACATTTTAAATTAATTTGTAGCATGATAATAATTGAACTGGTGGTTTTCTGTTATTGGGACCATTGATTAAAATATGGTATTGTAAAATATATTAACAATTATTTGTATTTGCATGAGTCTATGTGAACACAGGCTCAGGGATACGGACAACAATTTCTGTCTTCTATTTCCCATCAGATGTTCTTCTTTACTCCAACTTGACTTCTTATCCCCTCTGGTCCGCAGCTGGCAATAAAAAATAAAATACTAAATCTCCATCCAACACAGTATTGAAGCCACCACATGGGATTGAATGTCTCATGGTCTGCCAAGAAAGATAGGCTCTCTAGTAACAATGGGAGTTTCTTGCTGAATCTCTGGAGTAGAGAGGAGCCCTGGATGGGCATAATATCTGGCTGTAGGCTAGACCTCTGGGAACAAAGTGTTTCAGCAGTACTCACAGCATTCATTCCACCTAAGAATTCCACCAATGAATTCCAAATTCCATTTGTTCCTCTCCTCATCCAAACTCACTGAAATGTGTGCATGACGTAATTCTCTAACAGCGAATCACAAGGGAGACCTGACACAAACAAATGCTGCACAAACAAAATGGCACCACCCATCTACTCATCTCTGAACGGAAAGAGGAACCTTCAATCGCTAACCTGTGTGCTCCTGAGAACTTTGACAAACATGAGTTTAGGGCCATTTATCATCCAAGTCTAGTCATGGTCAAATGAAATGGATCCAAATAGATAACTTGGGGATCTCTTAGAAATTACTTCTGAATAAAGGTTCCTAAGGCTCCCTGTTCTTCAATCTCACATACCACTTCTCCCATCACACATTTTTCAGGAATCCAGTAGAGAAAAGAATTAACCTTTCCAAGATTCCAGATCTCAGGACAATCCAGACACATGTCATTAGCTGATTAGAGTCTCCACAAGTGCTCAGGGGCATTAGGAGAGTAGATGCCCACATGTCCACACAAGCAACAGAACATTCTAATACCCTTGTCTGTGTCTCACTGTTAGATCTTCCCCTGTCTTCGACTAGTCTTTTGTCTTAGACAGTTGCAAGTTGAGCAATTGCCCTTGGTTATTTTTTCTGATAAAAATCCTATATATAAGGCATTTTTCACTCAGTACGCTCTGAATGAGTCAGATAAGTATAAGTCATAAGCATATGACTTTTTTCTCCTTTCATGTTTGGTGCCACATTTGATCTACCAAGCAGATCAAATAATAAAAGTGATCTGAGAAATATTCTTTTTCGAGAAATTCCAAACCCTGCCTACTATCTCTCACAACTACTAAAGTTGTATGGATGTAGATTTATAAGACTACTACTGAGTTATAGACTAGGAAATGGGAAGCAGGCAAAATAAAATGCATAATACTTGTTTTTACTGAGATTCAGTCATTTCTCTTGAACAAACATTCCTTAGCTAAGCATTACCTTTTAGTTGTTTTCCAGAATCCTGAAATCATTGATTTCTTACAATAATAGAAAGTATTCTCATTCATTAAAGATGAGTAGATTTTCTGAGTCTTTTATTATGTCACTCAGGAAAGCCTACCTCTCACATATGAGTTTTTAATGTTTGAAGATATCTTAGGTGATAAAAGATATCTTAATGCTATATTGTTTTATTGGTTAAAAATATAATTCACAATACATCACTCTTCTAAATATTGAACTTTTCTGATTTGTGTAGTTTCCTTTGCACAAATTATATTATTATGGGACTTACTCTTTTGAAGAGTTCAATCTATATAATTATAAAAGTTGGTGTATTTTAAGGACATATTTAGTGAATGCATTTCAGTTTTGTGAATTATTGTTAGGTTTTCCAAGAAGCCTATCATAGCTACTTACATGAGACAAAACATGATTTCTACAAACTGTAGCTCAAGATATTACATTGCTATTTGCAAGGAAAATATTATTTATAAATTGTATTTTAGTTTCCTATTTATTTTTTTTATTTTTGTTTTCCTCTCACAGTTTGTATCTTTTAAAGGAAAAATAAACAGTTGAAAATTTGGTATGGCATTCTACTGTGAATGATTTATTTACACAAACAATATGTCAGTTTGTAAAAGATAAATTATCTCCAACAATTTCCATGAAAAACCACCCTTAGCATTCTAAGTAAAACCATATTTTTCATCTCATTTATTTACCCATCCAAAGGCAAAGCTTTCATGATAGAGACTTTTGAAACACCTTTTCTAATTTTATACTGATCCAAAATGTATCAAATATTAAAAATATAATGTTGAATAGCCACATTGCAAGAAGAAAGAGAGGGAAGGGGAATTCTCCTTGAGAATTGCCCTCTATAGAGGTCCATCAAAAGCTTGTTGAAGGAAATGCCAAGCTTGATTGTTTGGAAATCTCAACTGTACATATTTCCATTAAAATCCCATCCAGGTCCATTTAATTTATTCACAGATAAACAAAATGCCCTTTATTGCATTGAATGCAGTTTTGACAGATGGCTCTTAGCATTCTGTCCAGGTGTAAAAAGACAAAGATAAATGAATCTGTTCTTTTTAATTCACACACTTTATGACTTTCATCTTTACCTGAAAGCATACTTTGGCTCTCTATCCACTTCATGTTACCTACAAGTGACAGCTCTTTTTCTAGCAGGAGCTTGTTTTATTATACTTCTAAAGAGAAGCTACCTCTGCTTGGGAGCACACCAAACAAATTATTCTTACCAAATTACAAACATATTATTATTTAGTTTATTAGAATTATTTTGGATATGCATAAACCCATTAAATGTTCCATGCATGGATTATCTAAAACCAGAGCTTAGAATGATTAAGGCTTTTGAGAAATCCATTATTATTCAAGTACTTCATAAATCTTTATAATCCAAAATAAGGCAAAATTAAAATTAGGCTAAATAATTAAAGTTATTTTTTATTTCGTGTTTCTTTTTCATAATATTCATTTCTGAAAAACTGGAACTTTGATCTTAGCCTCAAATTACACCAAAATGTTATTGCTTATAATCTTCAGACTTACTTCATGATACTATTCAAAAAATTAGCATTATATTTTAACTTGAAAATTATTACTGCACATTATTTTATTTGGTAAACCCTTAATAATATTCAATAGAATAAGAATAATCATGTAAAAATGTTCAATTCCCGTGGGTAATAAGTACATAAAAAAGGATATTTCCCTTTCCCCACACTGAAATGACCTCCTGAAAAAGCATTATTCACTTCATAGTAAAAAAAAATAAATACTCTTATAATTAACTTTAGGGAAGGAAATGTGCTGTAGTTCATTCTTACCAGGTATAAAAAGCAATCCAATGTTGTACAAGTCAACTGTTATTTACTCTTTGAAAATATGGCACGGCCTGTGGCTTAGTCATTAGTCTGTGCCTGGGGCATAAACCAGGTAATGCCAAAGACCTTGGTTCAAGGGGTGGACAACCCAAAAAAATGAATGAATGACTAAATGTTTCTTCCACCTTTCTTTTTCTTCCTGTTTGCCTGCCTGCTTGTCTTCATTTGTGCTTGCTTCCTTTGTCTTAAAAAAAGAAAAAGAAAAAGAAAAGAAAAAAATTATTTGCTCGATATTTATCCCATAACTTAAGCAGAATTCCATACAATTAAAGGAGCATTTTCTAGATTGTGATTCATTGACACCTCTTTATCTGTGTCTAAAACAACTCTTTCTGGTGGTTGTGAGGTCAATTTGCTTTCAAAATAGTACCAGGCATTATTCCATACTTGCCTTTTTCACTGTCTTAAGATTTACACTGTTGGTACAAAAAACTGATGGTGAATAAAACTACAGTTGCCTACCATATGCTGAGACTAGTGTAACTCCATACAAAGCAAAACAAAGCTCTGTAGATTTATATCTCTCATGAGTTTAGGTATGTTTTCAATAATACGTTAACAATCCGAATCATGCAATATATTAACAATGCATCATGACAAAGTGGAATTTATTCTACATATGCAAGGCTATTTCAACAACTGAAAAAGCAATCCATTTAATCCACTACATTAACATTCTAATGTGAAAAAAACCCAAACATGTGAATGGGTCATGTAGTCATAAAATCCAAAACCTATTCACTTGCTAAATGAGAAAGAAAGAAAATTGAAGAATTAGTAGTAGAGAAAAATAATCTCAACTTGTTGAAGTCTGTAAAAGCTTGCATCTGTTATCATACTTACCATGATAAAATACAATGATCCAGTTCCTTCCACTTGCTTAACAAAATTTGTAATTTTGCAATTAAAAATGAAATTACTTCCCCCTAAGATCAATAACAAAAACCAAGGATGTCTGTTTTCATTACACATACTCGATATAATACAGGAGAATTTAGTCACAGCAATAATGAAAGAAAAATAAATTGTGACAATGTAGCATTGATAAAGACACAGAGACCAGTGATGAAAAGCACAGAAACCAGAAACAGGCCAGCACGAGTACATGCAATGGGATTTTTACAAGAGTACAAAAGTAACCCAATGGAAGGAGAAAAAAGGTCTTTTTAATAAATGATGCTGTAACAATTAAACATCTAAAGGAGGGAGTATATAATTTTGATCTAAACCTCAAAGCTTTTGTATAAAATAACTCAAATGGATTATAGACTTGAATGTAAAACCTAAAAATATAAACTCTGAGAAAAGCATAAAGCAATGAATAATTAGAATTTATGACTAGGAAAGAATTCTTAGATTCAACACTGAAAGGATAATGTATTAAAAATTGTAAATTAGATATCAAATTAAAATATTTGGTTCTAAGAAGTCTAAATGAAGTGTATGAAATGATGAACTATAAACTAAAACAAAAATTTTTCAAACTACACATCCAGTAGTCCTTTTATGTAGAATATTTAAGAATTTTCTAAAACCAAAAAGTAAAAATCCATGAATATCGTGGGGATGGGGTCACCCAAAGAACCCGTGGCAGTTATTAGGCGAGTGAGCAAGCAGAGATTTAATCAGAGGATAAAGGGATAGAGCCGACCAAGGGAGGTCCAGACCCCATGGGTTCAGGATCACTCCACATACCAGACAGGTACAACAGTAAGCAAGTTGGGGTCCATTAGTGGGGAGCAGAGAGAAAGGATGGAGCCAGCCAAGGGAGGCCGACTCTGGTTGCCTTTCAGGCAGCCTGAGTTTTTAAGGGAAAATCCCAGTGGTGAGGAAAGGGGATGGAGAGAGGGGGTCTGCAGACCAGATTTCAGTTCCTGACTGGGAAAGGTGACATTGTCCTTTGAAGTTATTGGTGGTCTTCTTCAACTTGTGTCATTCCTTTGTTTCTTAGTGGAGCCTCTGTCCTGGTTACGTACTATACGTCTCACTCATCCATCGGCTTTCCTTATCGATCTGGATGCATCCACAACTGGGTGCTGGCACCAGAGACAATTCACTGTCCTAATAGCTAAACTTTAATCCCTGGTCTGAGGCTTGCTCTTGTGAGGGTGCTGACAAATATCAATGAGAAAATGAAAAAGCATTAATAGTATACCATAGAGGATATACAAACGGAAAATAAGCTAAAAATAAGATGTTTAGGATAATTTATTGTCATGGAAATCAAGAATAATGTTGTAGTACTTCTGTGTACTTACATTATATTTCAAACTAAAATGTGTATTTTTATATAGCATACTTTTAAATTATGGGGTTTATTTTATAACCAAATGTGTAAGTAGATTGATACAACTTGAAGCAGCATTGGGCTGCAGGACCAGTGTGATTTATTCTGTTGAAATCACTTAAAACCTTGAACTTTACTTTCTCTTCTGTAAAATAAGGGGATTTGACTAGATAACCTCTAGGGTTCTTTAAATCTCCTCATTCATGGTTGTGAATACAGTTTCTATACTTAAAGTGTCTTATTTAAATCACTCCATCCTCCTGTTTTAATGATAGGCATGTAAAGCATATCAGTTCTTTTGTTATTCTAAATGCTGTCAGAGTGCCTGTCAAGAATCAAAAAATGAGGCAAGAACTGTCATTTACTAATGAATTACCTTATTGATGAGTTCTGTATTTAGGTTAATGCTTGACCTCTAACTTACTTCATGGATATATTTACAGCTGAATTTACTAATTTGATCAGGCAGAATATTCCCTCAGGATGGACAGTCTCAGTAAGGGAGGCAACAATGTTCTGATCTTCAGATCCATACATGAACATCAGAATTTTAATGAAAAAAGCGATTTGTTTCTGTGTTCAATTTCTTTTCAATGGTAGCTAAAAAAAAAAAAAAAAAAAGCTTAATGTACCCGTAACCATTTAGAAAAGCAATTAAATAGAAAACACAAAAAAGAAAAGCAAGGTGAATAATTAGTCCACATTAATCAAGCTTATTTGTCAGTTCATTTACCAATTAAATTATAATTCCACATAGAAATCAAGATTTAGTCACACAATGGAACTCAAAATGGTCTTGATTTGAATTTAATTTCTTCATCTGCAGACTTTATATGACCATTTATAAATTCCCCATTATGTATTGACTCCAGTTATCACTGGGAAAAGAAACTAGGAAGAAATTGTTTACAGGATCATTATTTATATATATATATTTAACAAGAACTCACAGCAAACAATTTTGTTTATCCTGATTTATAGAACTTAAAATTATTTGCATAGTTAGTACTTTGCACATCCTGAAAAAAATCATCACTTTTCTTGTATCTTTATCTTTTTTTTCACCTTAAAATTTTACTTGCTCTGCCTTATGTTTTCAGAGATGGCTCGAAAGTCATCTTTTTTTATTTTTTTAAACTCTCTTCTACTTTTTTTTTTGGCATGATTTATTTATTCCAAGTTCCTGGTGGTAATATATATAAAGATCTCTAGTTTTTCTTATTTTATTTAACTTATATTTAAGAATGTTAACACTCTAAATATATATTCATATAGGACTTTGGGATTTATGTTTCTTCATTCATCTTTGATGCCTGGTACAACAATAAAAATTCAGTAAAGTCTACAAATGCAGATGTAGATACACACTCTTTAAAAATTATTGAGCTTTGCTCAATACATGCTAGTTGATACTGTGAGACTGAATTTCTAGAGATATGAAACACATTTAGATTAATTAGAATTTTCAGTTTTAATATATATCAAACTACCATATTTTGCTGTGTATAATGCACACCCACATTTTGGGGCCCAAACTTTCAGTTAACAAATCTTTTGTTTCCATTTTTTAATTCAAAATTTTATTTGTTTCTATTTAGGCACTTGTTTTTTGTGTTATCAACTACTTCTAGCATTTACTTTTTAACATATTAAACATGAAATTTTATGTAACAAGTAGTAACAAAATACAATAACAGATACAAAGTACACGAAATAGAAGAAATTAAAACATTTATACTGATACAGAATTAGCACTACTCATGTATAATGCATATCCTTATTTTCCCTCACAAACTTGGCCAAAAAAAAAGTTTACATTATATATAGCAAACTATGGTAATGCATGTCATTGCTCATGCCGTGATCTCAATAAGGCAGCCTGTTTCTTAACAATGGGACAAATACATGGGGTTACAGGAGCTATGCTGGGTTTTCCTAACAATGAATTGATTTCTAAAGTTTCAATCTTAAGTTTGTCATTTTCCTAGATTATCTGTTTTTAATTCTGAGGACACATCATTAGTTTTAACAGTGCGCAGATGCATTAAAGTTAAACTGGGGAAACATCAGATTACTGCAAACTAAAGCTACTGCCTTAGAACTAAGATTGTTACTCTCACTAATTATTCTCTTTATATCCCTGTGCATGCATCTCTCTACCAAGTAACCCTGATTTTGTTTTTTGACATGATTGAATAGTTAGCATATTTTAGAATTTTAAATAGATGTAATCATAAAATATCTGTCTATGTATATATATAATTTTGGTTTTTTATTTAATGTTTTTCATCAAATGTGGGAAGCATGTAACCAATATTGAATCAAGTATATATTCTGATCATTTTTCATTTTTCCTGTTGAATTTTCAATTGTACAAAGTATCACTTGATATTGTCCAATGAAACTCTGAGGTTCTAGTCATTTCTTTTAAATTTTCTCTCTTTGGGGAGAAGGATTGAGTATTTATTACTAATATATCTTCAACTCTACTAAATGTTTATTTTGTCATCTCAGTTATTTTGAAAAGATAAGAAAATTAGTGAGACGTGACACTGAGTTTTCACAGAAGAAATTCCAGTTTTCATCCCACCAGGAACACTGATTTACAACCTTCAAGAGATAAAAATCCTTCATGAGAACCCCAGCATCCAGGCGAGAGATGACAGCAGCCAGGTAACACAGAAAAAAGACCCACTGAAGAGAGTAGGAAGAAAAGCTTTATTTTACCCATATCACAGAGTACGCTGTCAATGGAGATCCTCTCCACCAAAAAGGGCACCATGGGGTAAAAATGACAAAGTGAGCATATGACCTTCATGGACTCAGCTGCCAGCCCTTTAACTTATGGATCCAGGCATCAGGCCTGCCTGCCTGTTGAACATGGAAATTAGCTCACCTGCAGAGTTTGCCAGAACCCACTTAGCATCTCTAGTCAAGATGACTGGTAAAGGAATTTCTCTGCTGCAGTTATTCTGTAAAGACTGGAAGAAGTGATTCCTTCTTCAAATGCGCAGACACCAATGCAGGATAATAACGATCAGGGAGAATAAGGCAACCATGACATTGCCAAAGGAACTCAATGCAGCTTTACCAACTAATCTGGTCAGTAGGCAGCAAAAAGTTCCCTGCGATGAGCCAGGAAGAGGGCTCTTGCCAGAAAACATGACCTTGTTGGCACTTTGATCTTAGATTTCCGGTCTTCAGAACTGTCAGAAACAAGTTTCTGTTGCACATACAGCTCCTACACATCCATGATTTGCTGTTACAACCTTTCCAATGACAGTTGGAGATTTCAATATCCCTTTATTAGAAATGGACAAGTCCACTGGGTGAAAAATCAGTGGAGCATAGTTGAACTCAGTAATAACATACACTGGACATAATTGACATATATAAACTGTTTTACCCAACAGAGCAAAATACACATTCTTTTCAAGTTAATATGGATTATTCACCAAGATAGACAACATTCTGAGATATAAAACATACCTAACGAACTGTTTTATCTATGCCGTTACATATGTCAGAATTTCTCCTTTTAAAAACTAGTTTATATTCCATTGTATCTATATAATACATTGTCATTATCCATGCAACTGCTGATGAACATTTCTGTTGTTTCTACCTCTCGGCTATTTGAATATTGCAGCAATAAACAGGACGACAAATATCACTTTGAGATCCTGATTTCAATTCTTCTGGATTCATACTCAGACATGGGATTACTGGATCATGCAGTAGTCCTAAATCTATTTTTTTGAAAAATCTTTATAGTAGCTACACTATATTCCCAGCAATAGTGCCTAGAGGTTCCAGTTTCTCCCCATTATCATCAACAATTGATGGCTTTTTAGCAATAATGTCCATCCCACCAGCTATGAGAGGTTATCTCTGATTTTGATTTGTCTTTCCCTAATGATTAGTGACAAGGCATTTCTTTCCATGTGCTCATTGACCATTTTTATGTATTCATTGGAAAAAGCTATATTCAGTATCCCTCCCCAAAGACAAGCCAGGGTGTGTGAGTTTTCCTGATCACATCACACACAGCAGGCACGGCAGCTCTAGGAGTGATGGCTTTCTGGTCCAAACTGCCACCTTTGTGCTTAGTGTCACCCAAATATCTGAAATATGTCACTTGAAAAACTGGAATATTAGATAGATGGTTCAACTCTTTTACTTATTGGGGAGAAAATGGGATTTGGAAAAATTTTTTTTCACCCACTCTTTCAGGGATGAGGGAGGAGTATGTCCAATGAATGGAAAATAGTGCAAAACTGCCTCCTTGTTTTCAGCAGCTAAGAACCCCTTTCTTGTCAGTGCTCAGATTCCTGCATGATAGAAACCGTGACCTGAATTTATCCCTGAGGAGTTAGAATGTAGAACATACCGTCCAGTCATCTGTTAGGAGATAATGGAAACAGGATTTCTTCCCGTTATGTGATTCTTTGCTTGGGAAAGGAATTATGGAGGGAGTGTGTTGAAAATTTTTCTGATGTAAGTATGCTTGTTTTCATACCGACCCTGGGATCTGTGGTTGCAGGACCCTCTTTACAGGCTCTGGATTTCTCACAAATGGAATCGGTCTTCATATTATTGCTGAATATTGAAGGGAAAGGCTGGGGCTTTCTGTTTTTCCATTTTGCTGTTGTCCTCCAATTTCAATTTTCTAAAATCCTTATTCTCTTAACTTTGGATGATAATCTATTTTCAGTTGACTTTGAGCGAAATTGCATCATGGTCAGAGACAAAGCTCTGTATGACTTTACTTATTTCATGAATTTCAGCCAGCATAGTATGATTTTTAAAAGTATATTAAATTTAAAAAATCAGAGATGACATGCTCTTAAAATAGGGAATATGATGTAATTCTCAGAGAGTTCTATATATGTCTGTTAGTCAGTTTTAATAATTATGCTTAGATTTATGAAATCTTTGCCAGTATATTTTATCACTTTTATATTATTCATGATTATGGATATTTAAAAGTCTCACTTAATTTACCTATTAAGTTTTATAGGATTAACGTTTTTGCTTTAAGTATGTCGAGGCAATGTGTGGGGCACACAGAAATTTAAAAATTGCTATACATCTCAAACTTTTTACGAGTTTATTTCTCACTATTCTATTCTGTGACAAGGCAGGCTTCCTGTGGCCCACTCTGGTGACCTAGCAGTTTAGTTCACCAGGCATAGTCCGCATACATCTCAAGGTTCTTCATTCAAGACCCGCCAGGAAAAAAGCAGAATGAACAACAACGTAAAAAAGAAAACGCTTCTTCCTCTACTCTCTTCCTGCTTGCCTACCTTCACTCTTCTGTACCTTCCTTTACAAAATAAAATAAAAAATAAAATAAACTAGCCCACATAAAATAAAAATCAGCATTCACTTTTTTAACACAAACTTAAGAATTCGAAAATGCTATTTTATTGATCTAACCAAAAGTTGCCTTCCACAATTAGCTTCAGCATACTGGGATTTTTTTGTTTCTTTTTTCTTTTTTTAACTAATATCGCACATCTCCTATATCTCTCCTTTAGATAGTTTTGCCTGTGTCTGAAGTTGTCTTTCCTTAGTCTGTGTAACTAAGGCCCTCTCATCCAGTAGACTGAAAATAATCTTTCTCTTATACAAAAAAGGCTAAATCGCTCTTTTATGCATTTAGAACTATTATCTCTCCTTTATACTACTTACTACGGTTGCTCTTTTACATCCATATTATATTCTAGAGGGAAAGCTATAAAAAACATTGGAACATATAAATATATACTTCAAGAGTGGGATAGAGGAAGTATACCCATTATTAATTTTTGCATACTCCTTGTTTATTTTTCCTGCATATTTTATACCTTGTACAGTTTCCATCGATATTTGGGTAGATTCTCAGATATGCTCACTTTTCCTTCAACTTGTTCTTTAAACGACTACTTTTCTGGCATTGAGAATTTAAGTAATCATTTCTGTCATTCAGCATTCTTAGAGGAAGATGTGTTATCGTCTATGGACCACTGAATTCAGCCTACTTTGGTTCCACTGGATTTCTCTGTATATTGAAATCTCTTGCCCTGGGTTTCTCTGCCTGTTATGTTCTATTCTGTCCCAATAAAACACACCTCAGCTCGATATCTGTGTGTCTCTCATGATTTTGTCTCTGGTGTTGAGAGAACTAGTTAGTAGAAAATTGACTCAGGGTGTAGAACCTCACCATGGGTTCTTATTCTTATCTTGCGGATCAGAATATATTTTTATATGTCTATCCACTTATATTTGGTAGTTGTTCTACAACTCTAAAGTTGATTTGTAGTTTATTCCTTAACTCTCCTCTAATTTTCCCTTATCGTCACCTTCCAATTTTATACAAAGGCCGGTGCAGAAAAATGTAGCTAACCATATCCATGGATTTTCTCTTTTATACTTGATGTTAATGTTTATTCATAGTTTTGGAAAGATGCCTTTGGAATGACTTCTTTATCTCCTTGCTCTAACCAGTCCGCTGACTTCCTCTTTCATGATAAAAAGATATTAGTGAGTCTTTTAGGATGCATTCATTTACTTTACATTATAGTACACTCTCCTTTGAGTAGTTAAATTGTCAATTCACAATTTTTCCATTATGATTTTAATTTCACAAAAGGAGTTACTCCTCAGAGTTTATTTCAGCACATAATATACTATTTAGACTCACAGGTGATAATAAGTTATAACCTCATTTAGATATCAATAGTGTAGTTTATTTTTGCAAAGATAGGTTCTAAAAATCATAACACTAGTCAGATTAATAATATAAAACATATCAAAATCAAATTAAAAATGTATGTCATGGCTCTCACTCACTCTGACCTAGTGTTAAAGCTGTTACAGAGTACTTAGAAAAAATACCACCTTGATAGTCTCTATTGGTGAAGTTATATTAAGTTGATGAGAAATACCCAACAATTACATACATAATTTTTATCATAGGAGTCATCTACGATTTTAACAAAGAGAAATTCTTACTGTTTCTTTTATACAACTCATATGATTTAATTACATGGCATTGACATATGGTAATGTCCCCTATTGTAGCAAGTTCTACTTTTCCCAGGGTCTATTTCCCTACTATTCTGGAAAAATAAAGTTTAAGTATATGTTGCTTTCAAATTAAAATGCTCTGTGTGTGTGTGTGTGTGTATATATATACACACATACACACACACACACACACACACACACACACATGTTGCAGGTTGCATTATTCAGCTATATCCTTTCCAGTTCCTGCCTGAGCAAAGACAGGCATTTAGAGCTGTACTGAAGTATTAAATTAACAAAAAAGGAAAAAGAAGAAAAGAAACAAAGAAAAAGTCAATTTAATATCAAAGAGGAACTGTCATGTTTTATGTAGTATCAGAGTAAAATAATTGATTCTGACTTTTGTTTTGTTCAAAATCAGTCAAAGCAAACACAGTTCACGCGATAAAACCAAACATGAAGACTAGTTAAGGACTGGTCCTCAAACAGTAGACAATTATTTTATGCTTCTTATGATCTTATCAGCATAAAACCACATCTGTACCTCAGAAAACACCACACTGCTCAGCAGAAACTGAACTGTAAGCTACCAGTTTCGACATAATGACCTGTGTTTTTAAGTAATGAATAGTGGTAGGTATATCATCAGGGTTGAAGGAATCAACTTCACCTTGACGTAGAAGCAGATGGGGCCCACTGGGCTCAAGCAAGTCCCCGCAGTCTCCACCAGGGCAGGGCCTGCTGTCCAGGTTATGGACTGACTGAGCCGTGGTGGCAGCATGGAAAGTCGGTCTTTTCAACAGGCCCTCCACAGAACCGCCTTCTACTTCCAGGGTATGGTTTCCTATTTTGGCAACTGCCTCACATTTCAGTTGTCCTACCGTCTTTCTGGAATTCTGTTGATCACCTTATTTTTTTTTCAGTCACAGAGGAGAAAAAGGATGTGAAAATAAATGATCAGAGAACAACTGGAGAGCAGTCATCATCTCACTTTTATCAACTAAGGAATAGGTATAGATTCTGAATAATAATTAAAATTAAGTCATTTTCCGTATTAGTGTAATTTTAAGTGTTTCTCATTTATTGCATTTATCCTCTAGAAAATCAAGCAAGTTTTATTTCTCTCTCATATATATGTATATATTATGTCTCATATATTTATATATGTATATATTATAACCAGGTTTATATAATACAGCTCTTAAAAATTGTGCTTTAAAAGCCTTCGATATATTGTGTATAAGTAGAACTTGGATGTAATTATTATAAAGCTATCATTTGTGAATCCACATTTTCTCCCAAATACACACTGACAGATTTGCAGTCATATAAAATCTGAGTGAATGGAGTGAGCTATTTTCAGATGACAAGTACATTGAATTAATTTCAAAAGGTATACTTACATGTTTTGTTTTTTTGCCCCTTCTCACGTAGCACCGATTTGTTTGGGTCAAACATGGCCTTAGTCTTGCCATGTGCTTCTTCCTTGAAGTGAAAATCAAGGCCTCATATTTAACTTTATAGGTGTTATCATTCTTAGGACAATGTTGTCTTCAAAAAAAGCTCTCTATCTGCCAGTATCATGTCTCTGCTTCTGGAACAACATCTAGTTCACAAGAGAAGATTCTCAGTGGAAGAATATCATCTTGATTATAAACAAACAAAAAAAGCAGAGAAGGATAGCTAAAGAGGAAAAACACCTGTATTCTTCCTAAGTAAACACAATAAAAGTTGCTAAAATAATATTCAGCACCCTCTACTGGAGTTTCCTTTAAAACAAATGTGTTTCTCAATTCTGAATTAGTCCCAACACACTCTTAGAATGGACAATAAAATGTTTTCACTCTTTCTTTAACAGCCTACCAGTCTCATTCTTGAGACTTCTGATTAAAATAATATAGCTGTCAATTATGAAATAAAAATCAATGTAAGCCGTGCATATACTGTAACTAGCAAAGTTATTTATACCCAATAAGCAAATAAATACACTAATTAGAATATATATTGAGTTCTTAGAAATTAACAAAAATCTACTTAGGAAAAACTATGCCTCATGCAAATCATTATTATAAATGTCATTTGAAACTTTGGATTTTTCAGCAGAAAGATTAATTTTGAAAGTTGACTAATATTTTGACATTAAACAAAATATCTCCTTTTACATAAGATAGTTTTAAATATAAAATTGTGGATGTTTAGGATACCAGATTATTCATTATTTTAAGTAGTTTTTTAACCTAAATGAGTAAGACATGATTGTTAGGATCCATGTGCTTATTAAAATACACATTATGGTTTGAAATGTAACGTGCGGCCAGCCAAAAATAAGAAAACCATATTTCTTCATCCATAATTTTTGAAAAGATATCATAAGACATGTTATAACCATAAGAAACTTGTACTTCTGAACATCTTGGATTACTTCTACATCATAATATTTTGTGAGTATAAAACGTCAAAAATATTAATTGCCTACCAAAAGTTGAATGCATTTATTATTTCTTAGAAATTTAAGTTAAAATGATAGAAATAAACATCCTTTGTCACTATCTAAGGATAAAAGATTAGAACATATTTCACAGTTTAAATTACTTAAAATATTAGCAAAGTTTATCTTAAGCATATATTTTAAACAATGATAGTGCTCATGTTAGGATGTGATATGTTGATTATAATTTGCTGATAAATCTTCTCAAGAAAAACACCCATTAAAACCTTGCTGCAAACATTTGTTTAAACCCCTAACTCTAGTTCTGAATATTAAGACAGAATATTCTCCTCCTTAGGCTATAATATAAAATATACTAAAATATAAAATTACCCCAAAATGTTACATTTTAGTAGAGGAGGTAGAAAATAACCAAAGCTTCAATGAATAGACAATATAAGAAAGTGTTAAAAAGCAAGAAATGTCGATAGAAAATTATAAAAGATGTTACAAATTGAAATAGGGTTGACTAGGAAGGTTTTAGGTTGAACAAAGATTTTAAGGAACATAAATCACAGATATGTGGAGAAAAGGCACCACCCAGTGACACAGCTAAGTGCTAATTCCCTGAGGCAAGGGTATGACCAACTTCTTCAAGGAACAGAAAGGTGGTGGGTGAGGTGGGAGTGGAGAGAATGAGAGGAAGTTATTGGAGATGGAGTCAGATAAGTAGTAGTTCGTGAGCACATGCAAAGAATTTATGGTTAACAGAAAACTATACGACAGTGAATATCATCAAAAAACATTAGTGGTATATTTCTAAGAGTTCTTCAAAAGAACAGGACCCGTACAATGTTTATATTTACAGAGAGATTCATTTTAACGAATTAGTTTGTTGTGATTGTGGAGACTTATTGAATGCAAAATCATTAGGTTGAAGCCTCATGAATGAGTCTCAGTTTCAGTTCAATTACAGTCTGTTGCAGAATTCTTTCTTGCTCAAGGGCACTCAATCTTTTTCCACAAAGCCTTCAACTGATTCCATTATGGAGGAGTAATCTGCTTTCCTCAAATTCCACCAATTTAGATGTTAATTTTACTCAAAACACCCTCATAGAAACATCAGAATAATATTTGACCAAATATCTAAGCAGAGTGGTCTAGTCATTTGAAACACAAAATTAATTGTCACAGATATTTTAAGTAACAGTAACAAGATCTGATTTGTTTGTCACCATACCAGGTCTGTGCTGAGAATCTGCTGAAAAGGAATCAAATATAGAAGAAGGAAATGGTTTATAGTCAGAAAATCATTTCAGTAACACCAGTAAGAAATGTTAACTATGATAGCTTATATGAAAGAAAAAGTTGTGAAGACGGTAATCAGTCAGGTTATGTTCACAATTTAAAGACAGAGAAATAGGATTTGTTGATACTTTTTTGGATATGGGATAAAAGAGCAAAAAATGAGAATGGATAAATTCAAAGGAATTTGGGGTTTTATTAAATAAACATATTGATCTTTAACACATAGAAAAAAGGTAACAATGTATACAGATCACAAGTGTTTATTTAACTTGATGAGCTTTACAAAGTAAGTGCACTCATATCTACAAAACCGTTTATTAAAAAACAACAGTCCCTGCAGCCATCTTGTGCCCTCTCTAGTCACTAAGCTTTAATGTCACCAGTGTCCTGTCTTTTCACATGATAGATTAGATCTTTCTGCTTTTAACTCTATATAAACGAAATCAACTGTCTGTTCTTTGATTTATGGCTTCTTTTATTCAATATTATTATTATAAGATTCTCCCATATTGCTGCTAATAATTTTAATTAATTTATTCTTTCTGCTATATGTATTCCCTTGTATGAATACGGAGCAATTGATTTACCCAACATACGGGTGATGTGCATTTGAAGTCAATTATGAATAGTACTGTTATGCATATACCTGTACATGTCTCTAGATAACTAGGTATACATACTTCCATACTTCTGATGTATATATCTGGTATTGAAATTTCTAGTTATAGAGTATGTTTATGTTCAGCAATAGTATGTACATACAGTACATATTTATATATGTAAATTTATCCTTTTATGAAAATCTGTCAGTATGACTAAGTTGAAATAGCTGTAGCGAAAACACTTACATACAGATCACATGAATTCTATTATCATTTTATGTGTTTTTAATCACTTATCTATCCTTCTACCCATACTTCTAAACATCCTTCAGTCCATCTTATTGATTTCAAAGTTAATTACATACATACGCTTCCCCAAAGTAATTCAATATGCTTATCAGTAATTAAAGCTCAATATTTGTTTTCATATTTTTCCTTTTGATGAAAATATTGCATCCAAATTTTTGGTATAATTCTAAAAAACAAAAAAAATGTATTTTTGGTGCATATTCTATACCAATCAAGATATAGACCATTACCCCAGAATTACCCTAGAATGTCTCTTAATTCATTTCTCAGTAAATACCCCCAACCCAAATTCAAGACAAGGCGAGCACTATTCAGATTTTTATCCAGATAGAGTAGATAAGAATGTTAGAGAACTTTAGAAAATAGAATCATACAATATGTATTCTTTGTTTAAGACTTCTTACATTAAGCATATTTTTAATTCAGTCTGTCTGCAGTGCACATCAGTTTGTTTTCTGTCAAGTAAATAGTATTATATCATATAAATATACCCAGACTACATAGCAATTCTATTGTTGATGAATACAAAGTGTTTCCCCCCACAACTTTTGACCATTCTGAATAAATATGATGCTACAGACTGAAATTTATGTCCTTCCAAACTTTGTATTTTGAAACTTTAATTCCCCAATGTGATAGTATTATGAGGTGAAAACTTTGGGAGGTTATTGACCATTTGATTAGGATGGAACCTTCATGAACAGGAAAAGAAGCCTTAAAAAAAAAAGAGGCCTCATGTTCTGTTATTATAAGTTTAATGCAGAGTGAACCAGCAGATCTAAAGTTATACTATTTTGCAACTCAAAGGTACCTTAATAGAAAAATAAAGATAACCCAGAGAGCGCTCTCGCCTCTCCCAACATGTAGGACACAGTTCGAGGATTGCTCTCTGAAAGAGGAAAATGTTCCTCATCAGACATTGAATCTGCTGAAGTCGTGGTCTTGGACTCTCCATCCTCCAGGACAAAAACAAATATATTTCGGTTGTTTCTAAGTTGCCCAGTCTAGAGTAGCTTGTTACTGAAGACTGAACAGACTAAGAAAGACGCTATGAATATTCTTGTACAAGTCTTTTTGTAAAAAAGCATTTTCATTTATCTTGATAAATTTCAAGTAGATAATAGTAAGAAGATGGTAAGTATGGTAGGTACATATTTAGTTATTTTTAAAAATTGCAAGATTTTTTTCTAATTGTGTTGTATTATTTTACATTACAAAGAATAATTTATGAGACCTCTTTATTCCACACACTTGTGACTATTTAGTGTTCCCAGACCTTATAACTTCAATTAGATTGCAAAATGTATAGTTTATCTTTAATTTCCCTGATGACTAAAAGCTATAAGCATTTTGCATGTACTTAGTGACCATTTGCTTATCTACTTTTGTAATTCTTTTCAAACTTTTACTCATGTTTTACATTGAATTTTTTATTAATCATTGAGTTGTAAGAGGTTTTGGTAAGTAGGATATCAGTCTTTTCTCTGAAAAATATTTTATATATTTCTTCTCAGTCTATAATTTGCCCATTTCTTTTAATAATTGGTATTTTTTAAATTATTTAACGTCTTAGTTTAAATGAAATTTGACTTGTCGTTTCTTTTTTAGTTATTACTGTTGTGACCTAAATGGGAAGCTATTTAAAATTCACAAGTAATTAATATATTCTTCTAATATTTTTCTCTAGAAACCACATGTTTCATAAGTACAGGATTTTCCTCAATATATATTTTATATAGTGTGAAGTAGGGATTGAGGTCTGTTTTACCCCTCATAGATAACCAGCTTTATCAGGCCCTTAACTTAAAAAGATTTCACATTCTCTTTTAAGAACTGTGATAACAATACAATACAAAAAGTAAGATGCCCCTATAAAAGGGCTTCTGGTTCCAAGTTCTTTATTATGTTTTATTATTTTATTCCTTACACCTATTTCAGTACTAAATTGTCTTAATTTCTATATAGTTTTATGATAAAATAACATTAATTAAGAGAGGTAGTACAACACTTATTTTCGAAGTTTGCATTCTCATACAAATTGTAGAATTGGCTTATTAAGTTTAACTGGGAAAAGATCTACCGGTATTATAATGGGGAGTATGTTAAATATTTACACCATGTAAACACACACACACACACACACACACACACACACACACACACACTGCATTCTGTAGTCTACATGAAGTGATGACCATACGTAGGTTTGTAGTCTAGTTGCTGAAGTTACAGATGAGGCACTACACAGGAATATTAGTCATGCAGTGACAGGCAAAAGTTAGATTGAAATTTGATAGGATGGGTTAGAAACCTTCTGGATTTCACAGTACTGTCAAGCCTCCAGTTTAATGACGTGTAGATAACTGTGCAAACCTTTGTCTTGAAGCTAACGTGCATGTTGTTCAACATTTGGAAAAACTGAAGGAGATTTGGTGGGGTGGCATTTACCACTGCCCCACACAACAAATGAGCAAGCAGATTTGTAATGGGTTTGCCAAAGCAAGAGTCTCCACTCCAGCCCTCTACCAAGCTTTCTAAAAAAAAAAAAATCACAGTACTATTCTTTTACTTCTGTCTTCAAAACTTCATGCAAAATGATCCCTTTGCTCTTGAGATAAACGCAAGAAGCGGAAATCTGGAAATACGGGTTAGTTTAACTAAATCGATCCAAACTAATTCCATTAATTATTTGGAATGGTCTTTTCCTTTATTATCTGTTTGCGTATAAGCTTTGTAGGATGTTGATCTAGTTTTTAGACAATACATTGAAAAAACTCAGATATCTGGTTGTTTAATCATTCATGTTAGTGGTTTAAATGATCCAATTTCACTCATTGCAAAAATCATTTTGCCCCATCATAATATCTGTCATTTTTTCCTTTTCAAAGTTATTTGTGAATACTTCTGAAATAACTCAGAGCGGTATCAGTAATAGCATGCAAATATTTTGCCTTGAATTTAATTGAAATACTAATATTTCATCATGGAGTATGAATTTTGCT
This sequence comes from Solenodon paradoxus, assembly GCA_004363575.1. Lineage (NCBI taxonomy): Eukaryota > Metazoa > Chordata > Mammalia > Eulipotyphla > Solenodontidae > Solenodon > Solenodon paradoxus. Next base: position 211,902 of record RJWH01000020.1, read on the forward strand.
ACTGCCTTCTGCTGGGCAAACCTTTAGTTAAGTTCAGAATAAGGCTTGTTTTCAAATTTATATTGAAATATAAATATGTCTATATATTGACAGAAATATGCATTTTTCTACTTGAATATATTTATTTAATGAATTATAAGTTTATCAATGTGATTTAGAAATTGATAACTCCTGACATTGTATGATAAATTCTGTTTATTCATTATATAATTTGTTTTATGTTTTACATTTAACTTGCTATAATTTATTAAGGATATTTATATGTTGCTTCAAAAACTCTTAGCTTACTTTCTTTTGTAAGGTATTTATTGAATATCATTTCTTTTCCTTTGTTATTGTTTATACATGTTTTCTTATAAAATGGGCCAATTTGGTACTTTATATTTTCCTAAAATAATTTGCAAGTTCCTGTATTTAAATTTTTTCTTTAATTTGTGTCTCATTACTTAAACTTGAGGTTGCTTAAATATTAATTCTCTAATAATTTTGGAAAAGGGATTTTTAATTTTTTAATATTTTGTTTCAGAGAAATGGTTTTATATTTGATTAATCATTTCTCACTTTTTCATTTTCCTCTTTCTATCCTTATAAATGCTTTAATTCTATTTAAACTTGTTGAATTAGAGGTTGCTGACTTATTTTTATTCTTATTTTTCAATAAATTTCCCCCTATGTTTCTTTCCTAGAACCACTTTGCTTAAATCCCAGATTTTTCATGCTAGCGCTATCATCATTCACTCAATTGTTTTTCCTGTTTCTGTTTTTATATCATTCTACTCACAAATCATATGATAGTATATATTAAAAGTACTATAGATTTTTTTCTTAAAACAAAACTAGCTGGTATTGATTAATAATTTAATTGCACATGCTAAGTGAATATGCTTACCTGGAATTGATTTTCTTACAGTAGTAAGATTATTTGGGCCTATTACGTGATGAATATTATCAAATGCGATTGGATTTAAATATGAACAGTGAGATGAAAATAACATTGGCTTAATTTCAGTAGAAGTTCATTTCTCTTTCATGTTTGGAAATAAGCTGATATGAAAAATCTACATCAATTATTCAGGTGTCCAAATCACTTAAATCATTTTACTCCACTATTTCTTAAAATGTCCTTAATGTTCTTGAATGATCAAGCTCCATGCTCAGCAATTACTGTTGAAAGAACATTAGGGTATGGCAAAAGACAGGACATGAGTCATGCACTTATTGCTAATAGGGAATATTCCAAGAAAGAGTTAAATAAAAATTTGCTTAAAGAGTTATCTCCAAAAATACTGTATTCAGCTGAAGTCTAGGAACTCCACGTGACGTTCCACCTTGTCCAGAGTTTGACACTTTACGTGACATGCCGACTGAAGGACAATTTATATTCTCCACCATCCTCCGAATTGAGTGAAAGCAGAACATACACAGTAAAAATACCCATCTTATTTAGAGCACTGACCAAATTCTATTAGGTAATAACTGAGAAGATTTCACTCATTAGAGGAGGTATATGCCATGATCTTCCCATTAGGTAACCTTGGATTGTATTTTCTAGGAAGAATTTCCTTTTTCATAGTCCTTACAGTCCGATGGTCTTGGGTTCTTCTGCAGAGGGAGCTTCAGAGTTGAATAGCTTTCCTCGTATAAGATATTTCTGATATTCTGAATGTACTTGACTTTTTTTGTGAATTCTTTAAATGAGTATAAGCTCTGTTACTTACCATAGTGGTATCTTTGTTACTTAAGTCAACCCATCGCTACTGTTGACACTCATTATATTAGCTGTAGTATGTGTTCTCATGAACAGTATACTGTGCATTCATAAAGAATGGACCACGTTGATTATTATTCAGATCTTCATGAGCTTATTCTGTAGTTGTTTCTGGTTATCCAGAAAATCTTTACATGGAGGGGTTTTAGGTTTGGTGATGAGACTTCAACGACATTTATTCAGTGACTTAAGAGCCCTATGATATATCACATGACTAGAGAGTATTCATAGAATATCACTTTACAAACATGTTAGGATAGTTTGTCACATTTGCATTTTTTAACTTACTATATTTATTTATTTTTACATATATATGGAAGGAAGAAATGAGGGGAGGGAGAGAGAGATGATTTTTGGTACACTTGCACTGCTATAGCAGAATATCATAGATAAACTGGGCGAGTTAAAAACAATAGAAATTTTCCTTGTCACAGTTTTGCAGGCTGGGAGATCCATGATCAAGGAACCAATAGATTTGAAGTCTGGTAAGAGTTCAGAGGCCACACAGTTTTCTCTCTGTGTTGATTCCTAGGGGAGGTGGAACCAGGTTCACAGAATGTTAGCTGAAGCCAGAATTCAAAAGAGCAGCTAATTGGCACATAGACATTTCAAACGCCGTTCTCCTAGAAGATGTGGGCTTGCTGTTTGGGGGCTGCTGTATTGTGCAGGAGTCATTATCTTTCACAGGTGTTGGGAGTTTCACCTTCCTACTGAGATGAATGACCTGAGCATACAAACTGATCCCTGGAGAGACCAGCTTGAACTTGGCATTCTTCATGGTCTCTGCAGTGAACACAGTCCGGGGCAGAGTACCCTGACTGCTTTCCCTGGTCCTGCTCTCCTCAAATATTCTGAGTCTCTATCTAGTTGAAAGAAACAGAAAGAAGGTAGAGCAAGAGGAGGGTAGGAAGGAAAGGAGGGAGGGAAGGAGAAGTGGAAAGGAGGAAGGAAAGAAGGAAGAAAGGAAGGACAAACTCTACCACTGAATTTTAGACAATGATTAAACTTATTATGATGTATAAAACATTTTAGATAGATTAGAGCAACTTTATTGAAACTATGGATATTTTAGTTTTATAATTCTTGCATTAAAATAATTGGCTGTCTAGACAGGTTATGAAATTAGTAGTGACTAAAATTTTTATGATAAAGAATGAAAAGCTATATAGTGGCTTGATCATACATCACAATAAATTAAGAGAGCATCCAGTTGTGTTAGAAATGAAAATGGACATAGCATTTACTAATTTTTATGTTTTGAAACAAATTATCTATCACTTGAAATACAAATTACTAAACTACACTATCTAAAAATGTTCATACCTATTTTATCAAGGCCAAATGCATAACTCAGGATTAGTTATTCATACTTATTCTAATATTGCTCAAGCATCTACATTGTAAACGGTTTAAAGTTTCCCTGCTTCATCAACTTTTAAAACGCTGAATTCTCAATTTGTATAAACTTTCCTTAAGTCTTTGCAATTTTTATATGTTGCATTTTAATTGTATGAATGAAAATACATGACCCATATATAGTCAATTTATCATAATAAGTTAGTTTGCTTTACTTTACACTAACAGCAGCACCACTACAATTAAGATTCATAAGAATATAAAGCATTACTGGAGATTTTACTATAAAGTCCATTTTAATGAAGCAAACATTTGAGAAATACTTGGAGGTAGAATCACTGTGATGCAATGTTGAATGAAATAGCATGTGAAATGAATTCTTATAAAGGCATCTAGATACTTTTTAAACATTGACTTTGATTTTTATACACAGTGGCCTCTGTAAGGCTATGGATGTGGTAAACACTAAATTAAACTTGGAAAAGTTTCTAAAGTTAGAAACAATAAAATCACCTTGGAGGTATAATAAAAATCTCACTGTAGAAATACTAGCAGGTTTAAAATTTGAAGAGCCTGATTGTAATCACACCTTAAACTTACATAATGTTATAATGCAATGCCCCTTCAATAAAATCTTTTAAAATAAAATAATGCTTTTAAAATAAATAAGATGCTTGGCATGGTAGCTTATGTGTATATTTATATAGGTACATCATATATGTATACATATATATACACATATACATATATATATATATAAAGAGAGGAAGGAAGGAAGGAAGGAAGGAAGGAAGGTAGGAAGAAAGAGACATTTTTAATTTTTTAGTTGGCAATTTTAGTTTTTAACCCCAGTTCTAGATTTCAAATCTGGGTACATGTGTTGTATGTGGTCCACACACCGGTGTTTTAGCAGCCTGACCCGCAAGGGTATGCCATATCACATTTTCTAATAATTAAAAAGATTTTGATTTTGGAAGGAAAAATAAAATTTCTTCCCAGTTTGTAGATTGAATTGTTGAAACAAAAGGTGTGCTGCTTTATTACAGGATAGTCTTGTACTCATAGTTTAACTAATTTAACCGATAATGCTGTATATTATATTTTGTAGAGATAAATTTTGGAAACAATATTAGGAAGACATTTTCCTTATTTTTCTAATGAAGTGAGAACACATGCTTATCTTATGATACCATATTTAGAAAATTAAGAATCACATATACATTCTTCCTTTTGCCCACTACCTTAGAATAATATTCCTTGATTTATTTCGTATTATTATTAAAATAAAACTAAGGATAGCATTGTATTTATTCTGAAATAACTTTTCAGTGCATTGTGATACATAACGTATACTGCATTAATATCAATTAGAGTAATTATCTGATGTAAATTTAATTTGTTTATTATGCAATGTTTATGAGGATCAGTAAAACATTTTAAATCTCATCTGATCACAGAGATATCAATAAGCTTGAATCTCTTATATATTAAAGAAACTTCCATTCTTATTGTCAAGTAGTTACATACTTTGTGTGAAAAAAAAAAGTCAGGTGTCAAATCCTGACAGCCTAACTGAAGATAAAGTTAAAACAAGACAAAGACCTATTTTTGAATAGTATAAAATACAAGAGTAGGGTTTCTAAAGCTCTGATATTTTGTGGATGTAAGTTGCAGCATAATAATACAAATGAAACAAAATAAGAGAAAATAACAAGGCTGTGCTTACATTTGACTTAATTGTCAGGCTGAATTACTTCCTTCATCACATGTGATGTTTATTTCTGCTTATGACCTGGTACAGGCTAAGTTCAGATGACAGGGAGAGTGGCATTGTAAAAAGAAGCATCATAAAGAATACCATGGACAGTCCAATCGCATTGTTGACATCTGCAATGCGTATGTAAAGTATTCAGCAGATACATTGGTTACATGAATTTAGAAGGTAGCGATCATATATCTGTGGTAAAGATATGTCTAATTCAGGGGTATTTTACAGCCAGTGTGTTGACAAAAAAGAATATTAATATAAGGGGGGTGGGAATCATACAGTACCGAACATTTATTTGGTGTTCTTCGTGGCTCCACAAATCTTGGTCATCTGGCAGAGAATATAAGTCCTGTGTTTCCTTTCTCTGTTTTATTTATTGCTATTCTCTACTTTTCTACACACTCATCTTTCAGCCTGCCTCCTGCATCTTCTTTCTCCTGCTCCTGTGCGCATGTACACTTCTGCACTGGGAATAGTCACAAAAACTTAAGGGGAAGAAATTGCTCCTGGCAGTAGATTCTCACTTATTGAGAGCTGGTTTGAGGCTTCTAAAGACCCTCAAAGGCACTGAGTATTCCTAGGTGTACCACAAATAGTAAAATCTTTAAAGAGGTGAGAAATCAAGCTACTCATTTAAAACCGATTTCTACACTGAGTCAGTTTCTTGAGATTATGGACTAGTGAGTAGATAAGAATTTTTAAAAAAATGTTCAAGACAAGGAGAGAAATCATATTATTTTAATTATTAATACTGACTAATAGTCTGGGGGAATATCATCAAAAGTAGAATTCAGGGGAAGTCGAAATATTGAAAGCCTATAAATAGATACACTTATGGAAAGAAATAATAAGAATTCATGAGAAAAAAGAAATAACATAAACCTATAGAGGGTGTGGATGAAAAGAATGGCAGCAATGTGAATGATAGCAGAAAAATTAGAAAGACTCTATATGTGTTAAAGGTCTTATTTAATAAATGACATACAGAAAACCACTGTATCCTTTTTTCTTCTAATGAATAATGCTGTATTTGTTGAAGCTATTACTGTCAGAAGCAAAAAATCATCCATGATCTTTCTAACTGGAGATTTCTAACTAGGAGATGACCTAAAATGCCAAAGAATTTTTTATTAGATTATAATTCTGATTTCTATCATCAAATACTTACCATATATATTACTTAATTCAGGAAAGCTGGAATGGGTACTTCAGGAAATAATATAGGTCTAATCTCAAAATTTCATCCATTGTTTGGTGCTCTCCTTCCTAAAAAACCTGACATATTTGAGTTTGAAGGAATTTGATAAATTGATATGATAATAATCTCTTTAGATATTTTGCTAGATAGAAACCAATAATTAGAACAGTCACCTGATACCCTATATTTTCATATTTTATTGAAGCAACATTGCATTGTGACACTATACAAGTTTTAGGTGCACATCATTTTATGTAAACAGAATACAATACATTAAGATCACTACTATATGTCTAATTCTATCCTTCATCACATAACTGAACTCTTTTACCGGATTTTTCCACCCCTTGTCCCCTTTCACTTTTGGTAACCATTAATTTGGTCCTATAATTTAGAAGACTTTGATTGATTTAAATCCTTAGCTTGATTGGTTTTATATAAATATATTGGCACTGAAGAAAAGCTACAGCTAGACTCTTTCAGGAAATATGTTCGCTAGTAGAAAAACAAGATATTTGTGTAAATCAGCTTTAAAGCTGCAGGTATTATCAAAAGTGTCTTCTAATAAATTAACTTTTGGCTACTTTCCTAGTCCCACAATTTTTAATGTAATATTCTGTGTTACTTAGTGTCAAAAAGATGCTGTTAAGAAACAGTTTCTTGTTAACTTCTAAATGTCATCTAATCAACCAATCAATCTCAAAACAATAGGTATTAAACTATTTTTCCTAGACAGACAGTAGAAATAAAATCCTTCTGAGTCATGCATCACAAGCTGTATATTTGGTTAATTGATGACAATGTACGTATACTTGATAAGTCAAATTAAACAGAGTAGCTTATCTTGAATTGAGAAAAAAAGATTAAGGAAGATCTAGAAAGAAATGATGCACTATATATTTATATGAAAGTCATATTTATATGGAACACTTTAATAAATTAAAATGTTTATAGGTAAATATAGTTCTAAAGTACTCTAATTAGATTTTACCATTTTTGAGGCAGTGATCCTTTTTAATATCCATATTTAATTATGGCTTTTCATATCATTTTTTATGTTTTTGAAGAAGTGATGAAGGTAAGAATGAAGGCAACCAGAGAGAGGAAGGATGAGAGATGACGGAGAAATACTTCATTTATTTTATTTAGATATTTATCTTGGTTGTTTCCACTGGCCCCAGGATGTGAACCTGGAACCTTGGGATATATGTAGACTGTAACCCACACCTACTCCTCAAGGATGTACTTCAATTTATTTTAAATTTATTGATTGAATCTAGTATTATTTTCTCTATGGTATAGTTTGGTATATATGCAATATTTACTTTTAAAAACATTGTCAATTCAACTAACAATTTATCTCACTAAGAGTATTTTGACTTAGTAGGTGAAAGAGTAAACTACTCATATTAGATCATTGCTTTTCTGTATGTCATTACTGAAAAAAATTGAACTACATCTTAAGCAGCCTTAGTAATTTCCTAACAAATGTTGCCTAATTGCCACCTAATATTTCTATAAAAGAAATGTGATGCATGGATCATTTTGGTTTTTTTTTTATGTATTTCTTTGAAAAGCTACTTGCTCATACATTAAGAAACTGTTCCTAAGTAAAATGTCATTCAGTGCAACATAAGATACACTTTATAGTTTACTTTTTGCCATATGAGCCATACGGATTCTGTGTTTCATAGTAAGTGAAGACACACAGATGGCAACTGGCGCATGAAAAGATGTTCATAATCAGATATTATCCAAAAGACTGGGAGCAACAAGTGTTGGAGAGGATTTGTAGAGAGGGGGACACTTGCACATAGTGGTGGAAGATAAATTGTTGCAGCCATCATGGAAAGCAGTACGAGGAGTCATCAAAATATTGAAAAAAAAATCTATGCAGAACAGCTGTCCTTCTTCTGGATATTTATTGAAAAAATACAAAAGCACTAACTCAAAGAGATACAATGCACCCCTGTGTTTATGGCAGCATTATTAACATGAGTAAAGAGCTGGAAAAAACCTAAGTGCCCATCAACTAATAAGTGGAGAAGGAAGCTGTGGTACATAGACACAATAAAGTAGTACTCAGTTATAAAAATGATGAAATCTTATGATTTGTAGCAACATGGATGATTCTAGAGGATATTATGCTTAGTGAGATAAACTGGAAGAGAGTTTTGTTTCATTCATATGAGACACACAAAAAAATCAAAGAAATAAATGAACCAAATAAAATAAAAATAAACTTTTAGACCTAAGGACCAAATTAGTAGTGACCAGAAGGGAAGGAGGAAGTGAGGGTGGGCAAAAGATGCAAAAGGGTTGAATTGTGTAATGAAGGACAAAATTGTACTTGCAGTGATTGACTTGTGCAAAATATATATATAGATGTTGATCAATAATGATGAGCACCTGAAACTTACATAAAGTTATAAATAAATTTTTCTTCAATAAATATGTTATTTCAAAAGAAAGAAAAACATTCATTCTTCAAACAATAGGAAGATGATAAATGGAAACAAATAAATGGTGCAGTTACTAAAATTCTTTATGGGTCTTTCTATTGTTCAAAGATATTACTTCAAATACATAGTTGACAACCATTGACCTAAAAATTATTTTAGCAAAAGAGGAAAAATTATTTGAGATTTCTCCTTTCTTCAACCTGCCAAAGAGTAGTGATTCATTTTTATTTTGCCACAAGAGTTTTTCTTACATGCTCTTTCCGAAACCAAATACTGAGAATAAAGCAAAATGGGCTAATTCATTTCACTTACACAGTTATCAGGCACTTATTCTCTCTCTATATAAAAGCATGCTTTGACTTCATCGTGAAAGGTTAAATTGAGAGGAAACTGTCTTTTATTAGTCACAGAACCAGTGGAACATCAAATCATCTGCAATCTGCTAAACTTGTTGTATACATGTTTTTAAAAATATCAGGATGGACCATTCAAAATTTGCCTTTCAACTAATGATATCAAAGGAAGACCAGGGAAACACCATTTTCAGACAGTAAGTGAAAATGTTGAACATTGGGCAATTTCCCATCCTCAATACAATCACGAATATTCATGATAATATATTCATTTTAACTATCCTACATGAGTTAAGGACTTCTGAATTAGCACACCTGATATAATACAGTATAATACTGGAAGTTGAAATGAACCCTGGACTTCTTTAACCTTTACAAAATCTGTTATTAAGTTCTTGCCTGTTCTTTTTGTCTCTCATCGTAGCAGCCAAAGCCATAAACTCAATGAGAAGACTGAGAACATTTTGTCAGCAAGTACCAAGAATCACCAGACTGCCAGGAAGAGTGATGAGAATTTTTCAAAAGTCTATTGGACTACATTTTCAATTCCAAATAGATTGAGGCAACCATGATGTAGCATTATCTTCATACAAAATGACTGGAAACATTTTTTTTCTACAACTGGTATGAAGAATTTTAAATATCTGACTTACAAGCATATTATAGAAGCTTTCTGAAAGCTGTAACTGTAAAGAAAGAGGGAAAAAGAGGGGAAAGAGAAAAACCATTTGTTTTACTTAAAGAGGTCACTTAATTAAGTTCCATTCAACCAATAGTTATTGAATACAAATTAAAACAACATACCTTAACTAATGAGGACAACTAGCAACAAATAAGTATTGAGCACTTTCTGAAAATATATCAGCCTTAGGAAATGCAAAGCTAACCATTCTTCTTAAGGCTTTATATGTATGGATTTTGCCAAATTGGTTAGTAATCTATTTTAAAAGTTAATAGAAACTATTTGGCACTTTTCTTTTCTCTTATAAGATATATGTTATCCTTTAATCATGAAAACAAAGAGCAGTATAAATATGGAGGAAGTTTCTTTAAAACTTGTTATTTTTAAAAAAAATTGGTCCTTTATTTTGCTTATTTTAAAAAAAAAATAAGGAATTCTTTGGTAAAGCAGCAGTTAAGTCAATGGCCTCCAAAGAACATAGGCCACATATCCCTGGGTTCGAGTACTGTGTGTATGGTGTGGGGGCAGTGGCGGGGTGGAGGAAGGCAGCCATTGTGAACAACTAAGATGGAAATAAAATAAAGATGCTGATTTCTTCTCTCTTTTCTCACCTGTTTGCCTACTCATCTTCAATCCTTCCTGTTTATATATATTTATGTGTGTGTATGTGTGTGTATACATCCAACATATATATATATATATATACATAATATATATGCAAAAATGCATAATAATCTTTTTGACATAGGCTATATGTCAGTGAAATTTAAAGATAAGTTAGAATACTCATTTTTGTCCCATAGGAATCAACAAGCCTAAAATAGGAAAAGACTTTTTCTGTATTTTTAAGAAAAATTACAGTCAGGAATGAAGGTGAGCAAATGCAGGCAGGCAGAAAGAGATGTAGAAAAAGCATTCGTTTATTTTATTTAGCTGTTCATCTTGGTTGTTCCCCAGCCCTGGTATTCAAACCATGATCCTTGGGATGTCTGCGGACTTGGCCGTTTTTGGCCAAAGGGGGCTGACGTAACCGCTACTACACCAGGGCACTCCAGGAAAAGCCTTTAAGTCTATCAAGTTTGCCTTTTACCCCTCGATTTGAGGAATAGACATACTAGGAAAATTAATGTGCCAATATAATAGAGCCATTTAACATAATTTTTAGAGCTATTTTAATGCAAACTTGCTACTAGATTGGTTCATAAATCTAAGGAAGAGTGTTTGTCTATGTTGACAGAAGTTGTGAGATGTCAGAAATGCTGTGGCAGATGGTAGAGGGAAGGATTAAATGGTTCAGAGAAGTGGGCTGCCTGGAATCATGAAAATTCACCAGCTGACTATGTGCTGCAGTGGGACCCAACATATACTGCAGTTTCCAAAGAAATATGAATGGATGGTAAGCGAGTCCCAGCATCACTAAACAATTGGTGGGGCAGCTTGCCTCTGTATGGTAGCAGAAACTATTATAGAACTTATCTCGCTTATTACAATAGAAATGACATGATGGAAAATAAGAGGACAAATTGCAGAGTCTAACTTTAAAAAGGTTAAAATGACAATTACAACATTTGGAAAGACCATAGTGTCACTATAAGGAGTTATGCAGTAGAATCTTAGAACATAATATTCCAAAAAGGAAAAAAGATAGATGGATCTTCTATCAATTTATGAATGAAGGCTAATTTTTAGACCCAGAATTTATTTAACTTCTGCACAACCAAGGTTTTATATGTGGTAATGATTACTGTAGCTCTTCACAAGGGGTCATATGACCATCTACTCGGTAGACATGATTCACTAGTTACAATGTCCCCAGACATCTTGAGGACTTGAACAAATTTTCTGAGTTGATGCTGATATCTAGAGACCAAGGGAACCCTCTGTGAAGGTGTGAAAAGATAGGGCTTAGTAATGAATGGAATTCTGACCGAAATCCTTAATGTTAGTTATCTCAATATGGTAACCTACTTTCTTTACAGTCCTCAAGTTTGATCATTACTCCAATTTCCAACATTATAGATTAATCTTGCCTGCTTCTGAAATTCAATATATGACTTGCTTAACATATATTTTTGAAATCAATATTTATGAGGTTTATAAATGTTGGTATCTTTTTGGATATTACTCTCATTGCTATAACGTATATGGATGTAGACCATAATCTGTATATCCCTTCTATTGTTAAAGGAATTTTAGTTTTTCCAAATTTGAGAATCTAAAATTGTTTATAAGCATTCTGAGATACACACACACATACATATTAAATATATACACATGTGTAAATATGTTCACTTTATGCTGAGAGCATTCTTATAAGTGAAATTTCAGAGTTATAATGTACAGGTTAATACAGCTTCAGATGTAACTCTGGTCAAAATTATTATCTGTCACATAACTACATGTTGTTGTGAAAGATTTTAAAGAATGATTAAACTTTATTATATAATTCTTGGTATATTTTCATAATTGCCATGTTAAATTTAATTTTTACTTATTACAGCCTGTGTTGACATTTCTAGACCAAGTATGTGCACATTTCCTGTAACAGTGAGTGAGGTAGAGAAGAGGTCATGTTGTTTTTCCCAAATAACTGCTTAAAAAACTTAGCAGTTTTCTCTAGTGCTGTTAGTTTTCTTATTTCATGTCTCTTGCTCAGTGCTGCTTTGTCTAGTCCTATGTCCGCCATTTACCTGTCTGCACAAAACACATTTGTTTCAACTGCTGTAAACAGGTTTTCACTTCAAGTTGTGCATCAGTTTGAATGCTGGAACATTCTGAGACCAACTATAATTGGGTTGTCTTACGACCGAAATTTTTATAAGTATTTTTCTGTACTATCTCCAAGATTTTCTGAAAAAAATCTTTGCCTCTATCCTGGAGTCCATTTTATACTTGCTTTCTATATTTCCTGAAATTGGAGTTGTGACATTTTTCCCATTAATATCTCTCTTGTTTTGAAATCATTTCCAAGAGGAGAGGCCAATCCTGATTATGTGGCTTTTAGAAGTTGGATTGTTATTTTCCTTTATTTCATTAATTATGCTTTTTTTTCCTCAATATCACTTGTTCTATTTCTATCTATATATGTATATGTATATCTAGTTACAGTCTATATGTACTGATATATCTATGTGCTCATATGTATAGATATGCATGTAGATAGATTGAGATACATATGCTCATACATCAGATGATTTTTTATTGTTTGAATCATATTTATAAAATGAGATTAAATTAACCATTATTTATTACTTGTGTGTGAGGTGGTTAATAAAGGTAAAATCCACAGTCTTGTGGTGTGACTACGAAGAATATTCTTTCCTTGGAAGATTTTTCTTTCCTTGGGAATATTCTTTACTAGGAGTTAGCAATAAGCAGCAGAATGTCCTCTATACTTTCTCACACTAAGGAGAGATGTTCTTAGACCATGACTCTATCCTAGATATAGTCCCCAGACAGAAATCCAGTGTCATTTTCCCTTTTTATGTAATGAATGTACGAGTGGACACTTGACATAGATCTTTAAGGGAGGAAATGTTAGCTGTCAGAACCTGCATGTCGTGGACACTCGTGGAAAGCAATAGGCCTGATGATTAGGGAAACAAATAATATTTTAAGAATATGAATTCAAATATAGCATTACCCTGAGAAAAAGTTAGCCCTCACCTTAAATTAAAAAAAAAGCTTTCGAGGATTTTCAGATAATCTTGCTTGGCCTTGAAGATGGACTGCTTTGAACCATCGTCTAAATGAGGTATGGGTGAGGAAGCGCCTTTCATCTTCCTAAATATATGACCAGGACCAGTGCAGCATCCTAGTATTCTTATTTATTGCCATCTTTGAATGAGATAGACCTACAGCATTCTCGGTACTGGTTTCATTATTGCTTAACTTGCTAGTACAAGATGGGAGCATCAAGTATTGATGCTAATGGCTCAAGATTTCTTCTGGGAGAGAGAAGGAGCAACCTCAAATCAGATTGCAGTGATGGCACAACTGTGTATACTTACTCAAAACCATTTAACTGTATATTTAAAAAGGATAAAATGTATTTGAATCATATATCCAAATATCAAAATACTGTTAAAAATTAATTACTAGTGTATAGTAGGTATTACTAATACATTCTTTAAGAACCTTAGAAACATTGTATTTAATTGTTATAACCATCTTGCAAGTTTCATCTTCCTCAGGGTAACAAATGTTGAAAACCGAAAGAAAAAAACAAAAACACAAAACACAGAAAGTTAACAAGTCCAGGAAGAGATGAAAAGGGAAGTCTCTGTGGTCCAAAGCAGTTTGTATTATAAGACATTGCTTGATCAGAGTATAAATGTTCTTTGCGCTAATGTGTATGGTGGAAAGGGCTTTATATACCTAAAACTGCCAAGTACACATAATGTATTATTTTTAATCAAGCTCTTTGTGAAAAAAAAATTGTTCTTAAATCTTATTAAAGGTCCTTATGTGTGTTTCTGTGGGATACAGAATTATTCACCTCAAGAATCTTTTCTTTAGTCAGTGACAGCAGTGTGGCCACATGAAGGCTTTGCATATATGCTCACACACACATAAACACAGAGAAATCGATACAATATGCAAGGACTATGCAACAAAGATAAAGGCCTATTTTCGTAAGTAAATGACAAGAAGCAACCCTACCTATTATACAGAATGTACAGTTTATCTTTTATTAGATAGATTATTAACATTTACACATCCTATCTTAAAATATCCGAGAAGCAAAATAGTTTTTATCAGAGGACTTAAAACAAAGTGTTTTCTAAGTGGCAAACTGTCTCTTTTTTGGGAAAAGGAAGGAAATCTAAAGGACAAGCACAATCTCAGTCTCTCTCTGTTATAAATTCTTTGGAGCTTTCATACAGAAGTAGCCTCTCCTAAGGAAGTATTTCCTTAAGTGGTGCTTAGATGTTAATTAACTTCACCCACACTCTGAAATATCTTTCAAACACAATTTCTTAAGTGTTTCTGGCATAAGTGAAAGTCTCCCATTTTCCTAACATACATATTGATACTCTATTAACATAATCTTATGATCTATTACACGGTTGTTTCAGCAACAGTGAACTTGTTAAGTGAACCTCATATTGATGAACTCATTAAATTCAATTTTTTTCTCTTTTTTACAAAATGAAGGTATTTTTAAAATCAGGTAATTTCAGATTCAGAAGCCAAGAGGTATGTTTTACTTTGTTTAAGCAAACCAAATACTTTACCTCAAGCCCTTCGGGACTAGAGATAGTTTATATTTTTGTTTTGCATAAATGCCAAAAAAGTCATTGGCTGTAGACATGAATATGTCAACAAACTACTAGTAACTTGTTTGGAAAAGTTTCAATCTCCTTTTCAACAGACAGCAATTTGCTTTGTTTTTCCTAAAGATTATTTTAGGGAAAAAAAAAAAAAGTTTTGTATACCATGATAAAATTTTCCAGGGAGAGCACAAAAAATAAATAATTTGTTAAATAGGGTTTCTACTGTTTGGCAGAAAAATGTTTTGTTTGCAAATCTACCAGAAACCACCCCAGCTTCCTTCTTTTTGTCCAGATGTAGAACTTTTTCTAATCTGTAGGAAAACATTTAGCGCAAGAGGAGTTAAGACTGTCTACCTCCTGAATCTACATCAGTAATGGTGTTGTTAGTTTCTCTCTCAGGAATTTGGAGAGGGATGGAGTAGCAGCATCTCAAGTAAAGCAGCCTGGAAAAGAAGAGATGTTCCATTTCTAGTCTAGACCCCTCAGGACTTCAATCTACAGGCATGTTGGTAACAATGGAGGTAGTAAACATGATTCACAAAAAACAGATGCAAAAGTGATCGTGGGCCAAGTAGTCAAGTGTTCACAGAGCTTGTTGTCAGAGGCCGAAGAAATGTATCTCACATTAAAGTACTAAGAATGCAAATTTACATGCACACAGAGTCAGCAAAGTCCCAATAAATAACTGAGGCAGTCCATACTTAAAAAAGATGAACTGATAGAAATACAACCCACATGCCATTAAATTATTAGAGTTAAAATATGCAGACAAAAATATAATCACTATCTTTTCATACTCCAGCTAGCGTCTTCAATTTTTTTTATTTAAAATTTGTATAAAATTTTAGTTCCTCTATTCCTTTTATATTTTATTTCCATTCCTCCTAGAGATAAGCATTGTCATGTATTTTCTATGTATAATCTTTATATATGTTTTATAAATTAGCTTATTTTTTGTCCTCTGTGACCTGGAAAGCCCTCTTCTCCATTCCCCCCACCTCATGAGAATAAATTTGCATGTTCTGTTTTATCTGGAAAAAGAGAAAAAGGGAAGTATACAACTTGATGCATTTCCCTAGTTAATTTATTTTTGAAAAATCGTGGCACCCAAATCAATAACATTTATAACAGCAATTAATCTATCATAGATCTTCTTCTCAAACTCTCTCAGATTGCTTTCTGC
Organism: Solenodon paradoxus; assembly: GCA_004363575.1. Taxonomy (NCBI): domain Eukaryota; kingdom Metazoa; phylum Chordata; class Mammalia; order Eulipotyphla; family Solenodontidae; genus Solenodon; species Solenodon paradoxus. Next base: position 227,948 of record RJWH01000020.1, read on the forward strand.
TTTTACCAAAATTATCTTAAAGGAAATTGCTTTACATCATTGAATATCCTCAAAATTGGTGAAGAGAATATTTTGAATAGTTATATATCCAAACAGACTTACTGTTGCTATTAGTTATGACCGTATTGAAAATAATTTCATGAAGGCTTAAAATTTGTGCAGTGAACCTGGATTTAAAAATTCAAGTCTTGTGAAACAAGATAGTAGATGTTTTATTTGTGATCATGAATATTATCCATAGTAAAGATTCTGGATTTTTTTTACATACCAGCAATGTGAAATTACTGAACTCATGTACTATTTTTAAAGGAAAGGTGCAGGGAGGAATGAAGGCAAGCAGGCAGACAGGCAGGAAGAGAGAGAAGGCAGAAGTATTTTTATTTATTTCCATTTTAGTTGTTCACACAGCTTGTTTTCCTCACAGACCCAGGACTGAAACCCAGGGGTATGCAGGCTGTGTCCTTCAGACGTGATTGACTTAACTGTTGATTTACAAGACGTACCTGAAATCACACATTTTAAAAAACTGGAATACTATAATAACAGTTATTCTTTCCAACTCCTAGTCATTTCCTTTCTGGAATTCTTACCATTGTATCCATAGCAGTAACCAATCAGACATTATTTGAATATTAACTGTAGATAGAAGCAAGGAGTCATTAGAATAGTCACTGTTATATTTCAAGTTTCAGAAAAAGAGCTCAAAATATTATCTTTACATTAGCATACACATGTAATATAAAGGCCTACTTAAGGGAATATATTTGATGTAAAATTTTGAATGTTCTTGATTTAGTTTCCCATCATTATAAAAATCGATGCAAATATGTCTAACCACTTCGATCCTGAGGATTGTTGCTTATATTGCAAAATGAATTTTAGTTGCAGATCTTTAAAGCTGCAAAACTGGTTTTTGAATTGTGTAACTAATTTGAATATTGAGAATCCCTGGCATTTCCAGGAAAAGGAGATACTCAGTACTAGTTGCATGGTGTACATAGATGGAAGATCAAGCTGAATCATAATTTTTGATACTATGAAATTTTTGCGTTCTGCTCTAGAGCTATGGATATAAAATAGCATTAAAAGGTGGCTATTGCTATATAAATGTAAAATGCAATCATTGTTATTATTCATCACTTCTTCCATCTTCACCAAAGGATTATTTGATCTCTCAGCAATGCTCAATTTATGTGCCAGCTCGAATTAAAGATAGATCTTCCAGGTGCTTGAAACAGAACTAGAAGATATCTAAAGATCCTTATAGACTCATTTGTCTATAAAATGCTGTCATTACTTTTTTAATAATCCTATGACATGCAGTTTTATGACATGTTCATTTAAAATGTAAGTGTCTATGAATTAATTATTCTTTCTAAGAATCTCAACTTGTACTTGTTCAGTGGCAATTAATTATATGACTGGATTCTTGATTTCCTCTTGAAATGTTACAGATGTGTTTTCTTTTACCTTTTTCTTAATGTATTACACTAGTGCAAATCAGCTTTACTATGAATGAATAACAGAGTAAGCTTATTTCCTTCATTCAATTCATCAAATAGCATTTAGTTTAAACAAACTCTACTTGGCCTTTTTCTGGGTTTACAAAATGAATGAAAATATTACTTATATCTAAGGTTTTAGGGCCAAAGTAATTATAAAAACTTAATAACATAAGTTTTTTAGGTAACAAAAGTTTTTGGAAAGTTAAATAACATACATTTTCATCGTTGATATTATGAAAACAATTCTAAATAATGTACCCTGTCAATTCAGATGATAAGGACTTTTTGTGGTAAAGGAATTAATAGGTCTTCTTTTTGAATATTTGACTTACTAAAGTCTGTAGATATGAATGTTAAAATTTATGAAAATTTATTGCACACCAAGACTACAACAGATGATTAACCTGACTCATTTATATGTATGTACGTATATGTATGTTTAGATACACGCACATATATATATATATATATATATATATAATTTTTAAATGCTTTCTATAGACTAGAGCAAAATTTTAACCCTCTCTCTTTTATTGGCTAATTCTTAATTTTTAGAAGGAAAACAGCATCACATCTTCTGGTGAATTTGCAATCCTTTAAATTACACTAAGTAAAAACAGAAAATCTGAAAGCCCTTCAAAAACCCTAATGATATTAAAACTTCTTAACTTTTATACATGTGTGTATGGTTACTTGATATTAACAAAGAATAAAATAGAAAATCTTTATAGTTTTTTCTGGACATGACCTATCTACAGACCAATAGTTCTGTTACTTTGAGAACACTTGGGTAGCATATTCCAATTTCCCTTTAAAGGAATAGGAAGGCATTATCTAGTCTAAGAGCTTTGACAAGAGATCCCTGAGTGCCACCAGAAAAGGACATTAGTAACCAAGATACATCATTTACATGGTGGCCTTCTTATGGCTCCTGTCAAGTTACAGCATAATCTGAAGAAAATCAACATCATTTAAAGTTGCAATGACCTTCTAAGGGCTTGTTTTTAAGAGCAGAGGTTAGAAGGCACTGCAGTGTGAGTCTCTGAATATGATTGTAACTGAAGCAACTTTTATAGACGTCATTTTCTTCAAACCCTGCTTGTGAGTTCACTGCCTGTCATATACTTATTTAATATTTTTTTGAAGATAAAGAAATCTCTGTTAGGATGTCTGGAGTTTTTCTTTTCTTACTTAATTTTCTACACAAACTTAATAAAGACATATGGCATAATGCCTATTAAAATGTCAGCCTCAATATGATAAGGTCAGGCTAAATATTATAGTCATCTTATCATATGTTGTTATAGTTTTCATATATTAAAACAAAGAACATTTTTATCAGTGTACAAGCGAAACTAATATGGAAGGTAGTTGGCAACAAATCAGAAGACAGGACAGTGCTTCACAGTGATTTAACATAACAGGTGACCTTGATGGCATTTGAAATGACTACATAGAAGTAGTAGCACTCTAGAGCAAAGTTACAATTTATTTTAAAATCACTGAGAGGTTCAAGACAATAGAAGCAAACCACACACAATCTTTTCTTCTTGGAATTCTTAGTAATAAAGACAAAATGTCTGAAAAAGTACACCAATATGTAATATAAATAATACACTGGTAGACCACCTGAAGAGAAAATTCATTGCTTAATTTGGAAGTAAGAATGTACTACAGAACATTTCAGGAAGAAATAGAATATTGGAAGTAGAAAGATATGAAGAGGAGATTGAGGAACTTCAGTTTTGTCTAAGAGGATTTCAAAACTGAAGAAGGGAATATTCAGAGATGATACTTGAAATTTTCCAAGAAATGAAGAAAATCTCAGTATTAACATTGAAAAAGCCATCAAGATTGAAGACTATTTTAAAACAAAATAATAAAACAAAATTTGCATTCAGACATAGCATAGTCAGTGAAGATCCTGCAATAGTTTCATAGAAATCTGATTATCTCCCTTTCCTATAACCTGTGTCCCGTGTTTCCTTTTCTTCATAAACATTAATCATTTCTGTTTCTATGTTTAACTTATGCATTTTCGTTTTAATATACCTGAAAACTTTCATTTTTAGAAGTCTTCCTACCTTCCACTGTTATTAAAATGTTCACTTGGTCATTTTAGTTAAGCTTGCTTTTCCTGTATAATCATACCAATTTCTTCTTTATGTGTATATTTTATTTCATTTTTGCCTCAGTTTATTATCAAATAATTGTATCTTATTTATATTTATAATTTAACATTTTCCACACTGTTATGTGTATAGACCTTCAGTAAATATATTTTACATAAAGCAGACAATGAATGAATCTAGATAAAGAATTTCAGCTGCTCTTTATTTAAATATGTGCTTTATCAAAAGGTTGAATACTTTAATTTTGGGGGATTAATAACACAGTTTGATCTCAGGTTATAGTAAAATTTGCTAAGGTATAGTAAATAAAAAGCATCACATACAAAATGCTTCTTTTTAATGGGTTTGAAAGAAGATTAACAAAATTTTCTTTATTGTAGACAAGTTAAATATAGGAAAGATTTGTCAATTATCTTTACTATATGAACATGATTCAATTTTATTGATATTCTATAAGAAAAATAAAAATCACAGATTAATTTGAGTTAAATTAGTAACAAATTTCCTTATAATAAGTTTGACAAACGTAAGAATTTTAAACACGATGTCTTATCAATAAAGATATGGAAAAGAACTGAGAACCATTTGTTAAAGATTGTTCTAGTGAGGTGCTTTGAGATTCTGGGTAGGCATTTACTGAACTATAAATAATCTATGACATATTTCCAATCCTTGATCTTTCTTTCTTCATATTTTTCATTTATTCAACTAGGGTCATTCTCTATCAACAATTTTATAAAATTTGACTATTGCACTATAAATCAGATTTCATTTACTTCCTGTATTTTATTTTCTGGCTTATGTCAGAAAATGTTTCTTAAAGATCATTGGAAAGAAGTAGTGGATTACCAATTATAGAAAAAAGAGCAAGTTGCGTATGTATGTGAATATGTGTGTATGTCATTATGTATCCATTCTACCTGTTAGTGTTGTGATACACAGAATTTTGAGAAATGATTATTCCAGGAATCAAAATCCACTTCGACAAGCACTTTGGGACAGGAAAACACTTGCTTTTAAACTAATTGTACTTTGTAAAGATAATATATTTGAGTTAACAGAGTATTGTGCTAAACAGTAAGGATTCAGAAAGTGGTACCCGGCTGATGAAAACTTACATTTTAATTACTACCATAAATTAATTAAAAAATTGAATTTCCAATGTGTATGTATAAAGTCACATGTAAAACTTCAGCAGTTCTCCTAAAAGAATAAGAAATAATAAATATTTTACAGCAAAAAAGAAAGCAAATATCTGAATTTGGGTTTCTAAAATAATGGATATAAAAAGTGGACAATTTTCAGCTCACAACCAGTGAATACTGAGAAAACAATTATGGTGTGTGATTGTCTGAGTGTTCACACGCTAATTACATAATGGGCTTCTTATATTGCCAGCCATGACTCAGGTAAAGAGCTCAAGAGAAAAAGATGATGAATATGACTAATAGAAAACATAATTTACTTAGATCTCGGGCTTTCTCGTAAGCCAGGACACATTCTGGTAACATTGCAATTACTAAATAGTTATATAATGGCATGGATAATGGTGCATAATACAGAGAGTACTCTTTATTTCTATTCTTTTCAAAGACAATAGTGGCTACAGTTGGCATTTTTGAGTGTACACAATGCTCCTTTAATACCAGCTGCCCTGAAAAGTTTGGCAATAAGTGAGATTGATGACTGAGAACCATGGAACTATTTTGGAATTACTGACCTTTCTGAAACATCTGGAACATCCATTTCTGTCCTCTCATTTTGATGATCCCATAATGGGAAAAGCACGGAATTGGAAATCAAGTGATTTCATTCAGACTCTTCCTAAAACTGATTGTGTGACATTGGGTATCTCTTAGAAATCTCATGGGTTTACTTATTTTATTGCTGTGAGTGAATTAGATTGCCTCTGAAGTTCCTTCTAGTTTTGCTGTAAAACTTTGTGAATCTAAAAACTTTCTTGATATATTAACCTTAATGTATTGCATACAGATGATGGTGTATGATAATCCAGACCTTAAATATAAAACAAACAAAACAAAAAACTTGAAACTGTATATAGGGTGTCTCAGAACGCTGTGGTTGACAATTGTAGGAATACTGCCTTCCGAATTAGAATAAAACTAATTTGAAGTAAAAATAATCCCGCAAATCTTATATTGTTATGAATTGAAGGAAACTCCCACCATCATTTTGAAAATGAGTATTTTAATCGATAGTTTTAACTGCATATTTGTATATTTACAACCTTTGCAGGTACACTTCTCATGCCAACTTAAAAAAAAAATTATACCTGAAAAAGGAAGTCAGCTTTTTGGCACTTTTTTTTTTTTTTTTTCAGAAAGACCCAAAGTTGAATATTTCACACATAATCTGAAGTCAATATCTCCAGATTACTTTCCCTAATGTGTCAAAAATCATTAATCTATGATGTGCTATTTCACTAATACAAAGAAAAATCTAGTGAAAGCAAAAATTCCATGAAATATTGCTTATAAAATAACAAGCCCATGGTTTGAATGACTCAAAATAGACTATTCTAAAGATTTTACCATGAGCATAACCTAAGAACAGTAAACATGATTGTGACTATCTCAAGCTAATTCATTACTTTTTACATAAACTCTTATTATAAAAGCATGGGTAGGAGGATGCAAATAATAAGGTTTTCTACTCACTGTTATCTGACGGTTTGGCAACCACTGAATAAGTGAGAGGATATCCCTGGGACAAGAAAATAGAAAATGAACAATTAAATTGTTTCTTGAGAAGCTGCTGTTGATTTAAGCATAGATGTCCAAGCATTATGCAATTTCTAGTGACCTAATATACATTATTTCTATTTTCCCTTATATGGAATGAATGCTTATCTGAAAAACAATCAATCCAGCAGTAAAAAGAGAAGTCACCTTATCATTAATTGAGACAACAGAAGTTAACAGTTATTTGAATATTTATGATGTGTGAGGCTCTAAATTAAGCATTTTTACTGGTTATTGTATCTTATTCTTCAAATCCCCAATGAGGTGGATAATATCATTATCTGCATTTTGTAAATAAGTCAACTAAACCTCAAAGATGATAACTTAAAATACGCATACTGGAAAGTGTCATTGTTTGTTTTTAAGTCAGATCTAAGTGACACTAAAACCATTCTTCTAATCAACATACTATACTGTTTGAATAATATATTGAATTAGTATTAGAAAAACCCCAGATATATACTCTTGCTCACAAGATGCTCTGCCGACTACAATATATTCAGTGAGGAAGTCATTTCACTCTTTTGTGAAGTAACATCTCGGAATGTTTTTAAAACTACAGAAGCTCATTTAGGACAAAAATGTGGCAGCTTCTCTTTATTCCCAAAGGGGCAAGCACAATTGGCAAGCAATGTGTGCTGACTGTTCCATCTATAAATTTTTCTTTTCTAGTAATTGGTATAAAGTACTCCTTCAATATATTTTTAAATTTCGTTATGTAAAAAGTCAAATGAAGTGATGAGAACCTCTGTTACAAAAAGTAGTTTTCAAAATAAGGTTTCTTCAGGGTTGGGGGAGAGAATGGAGAGTGGAATGATGTTTTCTTCTCCTGCTGTTTCTTTTTATTTTTTCCTGGACAATCTCTGTTTACAATTAAAAAATCAATAGTTAAAGTATCTAAGCAAAAAAGCCCGTCAACTGAGGTGGCTCTAATGTCTCAGTAGCTATCTGCGCAAGCTAAAACCTCCTTCTGTTGATGAGAAAAAGAGGCTTAAAACCACTAACCCCAAACAACCAAGCAAGCTTTTTCAAGGCAAATGCTTGAGCGAAAGCCAAGTAAAAAAATTGCTTAAAACTTTACTGTCTTCTTTCTCAAAATCATGTCCCCCTCTGCGCCCTGGTGGTCAAGTAGTTTAGGTCACTGGGCATAGTCCACATACATCCCAAGGTCCCTGATTCATGATTCCAGCTGGGAAATGGCAAGGAATAACAACTCAATGAAATAAAATTCTTCTTCCTCTCTCTCTGACTGCCTATTTGCCTTCATTCCTGCCTGCACCTTTCCTTTAAAAAAACATTGTCCCCAAGTCCTGTCAGTGAAGTGCTTCTAACCACCTTTGCATTGGCTGCTGCCTGATTTGGATAAATATATTCTCAAATAAACTCGATTATTGTAACATACCTTGATTTACTTTTGAACATAATTTCTGCCTAGTATTCCCTAAATGCCTGTGTACAAAAAAGAAATTAGGTCAGAAGACAAGAGACAATAAGGAAAATGATGTTTTCTATTTAATAATAACATAGAATAAAATTAAAGCCCTCCATAAGAGAGGATTTGAGAAAATGTTTTACTTTTCTCAAACTATTTTAAAATATTCATAAATAATTTTCTTTCCATACTATAATTATCTAGTGATAAATACATTTATGTGATAATTATCCACTGATAAGAATTGTTGGATATTCATATATCTATAATTCAGTTCAAGTTAATCTTCTCTGTAATTCTACTAATTCCGGTTTCACCAACTTTGCTTTTATAACCATGTGTTTCTCTCTAAGAAAGCAAACAAATAAAACATGTTTCATTGTCTGTAAGTGCAAATGAATGTTATAAAGGAATTTAAGGAAATAGTTTTGATGGAGAAATTAACCTTTGCTTCTAAAAGACAACAGAACTGTGGGAGAATTGAAGTTGCTTTTAATTTGTACAACAAACACCACAGCTCCCTATAAGATTGGGAATTAATAAGTATGTTTATTTGCCAATAGTGTTCCCTGGTAAAACTGAACTCATCTTATTTGGATGAATATGTTCTCCAGCATTTTGTCAGTTATGTGACTTGAATTATCTCTGTCCATAAAAAGCATTAACTGACAGATGCCCTCAGAAGATGAGAAATATAACAACATAAAGTGTTAGAGGAAATTTATATTTCTTTAACATAATTTATTAACTCTACATAAATATGTCCCTGCAAAACAAGTATTTAAATAGCCAAAGGAATGCTTATGTTACCAATTATTAATCATTAATGACAAGATATAGACATCTGTGAATTATAGTCTGAAAAGGAAGAAAATGATGCTATATAATTTATGGAAAGCTAATATTTTAAAATTAGACAAATGCATATTTATTTTTTAAATGTTTTAAAACAGTAGATAATAAGAGACTTCAAAGGGCAAATGATATGTCATCAGTGATAAATTTCATGGCTCCAGAAACTGTTCCTCCAGTCTTAGATGCATTGTATTCAAAATTTGTCTATGAAATATGACTTGAATTTATGTGCATCTACAGATTCACGTGAAAATCTGAGGGAAAGAATCTCAAGTGTGATCATGTGTAAGCTGCATGCTCTAGCCACAAATGTAGCCTGCAGTACCTTCTCAGATGGGCAGAGGTAGGAGCAAGTGAAAGCAGGAGATGGATAAGTAAAGAATAAGGTCCAGTATCAAGGCTGCTCCCAGTTTCTGGGAGGGGACTGCCAGCATGAGAAATAAGGACCCTTTTTTATTTTTTTGCAAAGGTGATGAGTAGGCTCTGGGCAATGTCTTCATGGCAACGACTCCTGAAGCAGTAGCTGGAGTGATTTTGTCAATAATGAGGAATTACCACACTGCATTTAGATGGCTAATAAGGACAATATTCACAAAACTACCACAGAAGCACTGACATTGGTCTATGTTAAGAGTAACTTTAGTCTGTAAGAACTTCTTAGGCATATTGTTAAAGTAGAATTCTTTACTTTGTAAGACATTTGATTTTTCATCAGAATTCACGACTGGATCACAGGATTATGTTTTGTAATACCATCGCAAAATTCATTGTAACTATGAGGCAGTGACACTAGAGGTATGTAGTTCATAAAATAAATATATATTTATTTTAAAAAGTAAAAAAAAAGTTTTATAGTTGTCAAAAATTAGTTCCAAAACTGTTCCCTTTAAAGGTGAGCATTTATTTGAAAATATTGAGATGATGAGATGATGGCAGTTTCGTGAAAACAAAAAATGCATATATAGTTATACAGGACTTATATAGTAAACGTACATTTATTAACTAAATTATGATTTATGAAAGAATACTAGAGGGACTAAATAGTTTGCTATAATTATTCTATACAAATCTGCCAAGTTATAATATGTATATATACTCTACCAACATTTAAGTTTTACTGAGAAAATTATGTAGTGGAAAGAGAAGCATAGTGTTGCTTGGTGTTTTTAGTATCTTTGATTAGGTCATATGAATAAGAGGTTCTTGAGTTCATTTTGTAACTAGAGCCCTAAGCTCTGAGTTCTCGCTGACACATGAATCTTTTTTTTTTTTTTCATGTTTCCTCCAAATCTTTCCAGAGGCCAGTATTGAAAAGGTGAAGAAAAAAAATAGCACAGGTTACTGAACAGAAAGTCTGATCAACTATTCCATTGTGCTGCTCAACCAGGGCCCCTGTAAGTACTCTAGTTCCAGTTGCTCCTTATTCCTAGTTCTGCAAAACAACTGGACGAGGTCTTTGCTGTTGAACATTTAATAGTTGCTTAGAACTTGTGGGTCTTTCCAATTGAGTATGACTTTATTTGCCTTATCTGTGTGAAATTCTGAAATCCTGTATCTAAAAAAGGCAAATCAGGGGATGTAGGAAGAGATGGAAAAGGACTGGGGAGCAAATATTGTAAAGAGATTTCATTGTACAGTTAAGGAAGAAAGGGAACAGTGGTAAAATTACTGAATTATATATAAATGTAAATTTGTTCATGTATACTTAGTTGATGTTATGATGCAATATTCCTTCAATAAAATCAATTAAAAACAAATTCTAAATATTTCAAATAGGGAGTCTATTAGTTTACCTGTTTGATATGAATATGATTCTCATTGACTCTCTGAGCAGTTAGAGAGGGCTTCACAACACTAAAATTTTCTCCTTTTCTCCGCCTTTATATTTTGTTCAGCCTCTTGAACTTTACAACCATCAAAAACCAACCTTTTTCTCTTTTTCTTAGCAGAGAGCTGCAGGAGTGATAATCCAGCTGAGCTTGTCATCCACCTGAAGGATGACACTGGAAATTGCATGATTTGTAAGGGGAGGAATTGTCACATTCGGAATAGTGTTTCATTATGAGCCTGAGCCAGAGTGTTTTCGCACATGCTGCTCCTCTTACACTTGTCCCAAATTATCGCGGCTCATGAAGTTCAGGTCATGAATGGTCATGTAGCTTAGAAAACAAAGGGGTAACTTATATTTTAATTAATGTTCTCAAAAGTCTTAAACATGAGAAATGTAATAAGTTGTTGGTGGTAATTTGATGGGTTTATGAATGTTATTTAATAAAGAGTGGGGCAGCCAGGATTTGCTTAGTTTGAAAAACAGATAGTTCTTTCCATCTGAATATTGATTTTGTAAAAACCATTGCATTAAGGTCTTATTATTTCAATAAAATATTTCCCAAGAGTATTTGAAAGCATGTTTTTAGAGGTGAAGGATTTTTCATAGGACTAAACATTTGGAAAGAGTCTAAAGTGAGAAGACTATTACCGCTGAAGTCGTAACTTTGCAAAATTAGGAAAATCTTTTTAAAATAAATTAGACATAAACAGACTTTAAGTGACCTGTTTGTTAAGAAACGAAAGGTATTTTTTTCTGAAAATGCAGTGGAATGGAGCAAATTGATTTCAGACAAGTTTTAGATGCTCTGGTGGTCGCTGACAGTCCTCATTTGTAAATGAAGAATATTGCTCCCAAAGTCTCAACCAGTTATGGTTTTACACCTGCATTTTTTAAACACAAATTTCAATATTCTTAATTCATATATATGTTATGGATAGATATGCACTTACATCTTGTGTAAATGTGATACGAACTTTGAAAAAAGTTATGATTAAACATGTGTCTTTATATGCCCAAATATGTTCTGCTTTAATTTTAACTTAGATTTTCTTTATTTATATAATTTAGTTTTATAAAAACATCTTCACAATTTTAAAGCCTTATGAGATCGATCATGTTCAGTCATATTGGTCAAAGAGTAGGTATATATAATTATAGGTACATAATTAAATAGAAACACATCATTTCAAATCTTTTTAAAATTTTTTTCACACTTCTAAAATGTACTCTCTTACTGGCCACTGTGGGGATCATAAAATGCATTCTATTCATCACAATTATGATCTCATAGCCTTGATGGATACTAAATTAACTTTGGTATATAGAGAGAGGCATAACAGATAATTAGAAAATGTAGGTGACTCATTCCTACCTTAGCAAGTATCATCTTGGTGATTTCTAGGCCCTTTCTGTTCTTTTCTCTTTCTTGTTTTATTTTTTCCCAACTTAGGCGGCACAAAAGAAAAGAACAAAAACAAACCAGAGGATCCAACGAATCAACCCTCCTGGGATCCGTTGCATCATTTTTCAATTTCATTGCTTTTATCTCTCTTAAGAGATCACAGTTCAACTTCTGTTTTATCAGGTTCAGTCTCTCTATCTCTCTCACTTTCTTTTCTCCAAACCACACTTTTGACACATTTTAATCAATGGAGTTCATTCTAACAAATTTCATTGTTGCCTCCTACTTGGGGTGGAGATCCAATACCACTCACATGTATGGTTTATGCTAGATTCGGGGGATTCACAGGCTGCTATAATCACGAATGTGAACCTGGGTTATCACAGAGAAAGACTCCTCTGCTTTCCTCAAAGGGGCCACACTAGGGCTCCAGCCCCAGGGAAACGCACGCTGCTGTATGCAGGGCCGTCTCTTTTGAGAGTCAGAGGTCACGGTTACTGTAGGTTTGTTACATAAGCACTCTGCTGACATACAGCGACCGAAGTTCAAGATTCCCAGATAAAAAGCAGATGTTCACCATAAACCACATCTGGGCACATCCCTGTGGCTCAGGGGCTAAGGTGCAGGCTATGGACAGGCCAAGGATCCGGGTTTGAGGGGCCAGGCTAAGAGATATGTATGCAGATGTTAAAGAAATAGAGAGATAGATAGAGATAGAGAGACATAAATCATTGTCTGTACAGTCTAAATAGGGTGAAACAGAGGCCTGATAATTTTACAGAACATTATAAAGTTTCCTGAAGCCAGCCAAGGGTCAAGTAGGCCGAGGCTCTTCTAAGTATTAGGTATACTATCCTAACTCTTTCCTGAACACACTCCCATGCTGCTAATATAAATTTGCGCTCGTGGTTTAGTGCCAATTGAAGTGTTTAATATATGTTGTTCCATTAAATTCTCCCTGCAACGTATTAAGATCCATAAGACTATCCTCCACTTCTGATGAAAAAAAAAAAATCTAAGAATTGAAGAGAAAATTAATTTGAAAGCGTCTATTATTAACAAGGTCTGGCTTCAAAATCAATCATTTAATTATTACAAATAGCCATAGGGTGCATCCTCAATTTACTGAATGAGTGGATGTCACATCGGGCTCAAGATGGCATATGATTTCATATTGCCATAGATGTATAGAATCCTGAGTTCTGACTGCTGTTCCCATTAGACATAAGAGGGAAGTCTAGAGCTGAAGTGTATAGAAACATAGCTGCTTATTATCACTTAGAACTTAGATGAACTTCATGATTAGACCCAGGAAATATGTGTCTGCCTTTACAACTATGGTTTATAAATGTCCTAATTAAAATGCCTAAGCACTGTCAGAGACAAGAAGCTGCTTGCGATTTTAAAGGGATATAAAACTCAAAGAATTAAATGTAGGTTATAAATCACTTTTAGAATGCAGGACAGTTGAGAAGACAAGATTCTCCAAACTTTTTTCTTCGGGGGTGAATATTAATCCAGCACACAGTAATCTGCTCACATATCCTATCAAGGCAGAACCACTAATGTGTGGCAAGCTTGAAGTTCAGTGTTCTAGAAGAGATTAATTCCTTCAAACCACATTCCTCTTTATTTTTTTATGACACTAAATGCTGACATTTGGGTATAAATTAAAAAAAACTTAGAGGTTATTGCAATAATTTGTGTAATTTAGCAAATTACACTTCATTTACAATCTTGAAATCATCACAAATATTCCTTCCTTAAAAGATAAGAACTGAAATTTCAAACCATTATCATGAAGGTGCCTTAATCATTCATTTTAGTCAGCCTAATGAGTCTCACAAAGAATGTTAAAAAAAAAAAAAAGATGCTTTTTCCTTAGGTCAGAAAATATCATTATAGATTTTTTCTTTACCTTTCTCACTTGATGTTAACAAATTAGCATAGTATAGATTTTGCAATTTATTTTTAGTCTCAAAGTAATGAACATCATTATCAACATAAAAATATGTGAGTATCTACTATCAATTAATTAAAAAGCTTTCTAGGATTTTTTTTTTAATTTTGAAGAGTACAAGGCCTAATTTTATAGATATCTTTAAATATTCATTTACATTCTAATGTGACATCTCACACAGAATTTGGAAGACTGATGCTTTCAACTTACTGTAATTAGTAAAAAAATGCTCTTGTTGGCAGACAATGTTTTTTAACTTGGTAACATCTCAGAATTGGCAGAAAAAAATAACAAAGCTTATAAAATTAGCTAAGAAATCTATTTGTTCAACCCAAAGTCCTAAAACGGGTGTTGTAAATGTTATTAAATCGACTGCAATGCTCCTATCTAAGTTATTTGGTTTGGTTTATGATGCCCTTTGCAACCTAACCCCTTAAGCATCTGACTTTAGTGCCTGAGATGGTCTGCATTTGCAAGATTCCATGACTTTGAAATCTTTTGTCTTCCTGGAATCCTCTTTCCTCTATCCTTAATCAATTTGACCTCACATCAATTTGAGGTCTTAACACTCCTAAAGCTTTTACTTCATACTTTCTAATCAGAACTATAAATCACATCTCTAGATTGAAAAACGCATTTCAATGTATTGTCATTTGTCTGAGTATAAGTCTACCTAACTTACTAGTTTCTGATCTCCTCTGAGCAAAGCAAGCCTATTTTTTCACTTATATGTCATGTAGATCTAGTCTATAAGTCTTCATACAGTTACAGACACTTTGTAGATAATTTTGTGCTCACCATATGCAAAGAGGTTGAATTTGGAATTTCTGAATTTTCACATGTGTTGGAAACATTGCTTAACTGAATGATTTCACAAAGGAAACAGAATCACTTCTTTGGCATGGGGGCCTATGCCAGAGAGTCTGGGTGGGTAAACTAGCCAGAGATTTAATAATCTATATCTTATCACAGTTATCTGATAATTCTAATGCAATGATTCGAAAATGGGAACTTCAGGAACAATCACTGTGAATAATAAATAGATATGATAGTCACTAATTAAGTCATGCTGTTTTTCTTTTAATTTGTTGATTCAATATATACTGCTAGTAGTAGCTTATTACTTAATGATTCTGGTGATAAAAATGCTATCTTCGAAGTAGGAGGGCTAGAATGGGTGAAGAAGGAAGACAGAACTTCTGAGGAAAAAGTCCAGCTGTGGAATTATATCATACTGACAGTTAATTTCTTCTCAGTGGCTCATATCTGAGGTAGCTACCAGATTTATATTTATCTTGCTAATGTAACCTTGATTTTGCTAACCCAAAGCACAAATGACCCACTTAGAATCTTTGCTGCATTCCAAAGGCATATTTTATAAATTTAACTCTGAAAGCTACATTTTTCGATGTCCCTTCCCAATTCTTAGATTTTGAAAGAGACAAAGCACATATATAGTCATGTTTTAATTCCAAATGAACATGAAATAATAATTTATATTTCAGTCTAAGTCAGTGTTTAATATTTTCTTTAATGGTCTTGGAAGAGAGACTAGCTGTTTTGAAATGGTTGTTTCAGAAATCTGTTCAGGGATATACATGACATTCAAAAAGTGTTATAGGTCTTCCTAGAAATGCCTTTTGTACTATGTGAACTGGGAAAGGAAGCTTTCATGGCTGACATTTCATTCGCTTCTTTGAATGAATATAAAGAAACCAACCCTGCAGCTCTTTCATTCTCCTCCTAAGTGAAGCTGTTAATGGGTTTCTCTGAACCCAGAAGGCCAGAGGACAAAACTAAATACACTGTTATTTGACCTAATCCAAATGTGAAACTGTTTGAGCATATAGTTCAGTGTTGATGTTGAAATTCTCTGTATATCTCCTTAGTGGTAAGTCTTTCAGTCCAGATATAAAATCACTACCATCAAATTTTAGAAAACATTGTTTTTAAATTTAACTCCCCAAAAGCGTTCTCTGTGAACTATAACAAATTGTTAACCAGACATGGAGTCACTTTATGTCTTGTAACTACATCTGAAATTCCTATTCTAATTGTTTCATTAAAGTATTTTTATGTGGAAGAATTGACTGTTAGATGGTTTAACAATTTTTAATCAACTGGTCTCTTCCTACAGAGTAATATACATGTATATATATATATATATATGTGAAAGTTTTTAGTGAATTTGGCAATTTATTCTATGATTTTCTTTTCGGAAAGCAATAAGTTATGATATCACATAGGCAGGCAAGATAAATCTCTCAGTGATGATGGCTGATTTATAACAAGGCTTTGTAAATTGAATATTCATGCTACAAAAAGTTCTTCTAAACATGAATGATATGTAATGACATCCATAACTTATTTTTCTTCTTTTATTTCTGCTCACTGCAACATCAGTATATTTCTTCTTCTCCTTTCACTTTTATATGCTTGATTTACAATTTTTTGAAATGGAAAATATATTTTAATACACAGCTAGGTGTGTACATGTTATGTGTATATGTATGTGATATTATCACTGTAATCACAGATGATTACATTTTGATGGGAGAATAGCAAGATTAACATTTGAGTTCAGAAATAAAACACTTAAATTATTACAAATCCTGAATGAGTAAATAACTGACATAAAAACTCAATGCCCGCATTGTAAATCTCAGATGCTAGGAAGCAATTTTTTTCTCTTTTGTATTTCAGCACCAAAAATATCTTCTTGGAACTCTCCATTGTATTAACATTTTAACCCTTTCATAGACATTAATTGGTTCAACTATGCTTATAAGAATGTTGGAAAACATTCTGATTTATTGGTCACTTTGTGATTGATATTTGATCCAGAGAATATTTGTAAACTAGGAAATTTCATATAATCTGAGTGTCTAGATTTTCTTGAAAAATCAGCAGGTGCTAACATTGAGTTCACAATTTTCAAAATAAACAACTGAAGGACTCTTAGTAGCAACATCTTTTATTAAGAAAGTGAAAACTTTTTCCTAACTTAAACATTTCAAATGATTGGAGGAGCCAAGAAGACAAAGTCCTTCAAACCTAATATACTAGGATGCACCAGAATTGCAGCAAATGTGCACCGAAGACAAAGTCCTTCAAACCTAATATACTAGGGTGCACCAGAACAGCAGCAAATGTGCACTATTTCTTTCAGGAACAGATGCTGCTCTTCACTATGTAAGTGTTTACTATAGAGAATGCTGTCGCCACATCTGACTCTTTGAGACTTTCTGGAAACTCAGATTATTATGTGAACTTCCCCAGTTTTCCAGTATATGTTGACTGACTGGATCTGGCCAGCAGACTACTGATTTTCAACTCTTAGAGCATAAAATTGTGATCAAGAGCTTTATTGAGGAGGGTTCCAAATGTATATAAAAGAGGATAAAATAATACAATTTCCTTGTACCCAATAAATATTAGTCTATGGCTAACTCTTCCCATCTTTGTGCAATCCACTTCTCCCATTCTGTATTATTTAGAAGCTGATGCCAAACATCTTATCACACTTTGTCAATTTTTCAGACTGTACAAAAGTTATGTTTTAGGAAAATAAAATAACAATATGTTTCAGCAAATATAATATTTCTACCAGGTCATATGAACGAAACTGATCCACCAATATTTGATTTCATAAGTCATTTTAGTGAAACATTTACGAGGCATCCAAAATCTCTCCAAAACTCAGTACAGTTTCTACAAAGCAAGACACAATAACAAGACTGGCCTTTGGATTTCTGTCTCATTCTGTTGCCACATTACATTGATAATGAAACAGGATACAGACATAATTTGATACCATTTTTGGTAGTACTTTTGAAAAAACATTATTGTGATTGCAAATTCTGTCTCATTTATAATAGATGTTGGAAACTCATAATGAAAATTCGAGTGTCCTACTGACTCTTAGATGAGCAAGAACAGAACTCACGATAGAAAGAGAGCATCTACTTGAGCCGTACTGACAAAATCTTGAAATTTAGGGACCTCAGTAAGCTGATAACTAGAGCATGTAAATTGGTATATCCCTCTGAGGTTTGTTTGCTCTTGAGAGTAACAGTGTACGACTTCAACATAAGGATTTTCAATGTAATGGATAGCTTAAATGAATACCCTTCTGAATCCTACTGTTTATAAAGTTGGATATAAAGAGCTGGTAAAACTTGAGTATAAGTTGCACTTATTTCCAACTTGTGATGTGAAACACTGTATATACATGAATAGTATAATTTTTTTATGTCATATCTGCATTAAGGGAAAATATATCTCTACTATAAATAGAGGAAAAGATGTCCCCAGAGATTCCATTAAAATATGTTTGAATAAAAAAGCAAATGACAATTATTAACTGTTCCGAATAAATTTTTTTAAAATGTGCATCATAGTCTATAGGACATTTTACATTCAAGACAACTTTACTGCTGGATGGTAGGCACTAAATAAAATTATACTTAAAAGTTTTTAAATGAAGAGATTTCACATTACTATGTGTCTGTTCATAGGAAGTGGATATTATGATAATTTTGCCTGACTGTAGTGGTTTTAAAAGGAAAGCATAATAATACTTGTTTCCTTCATTTTCAGATTCAACAGAAGTGTTGAACTTCATTAACCTTGTTAGAAACTTAGAAATATTATAAAACTGCTTAGAATGTCCTCTTTAACCTATGATTTAGATGAAACTCAAAATCGAAGCAAACTGGAATTGAAACTAGACAACACATACATTTAAGGAATCAAGACTGTCGTGTAATTTCCTGGCATGGTGGCTTTATCAGACGTGCACTAGCACAGGGGTAATACTCTTGGGAAGAAGAGTGAAAATAATCACAAAGCTTCCATTTAATTACATTTACATATAAACAAGCATGTTCTATTGCATTTTTTTATAGTATGAAATATAGAGATTTAGACCTCGTCCGTGTTTCCGTGTAGCAGGTGGCAGACATGCTCGGGATCTGCTCAGTGCTCCTCTTGGGTGGCAAGGCCAACACAGGGATGAACGGAGAACTGGTTCTGCTGCTTGGGGTTTGGCCTTCTAAGTTAGCACTACTCTCCCGGACCTTCAACGTGTACATGTCAATCATCCTAATGAGATGCACCTGGTCAATTAATGGAGCATCACTGGAAAGTTCACAGCTATAAACTCTACTCCCAGTAATACTAAGCTTTTCAGGAAGCATCATAGTGAGATACTGGTTTAGAGCAGTAGGAAACTGAATGACAGACAAGGCACTAATAACAGGAACTGCTTTATGCAAGCACAAAGGCACAGCCTTTCCAGAGCCTTCTCGCTGCTCATTTGCTTTTACTTTGCTGAGAATGACAGTTTCTGGTTTAAATAAAAATGAGAAAGAGGCCTGCTGGGAGGAGAAACTTGTTTCTCTCTTGAAATCAGTCTGGGTTTGAATAAGGGAAGAAAATATGAATACAAGTTGCTGATTGCTAGATGCAATGCCAGTGATGTGTGAGAGGTAGGAATCTGAGATCAAACAATCCTTAGAAAAAAATAATAAAATATATCACATACTTAGAACAAAGATTCATATTTGATAAGGTTCTTCGCAGAACTTATTTTCATTTTATCAAATATATGGTAGTTATATAATATTTATAATGATGCCACTTTAGCTGATTTGCATTTTCTCAGGACGTAGTAAATGCATATTTTCAATTATATGAATCCAGAAAATAGAATAAAATATCCATATTCATTATGCAAATATATGATGCAAACTTTCATATGAAAGCATTTTACTACACAGCGTATGAAGGATAATACTTTGCCCACTACTGAAATGCAATTATCCCTGGATTGAATGACAGCTAGAGTTGCAGAGCCTAGAACAGCAGTACATAATAGAAAATAAATTATTTCTCCACACTGGAATCAGAGAGGGATTTTAGATATGCAGAATTTATTTATCCTCATTAGCATCAGGCCAAGAGGCAAAACTTTTTTCTCATGAGAAGTCTGATGGTGTTTTGAATGATCACAGTTGAGTGTATTTGGGTTTTCCACATTATCTGTAACATCTTTCCTAGAACAGCATCCTCTCTTCCAGAGTCAAGTAAAAATATGCAATGATTTTGTCTAATAAGTTCAGTTATTTTTCCTGACTGCATTTTATCTCCAAACTGACATTTTATCTGCAAACTGACCAAGACTGGTCTTTGTAGAGAAATATTTAATGAGCCTAGCAGCATAAATGTGCATCCCCTCGTATGTTTCTGAATCAGCACTTTCATTCAGATTAACATTTAAGAGACAGCCTGTGGCCAGAAACTACGTACCACTCATTCTAATTAACACTGTCTTTATAAAATATACAACTTGGAGAGTATGAAGAGACGTTATTATTTTGTTAATCTGAGAAATCTACATTTATTCTCTCTCTGTCTCCCTAGATTGGACGATATTTTTTCAAGGAAAAAAGTGTTTAAATTGTGTTTGTGACAAAAGCTAGTAAAATGGGAAGTACAACAGATAAATAGCATTGGAGTGGATGTCTAAGGACTACAGGAGACTTGTGTTCTTTGCTTTTACTCAGGAGCTTCCAGTGAAATGTTTCTCACTGATCATTTATTCTTTTCAAGGAAAGTTCATTTCTTTTGCTTCATTATGTTGGAAGGTTAATCTTCAAAATCATTCAGATTTTCTCTATTTGTCACCTCTAATATACACTTTTGTCAATATTTCACAATTTTATAAGGTTTTTTGTTTCATTTTAATAACTTTTAGAAATCTCCAAACTGGTAGATAACAAAACCTCAGCACCATTGTGATGCTTAAAAGTGGCTTTTTATCGTTATTTTGCTTATGCATATGTTATTTTTAAAAATTCTTGGTAATATTTCTTTAAGACCACTTTTACAGATTAAAAATGCATATAATATAATCAATAAATGTTTATTAAGCACACGTAAATTGCTCCTATGGTATCATGAGCTATACTTTTCAATTACAATAGTTGAAATGCAATTTGTTTTCTTACAACTTGCAATTTTCATATTTCTCATATTTATAACTATGTAATCATTTGGGGAATTTGTTTCCTCATTCTTCTTTATCTCCTTTTTATTTTATCTCATTCAATTTCACTTATACCTCACATTCTTAAACACAAGATTCATCAAAGATGTTATATAGTTGTTTCAAGAAACAGTATCAGAGTATGAAACAGCAAAGGAATATCTGCAAATTTTTTAAATTATTTACATATGTCAAACTATGAGAAAATATGTATTTTATACTTTTTATGCATCATATATTCCTGAGCAATCTTTTTTATACATGCAGCTACTGTTGGAGAAAGGAATGGGATATTTCAACAATAATCCTATGATTTGAAGAGACCTTGAAAAGAATCCGTTAGTCTGCTCCATAATGTGATGAAATCAGAGCTAAAGAACTCTGGATAAAAAAGTGAGCCTTTCTTTTTGTGATGATTTCTATAAAGATCTGAAAGCCCTTCACAGTAAGCACTTTAGCTGCCTGACATGCTTGTCTTTCTCATGTCATGTATGAATTTAACTCACAATTAAAGCCATTTTCACATTTCAGAAAATATGCTGAACAGCTGTTTCCCTTTCTTCTATAATCACCTTGCATTTCCTAGCATTTCATTATTGTCACCCACTCTGTGTAATTTACTTTTTGGCATTGAATTTTCATTTTATTTCAGGGAAGCAAACTGAGGCACAGGAATTCATATCTCCTTCTCAATCCCTCTAAATATCATTCGCAAAATACCTTCTTCTGTATATCCCTTGGCTCTTTCAATGTTATTTACACCAACCCTAGCAGACAGCTATCAATGGATGTTCATTCCCATTTGTACTTGCGAATGTTTTGAGACAATTGCTCTATACTAGTCATGACACTAAACATAAGAGTTATGACAATGACTAAAATAGATGAAGTCTCTGTCCCAGGGAGTTTACAGAGCAGTGTGAGAGGTAGACATTTAAACCGAAACTCAACAGACATGTAATCAGTCAAGTCATGATAAGGTGGGCAGCCCTGATGTGGCACGCCTCTCTGTTATTTTCAGGAGGACTCATTATGTGGTGAACCTTTGACCCTGGGAACATAAGACTTTGGAAAATTCTCTCTGTTACTAGCAGGTTAGGATGTTTTCACACCTCTGGCACTGAACCATACTGTCACCACGTGTCTAGCTAGTGTGTGGAAACAGCATGATATATGGGAGATGCCTGCTTTTGTTCCCCGTCTGGAGTTGCTGTATATGCAGGTGGCGCCCCATAGGTGTATGTGCCTTATAAGCAGTCTTTTATGTGATACCTGAACTCGGAGACTCAAGATTGACTTTCCTGGGGAGCAAAACCTCAGAAGTGCTATGCAGTGTATTTGTAAAGGAATAAGTGTGCCTTGTGTGACTCCTCAGGGCGAGAAATTCAAAAGCCTGCATCTGACTTCCTCCAAACTCTACCTGCCTCATCATTTTCCCTGGTTGATCGTACTCTGTTAACTTAACATAATAAACGATAACCTTGAAAATAACCACTTTT
Source organism: Solenodon paradoxus (assembly GCA_004363575.1). Taxonomy (NCBI): domain Eukaryota; kingdom Metazoa; phylum Chordata; class Mammalia; order Eulipotyphla; family Solenodontidae; genus Solenodon; species Solenodon paradoxus. The sequence continues at coordinate 250,374 of RJWH01000020.1, forward strand.
GAAGCCTGACTTTTCAGCAAGTTGAATAAACATTGATCATGGGACCTTCTCCAAAAGAAAATGTTAATGAAAATAGTGCAGAGTAAGAGATTGAGGTGTAATACCAATGTGCTGTTTTAGACAAGAATATCGGGGAGGTTCACGCCACTCCAGGAACATTCCAGCAAGGTCTAAATAAAATGAAAGGTCAAGTTAGACAGCTATGTGGTGGAAAAATGTTCCTGCTGGAGAAAAGGGAAGGTGCAAACTCCTGAAACTGTAGCGTGTTTGGAGTTTCCAGTGTGAGTAGAGAAAAAATGAGTGAGGCAGAAGGATGCAGGGTATAGGTTAGAGATTGTCCAGGCACAAACCATGTTTTATGTGAAACAAATCCAAGAAAAGCTTGCCTCTTACTTCTCAAGCTTTAAAAAATCTAAGAATGCATCTAAATGATTTTTAATGAGAAAGGGAGGCCACATATTGGTCAATAAACTTTGTCACTAACTGAATCTGGAAAAGTATCTCAACAAGGAACATTTTATGGGACTTTATGAATAAGAGAAAGTTTTTCTCATGGAGTTAAATGGAAAAATATCCATATATTATACATAGGATTAACAGCCAATAAGATAAAATCAAAAGTTATATAAAGATATGCCTACAGCCTTTGAAAAGAAGCAAAACTTAAGTCCAATTTATCTGAAAACAGTTTCAAAGATATTTAGTGTGTATCTGAGAACTTAGAGTTTTTGATTCACTGACATGGTATACCACATAAAATTATTTTGTACTATGGGAACAAACATTTGGTTTATAGAAAATGGGGTGCAATGTGCACTTATGACCATGGGATTCAATGGTCCTGTTAAGTAGCACACAATTCAGAAGCTCTCAGACTATTTTAACAATGAAACACACTCTCAAAGTTGTCTTTGAAGTGTCAGCCTAGAGAAGACAGCCTGAAAAGCAGGGGAAGCAATCCATTTGGATATAACATTTAACTCTTGCAAGAAAACTGGTCCCTGCTAGATCTATGCTGACCTCCAGGGATGCCTGGAGTATTGACATTGATCTCTAAGTCCTATAAGGACGAGATGTGGCATCTCATGATTTTAAAATCTGAAAGTCTCCTGCATACACTCTGTACTTGCTTGTTTACTTTGTTGAAAATGTGCTGAATGGTGGTTTGCACCTGGTTTAACTAGTTAAGAGGACCAGTGGTGTAAAAATACCCTTCAGTAATCTCATGACTTTGCTTAACTGAGAACAAAGTAACTTACATGTACCTTGGTAGGTTACCTTCCGAAAACAAAGTGTATCCTGTGCAAAGGACCGAAGGAGTGTACTTGGAAGTTGCCCTCCTTCCTGTGTCTGCATCTTTTCTTTCTAATGTGGTTTCATGTACTTTACCACAATTAAAACCTGTGTTAGGACATAGCTTGTAGATTCTCAGCATTTTTCTGATGCTGTATAATTTCTGAACATTGTAAATTAGGAGCTAGATTATAACACTGTGCACACAAAAAAAGAAAAGAAAACATGGTCGAGAACTAAGAGTTCATAGAAATGCGTGCTTATTCATAACGATACTTCAATAAATCGTCATTATTTCTCCATTCACTAATTCAATAAATATTTTGAGAACATATTAATAACAGTCATTGTCATACACACGTAATGTCACTAATGATATTGTGCTTAACAGGGCACACTGTTCTTTAATTGCCAAATGAAGATGTAAATAAAAATCAGTTTAAGAAATCATTTTAAAACTATTTTTAAAAGGGCTACAATAGCATTGTAATACTTTATAGTAATTATTATTCATCATGCACAATTGCATTACCAGTAACCATTAAAATTTATTTTTTCTAGGCAACATATATGATATGCATGCAGTCATACTACTTAATACATTCTATTATGACATTTGAAATGTAAGATAGTCTTCAAAATTATTTCTGTAAATTATTAATAGCTTCAGAGAAGGCTTTTGAAGACAATAATGAAAATGCTACTATGAATTTTGAGTTTACTGGCCTTTTCAACTCCATCATCAGATGGTAAAAACACCATCAGTAATGATAAAAAATGAATTTAATCAAGAAATAAAATATCTGCATATTTTGTAAGGTATCGCATATGCTGAAATAAACAGCCTCAGCTTAGCTTTAATCTCTCCTTTAAAAGAAGTTTATGAACGAAATACAAATCAACTTTATTTTTACTTGAGCAATTTAGATAGAGAACAAAGGAGATTATACTGACCTTCGGTACAATACGGTTTCTATTCTTTACTTAGACTTCTCTCACTTTATTTCTTGTGAAGTGACCTGGTGATGCAAAGACAACAGAGCAATTTATTATTTTTACTATACAACATTTCATATTTTATAGAGATATTGTCATTGAAAAAATTGGTTTGTGCTCCTAAAGAAATAACAAAATGACAGCTTTTGTGATGAACTTCTTATTCATCAAGCTCCTGTGTCTTCTTCTAGTCCTTGGGTTACTGAAAGTACAGAATTCCATTCATTAGCAATAGTCCTTTTTTTTCATCAAATATTTTTGTTTCTGGCTTTATTCTAATCAGTCATACTGTCAGTTATACTAGCCAACAATTTATTGAAGCAAATGATAGCTTGTCACATTATTTGGAAACATGTAGTAAGATAGCTTTAGCATTAATTCAAAAGACCCAATTTAAATGACTCAGTTGTATGACTATAAATTACAGGAGTCCAAACTGTTTATGGCTACTGGAAGTTTCCCTCACTTAACATTCAACCTTTCACTGGCATTATTTTACCTAAAAATACAAGCTAGACTCATAACATGACATTTGCTAGAAGTGTGTATGAAGCAATTTAGAAATTATGTGGTAGATTCAAGTAATATTAAAATAAAATTCCTAGCTTAAATGAAACATAATAAATCTACCTCCTTATTACTGCATTTTAGATGCAGACAAATTGTTTTATCATGGCACTGTAAAAGTGAAGTGACTATAATATGTTTAAAAGTGCAACAGTTGAGAGAGCTGAGACAATTAGGAGGTTTAAGAAGGATTTAAAATGTGACTTTTGTAATGGCCTTCAGCAATTTCCAAATTAATGACATAGAAAAAAAATAAACCTTTGAAGCTGATGAAGTGTCAGTAAGAGAGCAGTCCTTAGTTTAAAACATTATGGATACTGCCATGCTCCACAATGCAAAATTTTCTCAAAATTGTTTTTCCTAAAAAGATGCTTAAATTTTATACACTTTCATGAGACTATCCCAATATTTACCTAATTCTAGATATTCTGATACTTAACAACTATTGCTTTTCAATTTGATTGAATTTTACTACCACTCACTTGCTTAATATCATGTGCAATCACTTCTAAATAATTTACATGTTTTAATTTATTTTAATTTGGTCATCATTCCCCTTGTTTTATTGTCTAAAATTATTAACTAGCTAATATATGTTACGCTGTCAATCATTATCCACCACATCAAGAGAAATCATTGGTTTTTGCCATGTAATAATTACCTGAAATATATAATAGTTAAACACTTAACATTTTTCTAATCAAAGGTGGAAGTTACGACTAGCTGGGATGTAAAGTGGAAACAAAACTACATGTAAATATTTAAGCATTTCAAGACCTTGATAGAAACATATTTCTGAGAAATAGTTTTTAACTGAAGTGATTGATGAGATTGGAGAGGGAAACTATATAACAAATTATGAAATTAATTAGTTTAAACCAGCCATTATGAAAAAAATGAACACTTAAAGGTGTATTGTGCTAAATATAGACCCACACAAAAATTTTTTAGAAAATAAAATATACTATTAAATGCAACTGAATATTTTATATTGTTTATAGTTGTTTCTTTTGATGATGTTAATCAAGTAAGATGGATGAGTGGATATTAATTTTATTCTTAATTTTACTTAAAATTTTAATTAAATACATAATATGGCATTGACACAATATTTCTTACCTGTGATTTTAATTCTTATGACAAATTATGCATATTTAATGTATTTATTATTTTTTACAAAATATAAATATTTCATAGGTTCTTACTTGTATTGTGTACCTGAAGTATTTATAATTATCAATATATATGCAATATACCAAATGAAAATTCTGTGTATCAAAGTGCTTTTCATTTCACACCACAAATGAATACTCAGGATATCTATCACTTAAGATTTCATGGTTTCCTCTAAAAAAACAAGTTAAAAAATAATGAAACCCTTATTACCATGTTTAGTCTTTGGCATATTTGGATCACATGACCTATTTGATAGTTAAACATTCTTAATTACTAGGTGGAATTTCTAAACATGATTAAATTTGAATCATTTAAATTCAAGTCTATGAGTTAAATTTTACTTTATTAAGTATTGAAAACATGTAAAGATTTTCCCTCTTATGACCTAAATTGCTTTGCATATTCTAAAATTTATTCCTACATCTTTGACTTTTTTGAAAAAGTAGAACTCATGAAGGAAATATTCTATTTTCCATTTATTATTTGTTTGTAGTAAATACAAATTTTATCCAGTAAAGTAGTTCTTTCCAAGTATATTAGTAAAAATAATCAGATTAGTTATTAATGCAACTGCTTCCTATTTACTAATTTTCCTTCACAGCCTGGAATTTGAGAAACCCCATGAATTTTTGAAACCTTTCCATCTAAGTGAAAAATAATAATATTGTGCAAAAAATTATTCAATAAGTACATGGCGCACTCTCAAAGGTGGACATAAGTAAGCTTATATTTCAAAATCATATATTTTATTATATAATACAGATAAAGGGAAAGTTTGGAGAAGGGTAGATTGTGCATGCTGAATACTAGCAAGGTCTGTTCAAGTCAGAACTCAAAACGTTTTGTTTTTGCTTGGAAAATGCAAATTCTTGAATCAATACTGAAAAGTACAAAAATAACATCAAAGTCCCATAATAAAATACACTTAGCAGGATACACTTTTGAATATCAGCATTTTTGAATTTGCCTTTATATCTGCACTTCATTGGTCTAAAAATAAAAATGTGGTAAATTAAGTAGCAACACTTTAATACTCTAGACGCCAAAGTTTTATCAAGTAATAAAACTGCATTAGAGTGGATACACATTAATTCATGCATGTCCTTATGGGTAAAATTCACTAATTACATCATTGATTTTGCAAGTTCTTTGGTTTGGGCTTTGGGCAGAACAGCGTTTATATAGCAGATCTAAAACTGCTCTCCTTAGAAAGACTGCTTGCAATATTTGCCCTTGGCTAGTATCTGGGAGCTTGGATTTTAGGAGGCAATTAAGTTATCAAATAAGAGAGCACTTAGGACCACTGGTTCTCAAACTTCAAAATGCATAAGAATCAACTGAGCATCTCATTAAAATGTAGATTCTAATTTAAGAGGTCTGATGTAAGGCCTGATATTCTGCATTTCTACAAAGTTTCCAGGTGACATTGACATTGCTTAGCCAAGAACCACATGTTGAGTAATAACTTTCAAAATAGCAGAAATAAAGTCTGAGTTGATTAGAGGGAGACTGGGGATGAATTTTTTTTGCCGAAAATCTATTCTCTTAAAACACTTCCAAGCTTATTATAGCAAAGTTATATTTCCAATATAAATAAAGATAATGCTGTAGTCAAAACAACTGATGCATATAGGAAGAAAATTTGCTAAGTTGGCTGAGGTCTTGGCTACACAGCAGTACTCCAAACAATTATGCTAGGTAAGTTTGACACAACTATTTATTCTAAATAGTCAGAGATCAGGTATCAAGCTCAATAACTTTATAATTCAAGAATGAAACACCAGTAGGAAGTTCTTTTTAAAATTATAACTAAGAAAACTACTGAATAAAAAGAGGGACATTTCACAAATATCTATACTATCTCAAATAATCACATTGTAGACTTTAAATATTTTAAATTGTGTCAATTACACTTCAATGAAGCTGAAATATAGAGAAAATCATATAACATCATATTTACATAAACATAATTTCTATAATGTGTATTATAAATATAAAACATGTGCACAGATGTGCAAGTATAAATTATATATGGAAATCATAGCTGCACCAAAGATCTAGATCTCATCCAGCACCATCCAATCACCCTGTCTACCAATTCCAATGTGACCCATTCCCCCACCCCCTGGTAAAACCACTCTGTTGTCAGAATCTAAGGGTTTATATTTATTTTGTTTTGCTTGTTGACTTGTTTTGATTCTTCATCTTCCACATATGAGTAAACGCCTATACTATCTTTGTTTCTTCAACTACCTTACCATATTTTGCATGCATAATGCATCATTTTTTGCCCAGATTTGTGAGTGAAAAAATGAGGATGCACATTATCCATGAGCAGTACTAATTCTGTATCTATATAAATATTTTTAATTCTTTGATTTATGTTTATGAGTCACAAATGTAACTTTAGAAACCAATAATAATATCTGTGTACAAAATGATACCCTGGAATATGATCACTGTTTTTGTTAAAACTTACAGTGAATTTGCAGCAAAAGCAACTTTGGTCGATGATTCACTCAAATGAAAGGAAGAACGACAGATATCCACATAGGAAGTGACGACTTGATAAGATACGTGATACTGACTTTATGCCACAGGGTAAGCAGCGCAACATTTTCATTTCACTCACTTTAGGTGGGAGCTAGCAGTCTAGCTGATTTTTTTTAAATAAAAATACAGACACTAAGCTTTAAGATAACTTATTAAATATACTAAAAAGTATGACAACAGAACTGTCGAGAGACACCTTGGACCCCATCCCAAAGAGTGTCATCAGATTATGGAGGTAACAGGAAGTGAAACTTCTTATACCTGTATCTGCGGCTGTGTTTTGTAATTATTTGTGACATAAAATTTTCTTGCATCATAAAATAAATGCTAAAATTCCTTCACAATACAAAAAACAAGTATCTAAATATAAACACATAAAAATTGAATTAAAAAATTAAAACAAGATATTTTTCCTTAAAGTTTGGACAAAAAAAGTGGGCGCACATTATATATGGGAGCACAGTCTACAAGGAAAAATATTTCACCTAGCATAAAACTCACAAGATCCATCCCTCTAGTCAAAAATGGAAAGAGTTCATCTTTATTTATTTTTAATTGCTGAATAGTCTGATCATTTCTTTAAAATAAATTCCCTGGTGAAGTTAATGCTGTTGGCTCAGGTTCTGTAATTTTCCAACTGGTATTAGAGTTTTATAATATGTTTAGTAGTAAGAACTGTGGAGTGTGTGGCATCAACTATAAGTGGTCACTTAAAAATAATAATCTTGGGTGAATTAGCCTATCTTGTCTCCAGTTTCCTTTATACACTGGTGGTAGTTAATAGTATTACCTGACATGGGGCTTAGGTTAAGGTTAAAAAAGATAGTAAATATTAAACAAGTAGTTCAAAATCAATGTGCACATAACAACTGCCCAAATATGCAAGGTCTAAAACTTTATTTAGTTTGCGTATTATGCACTGAGAGCGTCCCTGAATGTTTTCAAATATTATTGAAGTTTATTGCGGGATAGGGAGATTTAGATTTTACAGTGATCTTTAAATTATTTTAGCTTTATTTTTATGGTTTTGTTCATAATTGATAGATATATAGCAAATGACATTTAAATTGTAATATTTGATAAACATTAATATATGTATATCATTGAAATCAACACCATGTCACCCACCAAAATACTTCTTAACCACTTTAATGCTTTTCTTTCTTGCCCTACTCTTCTCATCTTTTGTCTACACTGATTTGCAATTTTTAGAATTATATATAAACTGAATTATTGTCATGTGGATTCTGTTTTATGTGTTCAATTGTTGTTGTGTCTTATTTCATACACCATAATTATTTTGAGATGTACCCATGTTGCTGCATGTTCAATGGTTTATTTTTTACTATTGAGATATATTTCATTGCATAAATAACACAATTTGTTTATTAAATCTCTCATTGATGAACTTTCCTTTTGCAGGTTTTCACTATTGCAAATAAATCTACTATGAACATTTCTGTTTATGTCTTTATGATGACATATGTTTTTATTTCTCTGGGTATATTCTAGGGAAGGAATTAATTGATTATTTGGTAGGTATATATTAAAATGTTTAAGTAAATTTCAATCTGTTTTCCAAAGTGGTTGTTGTATTTTATATTCCCATCAGCAGTGCATGAGAGTTTTAGTTATTCCACAAACTTTTTTATACTTCAAGTGATCAGTGTGTGTGTTGGTGTTTATCTATCATCTACCATCCTTTTTTTTTCCAGCCTCAGCTCTCAAACTTGGGTCAATGGCTATCATTACCTGTGCCTTAGCTGCCTGACCTTCAGAGACCATTCAATGTTTTTAATCTTAGCCATTTTTTTATATTCTGATATCTACTGCAGATTTATTTTTCATTAATTTTCATGACAAATAATGTGAAGCTTGCCTTGATGTGCTTTTTTTCATCTGTCTTAGTCTGCTCATGCTGCTATAAGAAGACCATGGATTAAGCAGGTTGAAAAACTGAAATTTGTTACTCACAGTTCTGAAGGCTGAGAACTATAAGATCATGGTACCAGTGATGTGACTTCTAGTGAGAACTCACCTCTACTTACAGAGAACCATCTTCTGTGTTCTCACTGACAGGGAGAAAGTGAGTAAGCCCTCTGGAATCTCATCTTATAAGGACATTAATCTTATTAGATCCAGTTCCCACCTCTGTAATCACATTTAAACTAATCACTTACTCCAAACAGTCTTACTAGGGAGAAGGGATTCTATAATCAATTTTAGGGAACCATGTGAAACATTTCTTTGGTGAAATGTCTGTTCAAATTATGTACCCATTTATTTTATTGTGTTTGTTTTCTAATTACTCAATTATAAGACTACTTCATGTATTCTAGATACAAATTCTAGGTTAGATATGTGTCATAAATATATTCTAGGCTGTGACTAATCATTTTCTCAACGGTTTCTCTTTAAGAGCAAAAAATTAAATTTTTATTAACAATCAACTGATTTTTTTCTATTATAGGTGTATTTCGTATATATATACACAAGTATATTATATATATACACACATATGTATATACGTGTATATATACACACATATGTATACATCTACATATGTATGCTTTTGCTTTATTTTTTTTAAATCTTTTACAAATCCAAGACTTTTAGGATTTGGTCATATTTTCTTCTAGAAGTTTTATAGTTTTTCATTTTACGTCGAGGTTTATGACTCATTGTGAGTCATCCTCTGTATATATGAATGAAGTAATCGTGAAAGTTTGCTTCATTCTGATTTTGTACAAAAACTTCTAAATACTCTACTGATTGTTTGAAAAGATTCTTTCCCATTGAATCAACAACACTTTGGTCAAAAATCAATTGTCATTTGTATAAAGTCTATTTCTCATCTCTTTCTGTTCAGTTGATCTTTCATCTTTGTATGTGACACAAGAAATCTTTATTATGTCAGCTTTTAATTTTTTAAATAGGTAGTTTTATGTCGCCCAAGATTCTCTATTACTTTTTCAAATGTGTTTTTGTTAGTTATATTTTTGCATTTCCAGGTAAATTTTTAAATCAGCTGGTCAATTTCTATTCAAAATTAAAAGATTGCTGTAATTTTCATTGAAATTGCATTAAGTTTATAGAGCAACTGTGGAAAAATTAACATTTAATGATAGCATCTTTCCCTATGGACACTATACATCTGATTTAATTTCTCAATGCATTATCTGTACTTTCAGAGTACAAATCTTGCATATTCATTTCATATTTTATTGCATTTATAAATATTTTTAAATTTAATTTCTGATTGTTCTTTGTTTAAAAATAGAAACACAATTGAATTTTGTATATTGATCTTGTGTGTTGCAGTCTTGCCAAATTCAGTTAGTATACTGTCCTACTAACTTTGTTTGCTTTGGTCTCTCTGGACTCCTAGCTCTGTGGTCAGCTAGGCTCTGCTTTATTTTCTTTTCCTGAGTCATCCCCTGGAAAGTGTCTCTACAGCAATCACAGGGTTTACATCTTTTATTTCTTGTTTTTTGTTTAACACTCAGTGACTTAAAATCAATTGTTTCATAAATTGTGTCCATTTTTGTTCCATGTGAGAGAATAAACATGATTTTTGTAGCTCCATCTGGGTTGGAAGTATTAGTCTGCAACTTTTACACTTAAAAGAATTATTGATTTACATTTGAGATGACCATCTTATTCCTGATTTTCATTTGTCTACTCTGTTCTTTGTTTCCTTCTTAATATTTTCTGGCTTTTTTGGATTAAATGAGTACCATTTCTAGAATTGCATTTTATCTCTTCTGATATGAAGTTTCACTTCTATAAATCTTGGTTTATAAAATCAGATCATGCCTGGACATGGTTTGGGCGCCTTGGTTGTCGACACCAGTATTATAGCCACAAGTGATACCTTCAAGCTTACTGTCAAGTGATAATATACCACTTCACACATAGTATCAGAACTTTAAAAAGACTTATTCAGATTACCTCCAGCAATTTGCACTCAAATCTTGTCCAGAATCTTTTCAGGAAAGAATCCATCCTAACCTAAGATAAATCCTTCTGCTGGTGTTACATTTTTGCTTTATTACCCCAGAACTGATCATTATTTTGCTCAATTATATTTAAATTCCTTACATGCATATTTTCTTTATTATACTTTGTTATACCTTTGTTTTCCCACTTCTACATGCAGTACTTTTCTTAATTAGGTTCCTACTTCTACATGCAGTACTTTTCTTAATTAGGTTCCTGCTTGTAGTCAGTGTTCTGAGTTTTTTTAGATGGCAAACTTGAAATATTGTTTAGATTATTATAAAATCCATAATTAATGTTTAAATTTTCTGTATTGGAAACTTTTATTCTATACTTCTGTATACAACTTTGTTATTAATAAGTCAGTAATCAGTCCAATTGTTATTACTTTGGATGTTGTCTCTGTAAACTTCTATCTTTGATGTTCTTCAGTTTTACAATAATATCATTAGGTAATCATTTCTTTCTTTACTTCTTCCTTCATTATTGGCTTTTTAATTCACACTTTGGAAAATGTAGGGCTTCCTGGATATGAGAATAGATCAATTCTGGAACACCCTTAGAGTGATGTCTTTGGATTTTGCCAGTTATGTTTCTTATCTCTTTCTGAGTCTCCATTTATAAGGATAAAAATTTATGCCACATTTCATATACTCTGCCATATTTCTCATTTCTTTGTCTCTCAGTGATGATTCCCTTCGATCTATTCTTTGGATTTTACAATTCAGTAATCACATATCCCTTATATAGAGTGATATTTTAAAATTTCTAGATATGTATTTTTAGTTTTACACTTACTTGCTTTTACATTTTCAATATTTCACTTTACTTCAATAATCATAATAAACTTATTTTATTGTTTTAAATGCCAACCAATGTTTTTATTTTTATAGAATCACTATTTTGAGTACTTTCTTTTGACCTCTAATCTTGGTATCTTGCTTCTTAACATTGAAAGCTACTTTCTTTATTGTTTTATATGTGAAAATTCTTTGAGATGAATTTTAAAATAAGCTTCTCTAGAGAATGTTTTAATTTGCTTCTGCTAGTGCTAAGAATATTATAAACATGAAAACACTTTACATAATATACTCGGGTTGAGATGAAGATTGCATTGGGAGCATGCCTTTAGTTCTAAAACTACATGAGAAGTAGACTGTGGTTTTGAATTCAAGAGAAGATGAACTTTGTACACACAGAAACAAAATTAAAATCAGGCAGGTTACTTTCAAGTGTTCTATTTGGGTACCTGTTTTGTTCTGATTTATCTTTTCACTGAATCTGTTGTCCTTCATAGTTCTCGCTTCCTACAAGGCTTATAAACATTCCATATCCATGTTCCCTGCCTTTCATGATCAAATAAAATTGAATATCTGGATTATATCAAGTTGTGCTTTTGTTTACCTACCCCTTAAAAGAATTTTGATTAGATGTATATCTGTAACATTAAATTTTTCCATCCTAAATTTCAACAGTTGCAAAATATATATCATGTGTCTTAATATTGAAGTTTATCTATTTCAATATTAAATAAAAGTAACTGTTAGATGGTAAGCTGAGTTGCAGTACAGGGGAAGGGACGCTTGGTCAGGAAGCAATAAAATGGCATCATTTCAGTTTAAAATGCAGCTAAGCATTAACCAGAAAGCTCAGAATGGAATGCTGATGCTGAAAGTTATGAATTACAAAACCAGGGAAGTTTAAAATACACTTAACCATCATTCAAGAAGTTATGTGCTGATGGTCAGGGCTATGAATTGTTAGAAAGAACAAAAAAATCAGTCATAAAGTGGTACCAATTTGAAACTGCCCAATCAAAGTAAAAGACACCATTAATGGGTCTTTTACAGTAAGAAAGCTTGTCCCACCTCAGAACAACCCTGGATGGAGAGCCACCTGTGAGAACCTTCTGGGGTTCTTTTTCTCTTCTTCCTCCTAAATAAGCCTCTTGTTTCATTTCTGTGCTCTGCCTCTCCTTTCTTTTCACATGTGCTCTGGGGCAAATTTTCTTTCCAGAGACACAAGAATCCTCACCCTCAGCTGAAGAAACTAAGCCATGAGTCCCATGGTTACATGACTACTTTCTTTTAAACATGTTCAATAGAATCTGAGTGAATGCTCACATTACCCATTATCGAAGTATACTGAAATGTTATATTCTAATACTTATAAACCTTACCTGTTTTCTATGCTAAGGTGGTTCCATGTGTAGTCCCATGCACTGTGCAAAGTTTCTGCAGTCGATGGTGTGTGCTACCATTAGAATTAGATTTTATTTGAAGGACCCGATTATGAAGCACCCTCCATCCCCCTACAACCCCCCTTTCACCTGTCAGCAGCAGAGAAGGCTTGAGGGTCTATCTCACCATTGTTTCACTGTTGTGGGAATGTGGGACCCAAATTCAAGGTTCTTGGTAAACTTATGAAAAAATTCAGAAGACAAGCCTCTTGGCAACAGTAAACGCTAGCAACTTTATGAGGCAAGAATCAAGGTACAAAGAAAAATGTCCTTAAATAGATAAGAACTAAAGAGACAGAGGTCTGTTTATGTGTCTGCTTTGAGGGGGTAAGGTTTTAAAGGCATTTACTAAAGACATATTCATAGAAAGAGAAGATAAATTCCTGGAATCACCCAAAAAGATGGAGATTTCAGGCAGTGCCTAGTTTGTAAGGAGATTTATACATTTGAGCTCTTATTTGACCTGAACTGAAACTTTCAGGACACCTGAAAGGGTAACATCTTTACATGCTAATATAGTTATGAGTTTATAATAAGCTGAATTCACTTAGAGATGAAGAATCTATCCCAGAACACTACTTGTGGGTGCTTCAGAACCCACCACACAAGATTGCCTAGTGGATGACTGAGATGCAGTAAAAGGTTTATTGCTACTAGTTAGTGGTGATTCCAGCCACGAGGTTGGAGGAAGTCACTCCTACAAGCACTGCAAGGGCAGAACGCTCTGTTGTACACACAGTGTGGATTGTATGTCAATGGATGGACATTTTCTCCTGTTTTTTATTCATATAAAGAAAATAAGTGAACAACATTATCATTGAAGAGTCCCATGAATAATTTTCACACTTACAATTCTGGATTTGAATGACAGATTTTTACAAAAAAATCATCTGGAACACCTACTATCCATCACCTGGAAATTGTAGATTCCTCTGAGTGGGAAAGTCACTGACTAGATCCACTGAAAAATAATTTCTGCTAGAACCATTTTTCTTAGAGAAAAAGAAAGGAATATAAGTTCACAGTCCTTGAAATCTCACATGAGTAGCTTGGATCATTTTTAGTCATTCCGGTGCCCCTCTTCACCAGTTCATATTTGCATGGCATTTCTTACACAGAGGTTTATCTTCTTGTGCTATATTTTATGCATGAATTTGTTTGTGGCTCTCTCTAACTACTTCTCTTTAAATTATATTTATAAATTGAAATTGATTTTTCAGTTCTTATAAAGCTCTAAATGTTAGCAAATTTCTTTGTATTAAATTACCACACAATTATTAATAGTACACAATTGATTAAAACATGAAAAATAAAGTTTCATTGGAAATGCATTACTTAATGAGATGGAAAGTTCTCTTAAAAATTAATTCATGTACTCATAGGTGGATGTGACTTATTGCTAGACAGAAGCCAAGTTCATTGAAAATTAACAGCAAATAAAGAGAGAGTATATGTACCACTAATAAACTCCAGGCTTAAAAAGCATGAATTAATGATTATTGTTAAGTATGTTATTTACACTAGAATTCTCAACATGCTCTAACTAGATTAATATAAAACAAATAAGTACCTGAAATGCACTATGCAAGCAGACATTAAGTTGACTAGTGACAATGAGTCAATTTGCACCCAAAGGGAGGAAAAAAACATGCATAAGAATTTCTCACGGTTAAATAATCTATTGCCAACATTTAATATAAATTCCAACTATATTTCAATGAAAGTTTATCTCTGACATGCTTTTTGGAATCAAAGGCATAATGCTGATGTCAGAAAAATATAGAAATGTCTAACCTTTTTTATCTGAAATCATGTAAAATAAGCAACTGACGTATTTCTTTGATTATAGAGACTAGGTAGATATTTTGGATTTGCTATTTTTGATATTTGCTTTGCTTTATTTTTTTTCTTTCCTTTTTACTTTCCTGTTTTCCTTTCCATTCCTTAAAAAGAATTCAGAAGTTTTGTTTACATGGAAAATGTCATTCGATTTAATTCAGGTGAATTAAAGTTTTATTATAAGATTCTTTTTTAGAAAGTGGAGAATTCTATCAGAAAGGAAAGGAAGCAAATTCAGAAACAGCGAAAATGGCAAGTCTGTTGGGAACTTTGGCCACAGGCACATTGTTAGGCAGTGAAGTTTGGAAAAGCATTTGTATGTAAGTTAACGTGGAAACTGATTTGTTAAATCAGGTAAATCAGACTGTGTCCACATGACCTGGAAAATTTTAGTGAACTCTGGGAGCCTACAATGCAGCTTGAAGACATTTGTTCTGAGCTCCCAAGATCACAGGGATAAAAAGGCAATTATGCCCTTCACTGAGTGCTTAGCCTTGTACATTTCAGTCATTTTTTGTTCTTGATGAATTATTCTTACTTTCCTGCCACACCAGCATGCTATACCGTTTGTTAAGGGCAATCATAAAAATATGAGCATATAATTATTTTTTCTTTTCATTCTGGGTGTTGTTTTAATTGGAAGCTTTGTGTGTGTGTGTATGTTTTAAGGAGGAAAGAAGGATAGTTAATATGCCAATACACATATATCAAATGGACTTACATGTTAAAAAATAATTTAAGTATACAAGCTAATTTTACTTGGTTTATTGTTATTTACTTAGGTTTTCTTTAGATCCCTGTCCTTATTGACAAATCAAATATAGTTGAAATTCATAAGAAAAAATATTTAGTTATTTAGTAAATTATTAAGCAGATTAGTTGCTTGGTTTGCAACATCTGTTTAGTTGATGAAAAGAAAGTTTTAAATGAGAGACAGAATAGTAACAAAATTGTGATAAGTAATAAGGATCTTTAGGTAAAAGACTGAAGATAACAGACGTAATTTTCAAGGTCACTTGGTCATTGAATCTTTTTTATTTATTCTTTCTGATGATAATTTGAGTCTAATGTTTGCGTGTATTTCTTCAAATGGAAGATGGCTAGTATAAGAAAATATGGAGCTGCTGACTGATACATTTGAAATAGAAGTGATATAGGTGTGGATTTCAGCTGTGTGATGTTGACAGAAATTCTAAGGACCAAGAAAATGATTTTAAAATACTCTAAATATTTTCTTCTCTGGTGTAGTAATCATACTTCTGAAAAGATTTTCTATCCCAGATTAATTAGATAAGATTCTTGAAAATTAGAGGCTGTGAATATTGCCCCTACTAATTCATTCATACTCTCTGACAGAAATAAATTTATTGTGACAACTATAATTTCTGTGGTTAAGTTCTAAGAGTCAGAAAGCTATAGGTGGGTTTGGAGAGCTAAGAATATGTTTTAGAGACCAACTCACAGGGGCTTTTAAGGAACTTACTTTGCAGGCTAGTTGTGCCAGGAATTGTTTTTAGTGGGATTTGACATTACTCACCTTTTCTGACTGATAGAATTTGGAGATAATCAACCTAAATGTTTGGGTTTTTCTAAGTAGTAAGGGCTGTCAAGCTCTTCAAAAAGAGTTGAAAATCCAAGAGGGGAGGTTTCCTTTACAGACAGGGTAGAAATTGAATCACCATGGAGGCTTTCAATGTGAGCAGGGATGGGTGGAGTTTGGAAAATTCTATCCTTTTTATTGGGAAAATTATCCCTGTGTGATTCTGCGTGTAGACCTGATACCCATGTAAAATATCTTGTATTATTGCTGCTCTAACGCTATTGCAAAATGTTAAATGTCCCCCATTATACAATTATCTACTTGACAATCCACAATATAGAGACATCGTATTAAACTTGGTGTACAGTCGGATCAATATTTACTTATATAGGATCATAACATGGTGAAAGAAACAGTAATTATTTTTTTAAACTGATGTGAACCAGACAGAAACCATTAGAACCACACTGTTAATCAAACAAACTTGCATTTATAACTTTCTAGGGCAAGAATGACTGTATATCACATGGTACCCAGAGCATGTGAATAAGAGCCTTTAAAAAAAAAGGTGGGGGGGGACACCTATAGTGCAAAGTCTTGTGTTTGGTTTTGGGAGAGAATTCAGTGAAATGTGGATTTTGTGTGAATTGGGTAGTACTAAAAATTAGAAATTCTATGTTTGGTTGTACAAAAAAACCCACAAAATTCTCTCATGAAAGAAGTCTCACGTGAGTCACAAGAGGAACTTGGTTTTGTTGTTGTTGTTTTTATGATGTGACTCATGTCCTCGTTAATTTGTGCTTGAAAATGCATATGGAAAGATTTTATTTCTCAAATGTTCTGTCATAGTCATACACTGATCTTTGATAATGGTATGCTCTGAAATATTTTATGGCCTGTTGGAGAACAATTGTATGATAACGGAGAGGAGTTATAATACAAAATTGTCAGAGTTCATTATTATTAATCTCAAAGAATAGTGCTCCATTAAAAAGGATGCAACCATGTTATAATATAGATGCTTGTATCATCCCATTTACCTGATAGAAAAAAATGAGGTTAGGAGCAATGAGATTACTAAATCTAATACCCACCAATTCCAAGAGATGAGACACTGTGGAACTCAATTGGGGACAAAATTCAGGGTAGGAACCATTAAAATGTAAGTGTGTTGTCTCTGAGTCAAGCACTGAAGTACGGGAAAATATAACTTAACACCAAGAAGGGAAGCTGAAGTCAGGTATGTCATTCAGTATATCTGGGAGAATATATGAATTTGACATTGCTTCCAATTACTTTCATTCAAAACTAAAAGAGGCCTTACTTCATACAGATTCCATGTTGTCAAAAAATAATTGAAATTTTCATTTCTAATAAGATCCTATCGGTGAATAATATCACCAAAAGCTGCATATTTTCTCTTTGAGTCTTGGGGGTTGATGAAAAAACAAGTTTTTTTTAATGAACTCTGTTCATGGATAGTGGTACCTCTCTGATTCTGATAAAATTATACATTTTTGTACTCATAAATCAAGAGAGCAAACTGAAGATTTAAGAATGTGTTGGCAGAGGAATGGGATATGACATGTCTCCCTTTTCCAACTGCAATTCACCAATAAGTATCAGGAGCCAATAGCTATTCCTGAAAAGATGCAGTAGGTTGATTAAAATGACTTTCTAGAAATAGTGATGTGGAAACCAAGTACATGTTGCATTTAATGAGAGAAATGAAAATTAAGAAAAAAAGTAAAGAATTTACTATCATGGGATTATAATGTATTCTGTGTAGAGAAGGATGAAAAAATATTTGAAATTAAATGCAATAAAAATATTCATGAATTAACATTGGCCAAAAAAGTTAAAAAAGAGAGAAAGAAAATCCTGAGAACAAAGTCCAAACAATTAAGTCTTATAATTCTCTATAGGAAAGGAGCTGAAGGCGCTAGTAAGAGATGAGATCATCACAATTCAACTATTTATTCATTTATCAATAAATTTAAGAAATAATGAGTGCCTACTTCAAGTCAGGCATCCCTTTAGGTGCCAATACTACAGCAATGAGTAAACAAAAATTGAAAAAAGAAATTTCTTACCTCTATGGTGCTTACATCATAGTTGAAGGAACGGATACTAGACATATAATCATAAGCCAATTAGATGGTAAAAAGTTCAATGAAGTTGGAAGGAAAGTGATAAAAATAAGATAACAGAAGTGTCTCAGAAACTAAGTTTGTTAAACTCTTAGTTTTAAGTGATTTGGTTAAAACCGAAAGAAATTGGAATCAGTTTAAAATTAAGCAAGATCAAAGGCAATTAAGAATTGCATTTTTTTAGTGAATTAACATAGAAAGCAAGCTTGTTAACAATAGTACTACTTCAGGCTATAGATGTTCCCTTCTATTATACCTGATTTGCTGGGCCATTAATCCCAATATTATGTTTTGAAATTTTTATTTCCTCTCTAGCACATTACGAAGTATCCTTAATCATCTTCTTTTAGCTTGGTTTCTCAAAAGTTTTGATTTGTGTGAGTTATGTGACAATCCTGACTTTTATTTTTTAAATCTCAGCTGCAGTAAATTTGCAAAATCTAGGTAAAGTTCCATTAGAACTCCTACCCAATTTTGCCACTTAAATATTCGTAACCTTGGACGAATCATGTAAACACTGCAAATCTATTTTATCGTTCATAAAATGGGGCTAATAGTGTTTAAAAACACCTATTGAATGAATCAAATAAATACCTACACAAAATACTGCTTTGTGAACTGCAAAAAACTGCAAATATAAGTTGATTATGTTACCTTGTAATGATTTGCCAGTGTTAAAACAATTAAGAATCATTTGCTTTTTTCTGGGTCCTCAGACTCCTGCTTTCTTTTTAATTCTTCAGCATTGCATATTAAAGGAGATATCATGATGCTGTGAATATGTATATGTACAAAGTATCATAGCTTTTATTAACATTTTAATAGTTACTCCTTTTAAAAAATTCTGTCTCATAACAGAAATTTTGTCCTTTCCATCCTCTCCTATCAAACTAGTTCTGCCTCATGGAAATAAAGGACTCTATTTACAGCCGTAGGCGACTCTCATATCACATGTGATTTCCAAATGCTGCTCAGCTGTAAGTGGCTGACTTTGCAGTCTTTTTTGTGCCAATTTTCAGTATCTCTTCCACTTTCTTTCCACCAACAGCATATGGCTCTGCATGGTCTACTCAGTAAATACTCATAATTATTCACTGAGCTTCAGTGACAGTGAACGAGTGTATTATTGGAGATAACCTGTGAAATCTGCAAGGAAAACAAAGATGAGTTTTTGCTCAGAGGCATTTATTCTACTCCACACCAAAGCCAGGCTAGCTTTGCAGAGAGGGGGTACTGAGTGCATTATGCTTTTTACTTCCTGTCTGTGTTTCAGGACTGATTAGCATGCATTCCACAAGCACTTCTGATATATGAATGTGACTACTTTCCATCCAAGGTTATAAGAATAAGGTAATACATGCAAAGGAGTGTTTCTTACAATAAACAAAGCCAAACTGAGTCTGAATGTAAGCACTGCATGTTATAAAATTTAAATGTTTTAATATCTTTTGATTGAATATTAGGATTGTTTTCTTTCGTGTGTTCTGACATACTAACGAATATTTAGCAAATCACAAAAGCACTAAAGCTGTATTAGCAATCTGTAAAGGGGTCTTTTATTTTTTTACTTTTTCTCCGCTGGTTTTTACCTCTTAAAACTAATAAAGAAAAAAACAAAACATGAAACTCTCTCTTGTCTAAATTTACAGTGGAATAAAAAAGTAACAAGTAATTCCAAGGAAGCTAGAATCATCACTGTCAAGGAAAAAAACATGTCCAATTACCAGTATTTCATATTTCTGAATGCAAGTAAATATGAAGTGTGACCCAAATTCATTTGTGCATCAAAGCTGGAAATACACTGGGATTTTCTTTCCTGTGAGAAAATGATTCTTTATGAGACAAAGGATGAAATGGATTTAATGTGGATTTAGCATTGCCATTGCTGTCCCGGGTAAATCTTTGCATTTTTCTTTGAACCAAAAAGAAACCATCAAGTCACAAAAGGAGCGACTGAGCTCTTTTGTACAAGTTTGAGGTCTGATTCGGGAGAAATGTATCCACAAATTCTATGAACAAGGACATCATTGAAGGTCCTTGTACATGGGTTCTGCAGGTTCCTAAGAAGCTAATAAAGCAAACGAGAAAGGAAGAAAGAGATACAACACTCCTCCTGAAAAACATTCTTTGGACTCTAGCAGTCATTACACAATACCAAGAGCACGTCAGGCACGATGTGATAACTCAGTGTTTACAACTTGCTTTACTTGTGAAAAATGTTTGAAACTTCATTTTGGTCCTGAAACACAGAAAGTGAAAAAGCATCTACCTTTTTTTAATATTCATTTTCCACTCAGCTAAATGCTGTCTGTTAACCCCAGTTATAATATGCAGAATATTAGTATTCTGAGGGAGGTCAGGAGAAAATTCTGAGCTAGATGATACTGTAGCATAAAAAGCCTGGTACAGTCATTGTTTTACAAAGACCTCAAATTAAGACAACTAATAATTTCCCTCAGTAATCTGGTCAAAAGAAAGGTAATAGGACTTGGTTTGGGGGGGTGGAGGAAACACCCATTTTGCTGAAGGGTGCTCTGAGGACTGGATGCTGGGTGGAGGCTGTCCTTCAGAAAGACATTTGTGTTAAAGGAAAAATTTCCCCCTAATAAGGGCATCTCCCTCATCTTACTAAGAAAGCCTCCTCCCTGGAACTCTGCCGTGGAAAAAAGCAGAACCCTAATCTGCCTTTCCTATCTCAAAGTCTGACCTGCTTTTCCCCTTTGTCCCCTCACAGAATTCTGTGATTCTGTATGAAGGTAGATATAAGCTAAAAACTAATGTCCTGTACTTGAGTTACTCAGTTTAACTGGGTTTCTCCCCAGGATGCCATTATTTACAATTTGTGTTTCATTTTTCTTTTAAAAAAGAGAAAATGGAGTATCTAGGGTGCTTGGAGGCAATGCAGAAGAAGGAAATGATAAAGAGGGACAAATGGCACATTTTCAGGGTGCTTGACCCTGGTCAGTCAGTTGCCTTTGCCCAGGATTCTGCTGGAGGCATTCAGGCTGTTTGCAGGCACACTCAGCAAACCTGGAAGGAACTATCGAGGTCTTGCTCAAATAAAGTAATGATAGTCATGGGCCATTGCCAATTTGTCCTTCTGTATGGTGTCTTTTATTTTTTGACCTTAGAATTAACAATCCTCAGAGTTATATCTGCACTAACAAATGGAGCTTGATGAGCTTTGCAATGCCCAAGGGATACACTATCACTTCACTCAATGGTGGCCTCTTTTAAATGAGAGAATTTTGTTGCTTCCTAAAAGAACCCAAGAGAATTTAAATCTATGTTTATTCATTTTGTTTTGTTTGGTTGTATAGATGCAGGGGAACAAAGGCCTCCTTTAGCTCTTAGGTGCACTAGTGGGTATTTCACTAAATTTGTTGCAGAACTGACTGGCTCCTTATGCCCATCATGCAGCAAAAGTCAATAGGTGGTCACAGGGTGTTTGAAGCAGGGAAAGGTTTATTATCATGAGGCACCAGTCATGGAAGTGGGAGACCTGCTCTGTCTCAGATTCACTTCTCTGACAGCAGAGGTTACAGAGGTTATATGCAAAGCCCATATGCAAGAGTCAACATGAGGCTGGTGTAGGTACTGGAGAATTTTACACACATTGGCAATGGCAGATACTATGGCACCAATCAGAGGTCTTCTAGTTTATCAGATTGATTACAAGTCTCTTGTGCCTCAGTGAAAAACTAATTCAATCCATTATCTGTGCTTCTCTAAGTTTATCTGTAACTAGACTATATGTTAATTAAATGTCATCGATTTAACCATTTATGATTAACCAATTTTGCTAAATGGATAGTTCAGTGAATCTTGATTCATTGCCTGGCTATGTATTTATAGAAATTGTATATGGTATAAGAAAGCCCAAATATGAGTCTATCATTAAAACAAAATGTTTATTCTCTTTCATTTTTCACTTATTCATCATTGCCTAATTTCTTTCAAAAATTTAGATCAAATTGTAAAACCACCAAAATGGAGTGGGACATGTTTAAAATTGAGTTCCTGAGAAACAAGTTTTGAGATAAATGTCTAAATGAAAGTGAAATATTAGAAAGTGTTCATAAGAAAAAACAATAGGAAAGAGAGGAAATGGATTTTGGAAAAGAAAGAGACCAAGTAAGAGTGTAGTATAAACAAAGTCTGAAATATATACAATGATATGTTCCACATGAATTAAAACTAATTCTGATTCTTTTTTTCCTACTGAATATTAAAGAGAACACACATTTGTGGATAAATTTGCATCCTAAGTATCAAAAGTCCTGTTGATCTGTTCTACTAAAGACACCTCATCTAAAACAGCAGGGTGGGTAAATAGCCATAGAATTCTTTGGGGAAAGACTGGAATAATCACTACCACATGCACTTACTTGCTATTATACTATAGGGTCTTTCCTCATGAACATTCATAATATCTTTTAATATTTAGGCTATATTTCTGTAACATCCTAGGAATTAGTGGCCTATGTAAGTATTTTATCTAAAAATTAATGCCACCACTTAATCTCTGCTTATTCGAATCATATTTATGAACTATCATTAGAAAACCCAGTTTCATAAATGCAACCTCTATCATTAACTCTAATCTGCAAATGACTACTCACACTAAGCTTCATTAAATGCCAATAACTTAGTGATGGTAGTTTCTTCTTTTTCCTATTAAAGAAAAATTACATCTAGGGGAAGAGGTTGAGGTTACTGGGTCTTTCATAATTGATCCATCTAAAATATCCTCCTTTATTTAAGTTACCTTTTGTAGAGACAGAGAAAATTTCTCCATCCCACTAAGGTTCTTCATGGTTTGGAAGAGCAAACAAATTAATGTCAGATAGGTTTAGTAGAATAAAAAACCAAATATTATGGCATACACATGGACAATCACATGGCTATAAACCCTGGGGTAAATGGGAGAGATCAATGACTATATCTTGGGCTGAGACATGGAAAAGGGAGACTAGGGCCTCAAGGAGAGAAGAAGTTTCACATGATAAGGAGGAGATGACTTTATCTTTAATATGAAAGTAAAGGTAGGTTTCTTAGAAAGAGGACATGTTACTGAGCATAATGGATTTGTCCCTTGCTGAGCATCAGTCAAAGGGCACAAACCAAAGTTTCCTTAAACAAGAAAGCTTTTATACCTACAATGAGCAAGGAAACAGCAAAGTATCAGCAGATGTGAGTCCTCTGATCAGGGGTTTTATTAGAATTTACTGGAGGAAGTGAGTGGAAGTTGGTCAGAGCATTACCGGGGAAGATTTCAAGACTATTGCATAGGCACCAGCCTTCCTCATGCTTGGTCATACTTATACATGTTCAAAAATGGTGGCCTAAGATGATCTTTAAGTTGGTTTCTGAGTCTTAGGGTAGTCAGAACCACTCAGCCTGGTCAAAGAGTTTTGTCATCTACTCCCCCTAAGTATTTGTTTACTCTATTACCTGCAACTAAGAGTTTTTTAATGAGGTCTCAAAGGCTCCATCACATTTTGAGGATGGCCTCATGGAGTGCTTTCCATTATATTATTAAATTTTCCCATTGCTGGCCCACTAACAGATTTGAGCACAGATACACTTACAGCTGGGTTAAGACTTTTAATGTAAAAACTATATTTTTCTAGGCTATAAGGGAACAAAGACCACTTCTTCTGTTAAGGGAAGAGTAAATGCTTAGAGAGTGGTGATACTTCTCTTAGAGGAAGATAAACGAAGGTTATGAGGAAGACAGGGAGCTGTTTCTTCACCTCTAGGGTTGTCATATACTTGACATAAAAATAATATACATGCTAGAATGGGGTCCATATAAGAGATACATGCTGGGAGTCTTAGGGGTCCGTATAAGAGATACATTCTGGGAGTCTTAAGGTGATCTGTTTTCTCCTCTTCACTTATAACTCCTCTACAACACTCTGTTAGGGCATTTGCGACAACGTCTTACTTTAAATGATCCATTTTTTTAGGTTTTGAAAAGTCATCCTGATTATTATGACATGTAAGTAATAACAAGCAGAGGCTCGGTGGTCAAATAAATAGATTTACAAAAAAATACAATGTTCAAAATCTCATCAAATTGCATGTTCGGACAGGAGTAGGACCGTGAGATTTAGGATAAGGAATAAATTCACTCAACAACATTGAATCACAGATTCTACCGAACCCTATTATTCTGTTAGAGTGGCTTGTTAAAGACAGTAAGGATAAGGTAGATCTGAAGACCACATATAATACTCAACTGTGGCAGATGACTGCAAATTAATCATTCCCTTCTTCAAGAGCTAACATTCATTTCTGTCTATTAAACTAATAACCAGGTCAAGTTGCATCAAGACCAAGTGTGAATAAGAGATGTTGCTAAATATATAAAGGAATTATTGATTGAAAGTACAGCAGGACCTGACTGATATATTGAGAGTATGCCTGAGAGTAAGACTTAAGGATGTTTGTCTCATAGAGGAATAAAAAAGTAAAACTGTGAAGCAAAATGGGCAAGTAAGTCTACATTATCAAATAAAGTTCTCCTAAAGTTAACTCTGGTTCAATTTTAGAAAAGCCATGTAGATGGTGAGGGAGAATGTGGGATAAAATGTGTATTTCTATAATCTTCTAAGTGTCTCTCTGTAAACTTCCCAAATTAGTATGGGAGCACGCAGGATGAAACAAATGCAGCCACCATTCTGAGAAAAAGAAGACATGGAATTCCTTGCTGCAAGAGACCCCCTCTCCTCAGGACTAGCTTAGCCTGAAAGGGGATGGGGGTGGGTCTTCAGGCAGACTATTGATAAGAAAGAGTCTTTTATCCCATGGGTTTATTTCAAGGAAATAGAACAAAAGCTCTTAAAATTTGTATGGAAAACAACAGTCAAATAGCTGAATAGCCAAAGCTATTGTGAGAAAAAAGAATGAATCCAGAGGGATTACACTCTAAACATTGATCTATACTACAAAGTGATAGTGATCAAAATGGTATGGTACTGGTATAATAGCAGAGGCACAGATCACTGGAATAGAACTGAATCACCAGAAATTGGTTCACATTCATGCAATCAGTTAATCTACTACAAAAGAGTCAAAAGCATGTGATGGAGAAAAGAAAATCAATTCAATAAACGAAGTTGGGATAACTGGGCAACCACATGTAAAATAATGAAGTTAGACTACTCTTTAACACCACTCACAAAACTTAACTCAAAATGAGAGACTTGGACAAAATAAGACCAGAAACCATGAAATTCTTGGAAAACAACATGGGAAAGACATTCCATGACATCAGGCTTAGGTCTTTGGGGATTCAACTCCAGTATCAAGGGAAACAAAAAGAAAAGCAAACACTGGCACTACATCAAACTAAAGAGCTTCTTCACAGAGAAAGAAAACATCATCAAAATAAAAAGACAAACTTCTAACCAGGAGAAGATATTTGCATTCCATATTTTTGACAAGGATTTACTATTCAAAATAAAGAACTCAAAACTCAATAACGGAAAAGCAGGTAATCCAATAAAAAATGCGGAGGAATTGGAAATACATTTTTCTAAAGATATGCAAATGGTGAACAGAAACATGAAAAGATGTTCCTACTTGCTGGCTATCAGGGAAATGAAAATCAAAACAACAATGAGATATCACCTCACACACCTGAGAGACTCTCTAGTATCTGAAAGTCTGGAAAAAACAGTTTGGCGAGGATGTTAAAAAAAGGGAACACATACACTATTGGTGGGACTGCAAATGGTGCAACCCCTATGGGAAATAGTATGGAAAATACTCAAAAAAATTGAAGATGAAAGTCTCATATGATCCCACCATTCCACTACTGGGCATTTACCCCAAAGATAAAAAAATACTAATGGGACTTGGTGTGCAGGGTTGGTAAGTGATGGTGGAACTCATTGGACAATGGTGAAGAATACTTTGTGACTTGGTGGAGGGCAGGGTGTGTTGACACATATCTGAGGAATGGGGAAGCTATACATGAGCTTATTTTAAATTTGTAAGATAAAGTTACTGCAATAAAAAAATGGGGAAAAAAAGAGTGTTTTAATCATCAAAGATCAAGTATGGTCAGTTTCAGGTGTAGGAGGAAGAGAACACTCTGAGAGATTTCAGTGTGCTTCTAAAAGGTCTCTGGCACCAAGAATTCCTTGTTATTTTGTTCTCCAAATGGAGGTTGACTTGTGATAGACCTGATAAGCCAGCACACTCCCTGCTGGCACCACATTATCTGCCTCTGCCAGTGCCTGTGAAATTCCTCAAATACCTCATCTTCCCTGCATGTTTCCCCCCTCCACATGGGTTTTACCCATCTAATCTCTATAACATCTACATTCAGAGAAGTGGATATGAGACAAAACAGGTTTCCCACTTCCTCAAATGGCACCTCTTGATAATAAACTTACTTTTTATCTACCGACTTGCCTTCTCTTGAGTTTTGATTTTTTTGGTGGCAAATGGCTGAACACGAGTTCAATAACATGCTTAGAGGGAAAGTTATGGGTTATTTATACTTCTGAGACCCTGAAGTATTGATCAAAAACTGCCCCTTTCAATCAAAAGGAAATGTTTAAATTTCCAGGCAAATTCGACCTTCTGTGGGCAAGGTAAAGCAGTTTCTAGTAGCTGGACAAAAATGACTGATATTAGCTTTCAAATTAAAAGCCCCATTGTGCGCTGTGCATAAAAATGTTCTAGGGATTCAGGAATCTATGTGCACAGCATTGACAGTGTCAGTCACGAAGCCCCTTTTTATTATGCTCCATGGTTCATGTAGACAATTACTCCTACATTCAGAGTGAGGCAGATTTCCATTACAATCTGCAAGGGATGAGCATAGGAATGATAAAGACCGTGTCAATCAGTTGGATAGGTGACAGTTTCAATCTTTTTTTTTAGTCAAATGTGTGCTTTTCCAATTGTTTTGATGATTGCGTGGTAAAATTAAGCCATTCATGATTTACAAGCAAAAGTGTGAGTGATTAGCTCAAAGAACTGGGTTTTGATATGCAAACTCAACCTAGCAATAGATTTTTTTTGTTCTTCAATGTGGAGGTTTAAATACAATCAGGGTCTCTTTAGTTCCATGGATTAATCCATTTTGTAGCTGACTTCCTGGAAAAACTAGATGCAGAATGAAGATAGGCAAAGTTCAGAAGAATAACATAAATGAAATAAGTAAATTAGAAGTAATGAGGATCTAGAGAATACATATTCTGTGTTAGATTTGTGCAAGGGACATAGTTCATACAATATTAAAATATTTTTTCATTATGATATGAAAATTTTTATCAATTTTCTAAAATGTGTGCCCAGTTGTTACCATGAGGGTCTTGGGGTGTTGCTCCAGGATTCTTATCAGTCCAAGAGAAGATTTCATAGGACCCACCAACTCTGGAAACAATGTAGTGAAGACAGGAGTAAGCAAAAGCAAGTGGGATTCATTGACTTTAGCACACCCTTTAAGAGCTAGGATAAGGGAGGATCATATTCAAAGAGGGGAACTGGCAAGGAGGAGCTTCAGGGAGAGGTTTTTAAAGATTCCGGCAGCATTTATCCCTGTCCAGGCATGTCTTGGTATGGGACAGGGTTTTGATTGGTTCGTTATGTCACAAGCCCCACAAGAGCAAGCCTCAGACCAGGGATTAAAGTTTAACTATCAGGACAGTGAATTGCCTGTGGCTCCAGCACCCAGTCGTGGAATGAATCCGGATCCATAAGGAAAGCTGATGGACGATTTCGACATGTGAGACATGTAGTACATGACCAGGAGAGACCCTTTCACCAAGAAACAAAGGAATGAAGAAGACCACCAATAACTTCAAAGGACAATGTCGCCTTGGCCAATCAGGAACTGAAACCTGGTCTGCAGTCCCCTCTCTCCATCCCCCTTCCTCACCTTGTGGGATTTTCCCTTAAAAACTCAGGCCACTGGCGAGGCCTCAAGTCAGCCTCTCCACTAATGGGGTGTTAGCCACCTGGCTGGCTCCATCCTCTCTCTCCCTCTGTTCCCCACTAATAGGGGCCTCAGCCTCTCTTGGCTGGCTCCATCCTCTTTCTCTCTGCTTCCCACTAATTGACCCCCAACTTGCTTACTCTCTGCGCCTGTCTGATATGTGGAGCAACCCTGAACCCAAGGGTCTGGACCTCCCTCGGTCAGCTTCATCCCTTTATCCTCTGATTAAACCTCTGCTTGCTCACTCGCCTAATAACTCTGCGGTGGGTTCTTTGAGTGACCCAAAGACCCCCACAAGTTAGTGCTTCCCCTTTTAAACTAATTGGAGGACTTCAGATTTCACCATCTACTTCCTTTTGATTGGAGTATTGCTTCAGTTCCCTTCCCCCTACTTCCTGCCCTTGGCTGACTCACTATCTAGCACTATCACTAGTCTTTCAACATGATGGGTATGTATTTTCTAAAATTATATTATAGATTCATTTACTTCAGATACAAAATTAACTTGAGTTTCATAAAAGAAGATATACATATGAAAAAAATAGTGGTAAACTAGAAGTTGCTAAATCCATAGAAAAAGAAAATGTTTCCTTTTTAGATAAGAAGACAAAGTTAGCTTCATCTCAATAAGAAAAAATGTGAAAGATTGTAATATTTTAAAACAATTATGTATGCTTGTTCCCCTTGGTTATTGTTGCTTATTTTGACTAATGAAATGTAGGTGGAAGACATTATGCTACTTCTCAACGAAGGACTTATGTCTCTTAAGAGGCATTTTTACATTCATGTTCTTCTGCTCCTGCCATTTGCAGGGAAAGACTATACCCTTCATAACTTCTGAGTCAGAGAATGAAAAAATACATGAAATATCTCCCCCTAAAGCATAGCTCTGCCCCATGCTGAAGCCTATGTGTTCCCACTGACCCACAGATGCATATGTAATATAAATAAATAAATATTTGTGTCAAGTCATTATGATTTGGGTGGTTTGGCATTCCAATAGTAGACTGACAAAATAAACCAATACCTCAACTTTGAATATTCTGCTTCTTTTATACCCACTATATATGGTGATGCTCAAAACTATAACAAGTCTTCCAGAACAGGTTTTGTGGATCTCTAGGGCAGATATGTTAGGATCAGAAAAAATGGATCTCAGTGGATATAAATTATTGTTTTCCATTTTGCTTTTTAAGAACCCACATCATCACTGACCTTGAATATCATTGCACAAACCTGAGCCTCAGAAGATCTCTAAAATCCTTTCAATTCCAATATTCTGTGACTACTTACATTATGATCTTTGCTAAGGACTGTTGCCTGATTGTATGACTAACACAAAGTCCAAGTCCCAGAGATTTTTAAGAGCTCCATTTCTTCTGTCACTTATTCCACCCCTTCACTTCAGTTTATTGACACATAGGTATATTTAAATCAACTGCTCAGAGGTAATTTTCCATTTGCATAAGTCATTACCACAATTCTGGAGGATAATAAGGCAAGTTGTTATGAATGAACATATTGCTATTCTCATATAAATGTGAAGAAATATGAAGGTTAGTTATGGAAACTGGTTCTGCTGACATCAACAAAGAAAGTGACATCTAGGATGGATGGTACTGAACACGGCATTGTGCTTACAGAATTTGTTGTGTGCCATCTATTTTTCTGAGGAATACAACCTGATCAATTCAACATGTTTGGAATAAGGTACATATAACAAATTAAATGAAAATGTAAACTATGGGTGATTGTGAGGGACAGTTCCTGGCCTGAAGTGAATATACTTGCCCTATCTCTGTCACTATCACAATTATTTTGTCATTGTCTCAACTTGGATATGATTTGAAGAATGTCAGAAGGTCTTTTTCTCAAACTGTCTCTCTCACACTGACTCATAAAAATCGCTCCAATATTGCCTCTACTTCATTTCTCAATATTTGCTGTAAATAACTTCTGCAAGAATGACATATTAAATCATTTTGTAGTTATCAACATAAAAGGAAATAAATTTTTATATTCCTAAAGCATTAATTAGTGAACATTTTCTCCTTCATAGTGTCTTCCAAAATATAGTTGTGCCTTGGTGACTACTAAGAAAAATAAAATAATTTTAGCTTCTTTCAACTCAAATTTCCAGTTTATATTGAACCACTACCTTCCAGGTCCAATCATTTTCCTATAAGTATCAATTTTGGATGCAAGGCAGACATAGTTCTGAGATTAAAATTCATATTCTAAAACACATATTTTCTCTTTTTATGTAAAAAGTTTACTCAAGTAATCTCTATTCACTGAAACATATTAGATTCTATTCACTAATATCAGGAAAGTAAATCTGGGAAGGGGAAAAAAAGTGAAAGTTTGCATTTTTAGTTATAATAATACAGAAAACATTTTTAAATTAATTGCATTTAAGTAAAAAACTGAGATTTGTGAGTATACCATATGTTTATTTGAGAGAAGAATATTCCAGACAGAATTAGTGAATTCTAGAAAAGCTCTGAGACAAGCACTAGTCTTCTCTGGTCATGGTTTGAGATGGAATGAGCATAGGGGAAACATTGATGAATGAGGTCAAAGAGATGATGGTCAGGTAAGTAAGACCTTGTAAAGAGTTTAATTTCACTCTAAATAAGGTGGAAAGCCTTGGAGGGTTTTAAACAGAGTAATGATGTATTCTTTCTCAAATTTGAACAATTTCATTCTGACCTCTGCCCTGGTCACTTGATCTATAAGAAGAAGGGCTGATGGCAGAGAAGTTAGGAGGCTCTTGCAGTAACCCTATGAGAAAGAATTGCAGCATGGATACCAGAGTTATTGAGAACTGGTCAGATTCTGAAAAGATTTTGTAGTTAAAATCAGCAAGTTTTCTGCCATACTGCTTATGATTTATGAATGAAAAAAGAAATGAAAGATAGGATTTGAGTCTTAAACATGAGGACAGAGTTTCCATTAGCTAAGAGAAAACAGTGAATTGAACAGGTGAGAAGGGAGATAGCTAGAATCCAGTTTTGAATATGTTACATTTGAGATGACTAATAAACCTCCAGATAAAAGTAAAATAGGAAACTTAAATGCAAATCTATAATTCAGTGTAGAAGTACAGGCTAGAGATATAAATTTGGGATATATGGTCATATGAATAATATTCAAAGTCTTAACTGAGTGACATAACCAAGAAAATAAGTGTATAGATGGAGAAAAGTATTGATCTAAGACAGAAGTTGCTGAAAAATCAACAAGATGAGGGATGATTAAAAACTGCAGAATTTAGCAAAATGGAGGTCATCAGTAACATTATTAAATAGTCTTGATAGAGTAGTACGGATTAAAGCTTGGTTTTAGTATGCTGAAAACATCGTAGGACTGAATATAAAGAGGACAAGTCAGGATTTTTTCTGAAAAAAGAATTGGAATATGAAGAGATTTTTGCTGAGGATATATCTTTTTGTTTTTAAATGGAAAAATAATGTTTACATACTAAATTAGTTTTAATTTACATAGAGGAAAATTTTTATGTCAGAAGGGGAGGAATTAAAGGAGCAATGTCATGAAGAGTAGAGAAATAATGAGATCTTGTAAAGAAGTGACAGGATTTGGAATGGCTAAGACCAAAATCTTTTCATTAATATTCATGAGAAAAGGCAGTCTCTGATATAAGATTTAGGTAGAGGGTAGTTGCAGTATAACATCTGGAAATTACTTTCCACATTTCTGCACTTTCAGGGTAACTATATCTATATGGAGAAGTAGAATTTGAGGCCTGAGATGTGAATAAGACATATGCAATAAAGGAAGAGGGCAAGCGAACCAACCAGAGAAGCAGAGTGGATAGTATTAATGGCCTATTTGACATGAATGATCATGAATTTGCAGTAGATTAGTCAGCAGCATGGTGTGTTCTTCCACATAAATCGAGCTGCTAGATTTAGGTAGGTAAAAGATAGAAGATAATTTTATTTCAATCCATTTCAGTTTGCCAAGCAAGTACAAGAAATAAGAACAGTGCAAGGAAATAAAAAAATGAATCAAGGGTGTACTTATGATTAACCATGGAATTTACTGGATAGCAGCATAGGAGGGAAGGACAGGAGGGAGAGAAGGATAGTAAAAGGACAGATAGAGCCTAGCAAAACAGGATTGCTGGAGTGAGAGTGTAAGAGAGTATGAGATACAGATTAGAGGAATATATGGAATCTGAAAACTGAGATTAGGGAGAGCTTCTAGCTACTGACGGTAACATTAAGGGTGTTCATTTAACAACATCAAGGGTGACTACAGAAAAAGTAGCTGAGGGTGGAGAATAAGTTCATTGTTGGAGAGGTCAAATAGATGTGGATATCGATCCTGGAACTATCACCTTGCAGCTATTAATCTTAAGAATTAAGATAGCAATATGAATGAAGAGAGTATTATCAGGAACCAAAGGAATGAGGGAGGATGACCTCCCTTGGGAGTTCAATGCAACATGGCAGAGTAGCGCTGGTGTTGTGATGGAGTGTTATGGAAAAGAGAAGAATGACAGAGAGAGGGAACAATAATGAAAGTCAGGAAGGACATTGACCTGTCTCCAGGCTAAAGGATGCAAAGATGCAAAGTGAAAGAAGAAAAGAACATCTTTTCAGAGGGCTCCAAAGACACTAGTGTCCATTTGGAAGACAAGAGAAATAAATTGAGGGGATCTTCCAGAAATGAGGCGGGGCATTTGAGGCATTTGGTTAATGACAACAGTGAATTCAAAGTGGTCAGAGGTAGGGTGATAGGAGACATAGAGACAATCACTCAGGTGACATGGAGAATCTACTAGGCATCAGTCTACATAGACAATGAAATGACTGATTTTTTCATTGTGTTGAATGATCTTGATTTGTTCATTTTATATTAACCATAAACTGCTTAAATATTTTGTGCTAATTTCTTAGTTATTAGATATTAAAAATGGATTTTCTTATTCTAATTGCTTTACTTTTTTAAAGAATGTGAAACCCAGAGAAAGAACTGTATGTTATTTAAACTTGTCCAGATGAACTCAATGAAATGGTTTCATTATCCATATAAATTTCCTCCCATCACCATTCAAAAAACCAGTGTTAATCCCTGATGTGATTCTCATAGAAATGTATTTATCTCTTTTTGTTACTCTAATCACATATTTTTTTCTATTTTAGTTATTCATGCTTATGGAAAAATGTACTGTGCTTATTTCAACTCTGAAACACCCTGACACATAACTAAGTATCTTGTTAATTCTGTTGAGAGACATCTTTTTTAAAAGGTGACTATGTACCAATGTACCAATGAGCAACTGACTAAGAAAATGAGCATGTAAATCTGGTATGGAAAAGGTAGAGAAATGTATGCAGCACTAAAGAAGTCTATGGGAAATTGAGAGTGGAACTTTTTTTTTTGGACCTTGGGAAAACATGAGATAGAATAAAACTGTACTTCTAAGAAATGGAGACTAGGGCTGAGCTGTGAATCAAAAAGAAAGAGAATAGGTTAAAGTATTAGGTAAAGGATGTTATAAAAAATGATGAATTCTACCAAAGTTTTTTCTTGTTCTCCAGAGGAATCAGCCTTCCCGGAAGTCCTTGACCTGTAAAGTGAAAATATATACGATAATTGAGATTTTACTGAGATTGAGTTAATGATGTATGATGTATGATGTTCTCAGTGTGCCCTGGTGGAGCAGTGGTTAGGTCAATTGCCTCTGAAGGAGCAGGCCACATATTCCTGGATTCAAGTCCTGGGTCAGGGGGGAAACAAACAGTGTGAACAATTAAATAAAAATAAATAAATAAATCAAGTGCTTATTCCACCTGCCTGGTAGGTATCTTCCTACCTGCCTGCCTATTCACCTTTATCTTCATTCCTGTCAGCACCTTTCCTTTGAGAAACAAACAAACAAAAAACAACAAAGCAAGAAACAATGTTCTATTTGAAGATTGATATACTATATAACCTCTATTCTTGCTTGCATTGATTCACAGACAAAAAATAGATATAACTTTTCTATGCATTTGTGTGTATTATATCATAATTAGTATAGTTTATAATTATCAAAATGGAATATATAATAAAATCACAATCCACTTCAAATTTATATATTCCATATACACACTATATACTCTTCTGTATGAGCGTGTCTGTTGTGTTATCTATATATGTAAAGAAATATATTCAACAACAAAAAAGGTATTCTCTGGAGGGGGAAGTTATAAATAATTTTTCTTATCTTTTTTTTGAGGTAAGGAGTAGAGAATTTACTACAATGGATGCATTTTACTGATAAAAAAGGCTATGAAATGAACATTCAATAAAAACTAGTTTATTACAGAGAATATTTTTTCTCAAATAACCAACTCTAGGAAATAACACTTTAGGCATAAACTTATTTGTTCTGTAATCTTGTGTTTGATTATAAGGATAAGATACACCTGGAAAGATCACTGTGATTTCATTACATAGTCATAAAAATTTTCATGAATGATGAATGTGAGGAAGGATTGTATTATTTTCTGAAAAATTATGTATCCACAATGTGAGAGAAACTATAAAAAGTCAGAAAAATGAGACTAAGAAAATATTTAACTGACATACATATATCGTCTTTTCCCCTTCATTCTGTAAACCAAACAAATATGAAAACTTAATACAATTTTCATGATGAACAGGGAGGAAAGGGAATCATCTGTTGGGATATT
Organism: Solenodon paradoxus; assembly: GCA_004363575.1. Taxonomy (NCBI): domain Eukaryota; kingdom Metazoa; phylum Chordata; class Mammalia; order Eulipotyphla; family Solenodontidae; genus Solenodon; species Solenodon paradoxus. The sequence continues at coordinate 285,391 of RJWH01000020.1, forward strand.
AAGATTTTTCTTTCAACCTGTATATTTTTCAGTCCCTTTAAATACTAAGGTACTTACAGGGTTTCTCTCAATCAAGAATCAGTTAGCTAAATTCAGATTTTAATCAAGAAGAAGATGGTAGAGCCCAGTTGGAGTATACATGGTAAATACAATTTCACCATACAAAAGACCCTTTGTTCCTACAGTTTATGAAGATTTCTTCTGGAGCTCTTCAGTGACATGCAAATTATAACTATGTTGCTTGGAGGCAGGGCGAAAAGAGACTAAAGTTTAATTATACTGCTTTATTTCCCTTGCAGCTGTGTCCCATTAGCTACTGAGCAATGGGGAAGTTCTTTGTAATCTTTGACCCTCTTACCAACACAGTCCTGTGCAAACTGATAATTACAATCAATTATTGGCCACAGGGTAGTGAAACAGACACTTCCCCCCGGCCCTTGCTGAGGTCTATGCATTACCTTTACAGGCGAACTATCACTCTTCAATTTCTGGGCCTGAAGCTACTAATAAGTTCGAGACAGGTGGCTGTCTTTAATATTGTAGTAAGCTACTAAGAATTTGATGTTTCCTAACTCTAATTCTTATTATCAGAGGTCGATTTTTTTATGGGTAGTCATATTTTCACACGTTCTTGGGCTTCAAAAGCATGCCAAACTCCTCTTTGAAATTTCCATAGCCATCACCAGAGATGATAATAAAAGCAGGTAAAACAATGTTTTTTATGCAGTTAATGTCTTACCATGTTCAATTTTCACAATAAACTTACCAAGTAAATAATATTTATTATCTTTACTATCTGAGCAAACCGAGACAGAGAGAAGAAATTAATTCCTTAAATTTACACTTTTAGAAAGTGCTGGCTCAAGGATTGTATGCAGGTAACCTAGGGGGGAGTTGATCCTTGCAGCCAGAGTGCTGTGCTGCCCCATTGCCTGTTGGAATCTTTATGGAACTATAAAGCATTCATGGGAGAAGGATCATAGTAAAAAGGAGAACAAACAGGTTGAGATTGCACTTACAATACTAGTGAACAGCCCGTGGGGATCAATAATTTCTAATTGACTGCTTCTTCCCCCATTTAGCTTTGAAAGGAATGTGACTTTCCACTGTGGGTATTGTTGTTTATCATACTCATCACATGTCCTCTGCAAGGTGAGAGAATCAACGCTTGACAGAGATCCTACAGCTTAGTTGTAAGTGCCTAAATATTTTATTTTCTGATATATTCTGGCCAATGAAGCACTATGTAGTAAGCAGATGCCGGAATTTTGAGTGAATCATGAAGGAAAGAGACATAAACAGTTGCTTTGGGCCACGATCTCCCAGTTTTCTATGGTTCAGAGCAGCTTGTATTTGAGCAAAGGAAGGAATGACCTCTTTAATAGTTAGAGATGCTTAGCCTGCACTGAAAGCTTTCCCATCCCTCTCAAGTTTTACCTCCTAATTTGTAGAGCCAAGGGCAAAATAAAAATGCGGAGTCTTATAGTCAAAAAGTATGAAGAATTTTTAATCAGTTGGAGGAGGACATTAACCCAAGCATGGGACCTTTCTGATCATGCAGCCTTGTACCCCCAGAAAATGTGCCAGGCATCCTACCATTTCCTAATGTTAATGTCACTAATCTGAGAGTCTCCGAACCAATCTCCCTCACTCAACTGAAATGCCACTTTTCCTCAAGTCCTGTTTATGCCTCCATTCTAATGCACAGGAGACACCCACCTCCTATGGAACTGATATTTTCAAGACTCGCGATCACAGAAATGATCTTCATTCCATCAACGGAACCCAAGCTAGAGCTTGGTGGTTCCTAACAGGTGTCTATAGATAAAATTGGGCCGGCAGTCCATTCTTTCCTCGTCTCAGTTCTAGTTTGTACTGGAGGTGCTGAAAGAAAGAATAACCCACCCCTCAGTTGGCCCACTTCTTTATCACTATCTACAATTTCATGAATTCTTATTTTCCAAATAATACATGAATTCTTATTTTCCAAATAACACATTAAAAAAAAACTTTTCTCATTATTCCCTTCTTCACAAAAGACTGAAGGATTAAGATAGCTCTATCAGTGATCTTTCTTCCACTTTGCCAGACACTAGAAATAAACTTCGTAAAGGTCACTTCTAGGAAATGCATTTTAAAAGGCAGAAAATTGTATGATAGTTTAACATATCTTCATTCAAATCTTTTTTTCTGTATCACTGTGAAAAGAGAACTTGCCCAAGTTTTTTTTCTTGGGGCTATTTTTTAGTCACCTTTATTTTTTTTCTCTTTTGACAGCACTTTTGTAGAAAGTTTATCTTTTATTAGCTTTTAGGCTTCCAGTCATCATGCTCTGCAGAATCCTTTGGGGCATGTTGAACTTTTATTTGACTGTTGTCTCTCTCTCTCAGAGCCTTATCGCTATCTTTTCTTTGAAAGGCTGTCCCCAGCTTAATATCTGAAGGTTAGTCTCTGATATAACCTTTTAATCACACCAGCAAAGAACTCAACCAATACTATTACTATTCCCGTCTCGTATTTATGAGTTTAATTAGCTTGCTTAGATATATAGCACAGAAACTTTGGCTGTTAAAGAAATTTGTTGATAATTATTTAAATCCTTGACTTCTTTTTAGCCATATACCTGAATATACTCACAATTAAATATAGTGTTGAGAATAATTTTTAAAACCCACTTTAATTATTTGTTCATATATACATATATATATTATACTAAATGTTATATTAATTTCTTAGCAACATTACACCTGAATTCTACTTCAAGACTGCACATCAAGTGTGTGCTTTTTTTTTTTTTACTTTCTCGAGTAAATCGATGTCACTTAGATAAGAAAACACATTGAAAAATCACATAAGGTCACACTGCCAGAAATATTATTGTACGCTTCACGAAGAATTTAAATATTATTTAAATTAAGCAATTTAATTAATAACATAAATTAAACATTTTGTATAACCCTGAGGGTATTGGTAGTTTTTGAGACTAATTAGCAGGAGAACATAGAAAACTGGAAAGATATAAAGGAAGGTTTATTTTCTTTGTTGGCTTCCAACTAACTGCAGTAAAATAAACCTAGTGTCTCTGCCAGCTTTAGCTCTCATGGAGAGCAAGCATCTAAACGCCAGTCTTTTGATGTGGTCATATATCTATTGCCAAGTTTCTTTTTACAGTTCCCCCAGCAAACATGTATGCCAATTAAGCAATATAAAAAGGGGGGAACTTCTGGTGCCCTCATGCATTTTCTCATTAATTCTAGGAAATGATTCTGGGACTTCATCCCATTATTTTCCAATAGATTAAAAGACATCTTTCCCCAATTGACTCAGGTAAAGGTGCCAGGATTACTTTCATCTCGAACTCTGAAATTTTTGAATAAAGACCAAAGCAAACAATACCCTTTGAGGCTGAAAGTGCCTTTCTTCATAACACCATCCATTAGAGAAAGATTTGAGGAAAGGTCAGTCTTACCCCAGGGCAAAAGAAAATGCTGTCCATTTCTGTAAAGACATTTCTTGTGGCTTAGCTGTTTCTTCAGTTTAAGATTTGTTGCAATAAATTCTCATCCAACGGATGTAAAATACCAAGTAATAGGGCATAGACATATTCATTACTAACACATATTCTTATACTAAAATGTGCATCATTTTAGATAATGAAGTTTTAAAGTATTCAGGAAGAAATCTTTAAACAGGGTAGATTTAAAAGTCTGTATTAGTCTAGATTCATGTTAATTGAAGAGACTATGAAGAGAGAACTAGGTATCATGATGTGGCCAATAATAAAAAGCGTCATTAAGATCCAGTGAAGCTTGTAGTGACTAAGAGCAGGAAATCACGAAGATTTGTAGATTTATAGGGAAGAGGAGATGGCATATATGACTAGAACTGGGCTAAAGCTGCAACCATGGGAGAGAGGCCTGATTAGAGGGGAGTTCTGACTTCAAGTAAAAGAGCACAACCACTGCCAACCAGTGGCTGGTGATCAGGAGGGAGGAGAACAAGCATCAATAGTTCTTTCCTCTCTCCCTGTGATCTCCTCATGGCAACTTCCAATGACTAAACCAACTGGGAAGCAAGAGTCAAAGGTAGCATTCAAAATTAGGACTTCTGACCTCAAAAGAGGGCAGAAAAGAACAGAAAATTAATCTGGTGAATGGAGCAGAATTATTACTCATATATTATAGTTCATTATCTTTGAAACTAAATGCTTTATTTAAATAGATATTCTTCTATTTTTTACATTCTTGACACTATTTTAAATGCAAGTCTGGAAACAGAGGTCTGCCAAGATGAGAGTAGTCTGAAGATAAAATGTGTGGAAAAAGATGCTAAAAGTATAAACTATTCTTTCCATTTAAATGAAATCATTATGCTAATAATTACATTATTTTGTTTCCTCTTCACCTTAGTGGGATGTCCTCTGATAATTATAAACGGTACTACCATTTTGATTTTAGCCCCCTGGAATATTAATTATATATTTTTACTTCTTGGAGATACTGAAATAACAGAAGATGGATCCATATCAAATAAGCAGCCTAGAATTTTTATTTACTTCATAATTCCTTGCTATGGTACTCAAAAATTTCCAAATGGTCTAAAGTTTTAAAAACTATCTTGCGATATCTATTTGTAGTCACTCAGATACTCCTCCTTAAGCCGCTGATACATTCTCGATCACTATAGTTTTTCTGGAGTGCCATAGATATTAAATCAAATCATACTTTGTATAAACATTTGAGACTGACCTCCTGTAATTCAGATTCATTGAAGTTGTTGCCTAGATCAATTGTTTGTTGAGTTTTTGTGGTGATGTTGGTTTCTAGTTGCTGAGTTGTATTCCTTTGTACAGATTTGCAATATTTTGTTTATTCATTCACTCACTGAGAGACATACAGGTTGTGCTTGATTCAGTGTATTTATAGGTAAAGCTGCTATAGGCGTTTATTTGCTATATATATATATGTATGTATTATGTGTGTGTGCATTTATTTATTTAAATGGTGATCAGAATTTTTTATCCTTCTAGACTAAATAGAAATGGTATTACTGAGTCATATGGTAATAATACATGTTGAAACACCTTCTTAAACAATAAATGTGTGTTTCAGCAACTGCCAAACTTTTCCAGGGTGCCTGTATTACACCATTTTTCATTCTCGCTAAGAAAAGACTGACAAACCTGTTTGCTTACTATCTTCTTCAGTATTTGGTATGGTTAGTATTTTTATTTTACTATTCAAATAGACATGTAGCATATTTCGTTATGGTTTTGATTCACATTCTCCTAATGAATAATGATGTGTAGAAATCTTCTTTCAGTATGTGGTTGATTTTTCCAGTGAAATCATCTGGGAGGGTGATTTCTTTTTTAGGAAAAGTTTGCAAATTGAATTTCTACAATAGCTATAAAATTTCTCTTTTATTGTGGGTATTAGTCAATTGTGCTTGACAAGAAATGAGTCATTTACTTCTGTGAGATGTATGCCCTGAGATTTGTACATATTCTTTTATTTTCATTTAAAAATCTTTACTATCTATTATGAAATTCCTTCTCTTTTTGCTGACTTAGTGATCTGCGTCGTCTCTATTTTATTTTTGTTATTTTTGATTCAGAGGAGTGTTGATTTCTTCATTCGTAATTAATAATTAGTCTATTTCTCATCTCAGTTCTGGAAGTTTCTTGCTTTGTATCATGTTGAAACAAATGTATGCATTTGTATTAGGATTGCTTTACCTTTAGTTTTCTGGTTAGGTTCAAATTCATGCATGTTATGACGGGGAGACATCCCTTCAAGATTTTAGAGACAGTATTCTGGAGGTTATTGCCTAAGCTCTTCCCTTTTAATTTTATCCTTGCTATTTTATGGCTCCCTGGAATTCTCTTTACTTTCCTTCAGAGATAGAATTAGCACTTTATCGGGCTCTGTCATGCAATTCTGTGGCTGTGCCATATGTGAAGGAAGCCATCAGAAGACAGAGATAAAAAGAGCAAACTAAATTTGCCCCAACGCTTTTTTAGACCACAGTCCACCAATCAAAAGGGGACATTTTTTCAGAGACTTTGCCACCTATCACCTTTGCCACCATGCTTTGCAACTGCTTAGAGGTTGGAGCAAGGGAGAATGAAGAAAATCACTTAATTAAGGGGAAATGGAGAATTCTGAACTCTGAGTGTTGAGACCTCCTTCTCCCACACTCTGAGCCGAAACTTGAGTGATTTTTCTAGAGCTCCTTTGTCTGCACCCAAGTGCCACTTCTGGGTTTTTGTGCACAGTATTCAAGTAGCAGAGTATTAAAGAAAAAAATGAACTTGCCGATTTGGTGTTACTTTGATCTTCTTCCTCGAAGTGCTGCCACTATTTGCCTTTTAGGATCCTCAAATAACTATGATGTGCATCCTGCCTAGGTTTTAAGGAAACATTCAGAGAGAGAGAGAGAGAGAGAGAGAAAGAGACAGAGAGAGAGAGACAGAGAGACAGAGAGACAGAGAGACAGAGACAGAGAGAATGGGTGCACTTATCATACATTCCCCACACTGATAATTGAATATAAGTTTTGCAAAATAACATTTATTACTAATTAAGTGAAAAAAATGAAAACTTTAAGAAAATGCTATTTTGGAAGATGTTTTTTTCATAATTCAATTATAGTCTACTGACAATTGCATCTATTGTATCTTTAGTATATCACTATTCTTCTCTAGTAATAAGAAGTAAACCATTTTTAATCCTGTATTTTGGGTAATAAAAAGATACTATACAATTCTTTCAAGAGTTTTTGTATTAATCTCTTTGTGAAATTTTTTTGCATATTTCTAGCAAGTAATACCCTCTGTAGGTACTAAGCTGGATGAGCTTAATATCTGTAAAGGAGTTTATAGATACATAATTTCATTTCTACTCATAAATTTTTTGAAGACCATGAACCTACTTTATTTCTTCTATTAACACAGTTCTCTACTGCTAGGTAAGATAATTTTATGTGAAAACAAATAAGTTGGCAAAGAAGTTTTCCATTTTGAATTATTCTGTAAAGTTAAGTGATTTTTGGTTTTAGATATATATTGCTAAAAAAAAATGATTGAAATCTTTAGCTTGTTGATATTTGACCATGACAATCGTCTGAAAGTGGGTGCATTCACTAGACTTAAAAAATACAAAAGATGAGTCTCCATTATGAATGACATATTCTGGACTGGCAAAGGAGGAGGTCAAAGCAGATCTTACAGGTTTAAAGAAGGTACATAGGAACACCAGGTTTAACTCCCAACTTTCCACCTGTTTTTACTTACTCTTAACGGACAGAAAATGTGCAAGAGTCTTACTTTTTTTTATAGTTTTAAAGAAGCAGTAAGAGAAAACAGTACAAAAGGACATTTTATTTCTGATGTTGTAATTGTTTAAAGAGCTTGGCCTTCATGATGGATGTAGAAATAAATTTGAATACCAAGTCTGTTTATTACTTATAACCTTGGATGGAAATCGAGTGTCAGATTCTTAAATTAAAAGTTAGTATTTACCTTTTGTGGTCATCATCCTGGGGTAAAAAGTTATTGAAGACATTAGCAGGATTTAGAATGGAGCAAATGATTTTTTTTTCAAAGCATCACATTATTTTATAAATTTGTGTTTTGTTTAAGTGTAATTAAAAAGAATTCTCATTAAAAATGCAATGAGTACTGTGATCATTTGGATTCACCTCACAACTGGTTCATCCTAAAAGAGGCTAGCAATATTCAAAAGGCAAGGTAGTGATTTCAGAAACAATAAAGCATGTACCACAAAATTGATAAACCTTAAGCTCATTTGCCAGTGTACTTCAAATTAAACCTGGAATTTTCTTCTTGACTGAACATAATAACAGAGAGACAAGGGGTATATAAAGCATCAAAAAGTCCTTAAATACCTTTTCATGACACTATATATACCACATATTTACAGGCATAAGTCAAAGAGTCCTGTGGATTCACCAAAGTACATATCGAAGAAGTCAAAAGGACCACAAGTTATGTGTAATCTTGTCATTGGTCTCTTTCTCTTTGATAGAAGAAAGTTAAAAGAAATTTGTCTGCCAGCATGTGAGGGTATTCTAACTTAAAAAAAATTAAATCACCTATACAGTTCAATAAGTTAACTGTAATTATTACACTATTGTTTGATCAAAACTACAATAAAGTGTGAAGACATAGTTAAGCACCACTCAAATGCTAGCAGACATATTAAAAGTGCCATATAATTTTACCTCACACTCTTTGTAATATTTTATTTTACCATTATTGTTTGCTATAGTTATAAATCGCAGAAATTTTATCGCTATGGAATTATAAATCTGATTTTATTACATCCTATTTACCTGAAGCCATTGAGACTGCTGAGTTATATTACCTGATGAAAAAAAGTGGCATCTAATGACAAGTCCTTTGAATTATGCTTTCAATTAGATCCTGAGGCACTTGTATCCTCTCCCAGTTTGTATTGTATTTTTAAAGTTTGCATTTAGTTTCCTAATCCACCTCTTCAGAACCAATTTTGAATTCCAAAATAAATTAAATAAGAGCCCTCTATATTGGTATAATGTATCTATGAACAAAGTGGGTCCTGCCACCACTGGCAATGAGCTCTCAGAGGACCCAGATAATATTGCTTTCCCGTAGTGACTTCCTCTTAGCTAAAAACTCTTCCAGTAAAGGTCAAGGAGAACAGCTTCACTGGATTTCTTTTATCCCCATCATCAACACCATTATGGTGTGCTGAATCAGTTTCAAGTTTGTCCTCCTTTAAAAGTCACTGACACAGCAAAGAAATTGATATTTTGACAAGAATAGTGTACCAGAGCTACCAGACAGGAGAAAAAACATCCCTAACATTATTTTTATAGAATGAGGAAATTCTGAAAGAATTTCAAGTCATTACCCAGGAGTATTCTGTCAATCATTTGTTTAACCAATGCTATATGTGAAGAAGAAGGTCAGCTTTTGAGATAATCAGCGCTCACACATTCAGTATTCACTCAACAAATATTTACTGAGGCCTGCTGTGGAGCAGACCTGTTGTTCTGTTTGCTTCCCTCAGCTGTCTTTGAGCTGAAGAGCATTTCTCAAATCACAGAATACCCACAGTGTATGTGGGGTGGTGGGGTGGATCCTCATTTGAATAAAAGAGTTGAACAAAATGTGTCCACTTTCATGTTAACTTTCAATCAGATCTTTTTCTTTTGTTGAAATTTTATATACATAGTCTTCTTTGGGCAAAGACTTAAAAATCATACCCAACACCAGATGACTAGTCGGGAAGTGGACATTTGCCAACCTCAGTGTAAGAGAAGTTTTCATACTAGGCTACTTCTTTAGCAACGGAGCATTTAACTATTTTTCTTTCTCAGCATATATAGAATTTAGAATATGTTTTTAATGACATGGCTGCTTTTTGATTTGCTTGCTTTTTAGAGGGAACGCATAGTCTTGTAGACTTCAGGTGTTTCACTTCAGGGAAGTGAGGCTGGCACGCTGCTGTGCTCAGAAGCTGGTGAACTCAGCCCTGTGGTCTGCAGGTAGGAAACTGTACCAAGCACAATTCTTAGTACAGCAGTTTTCAGCAAATTGTTCTGCTAAATAGAAATATATTACTTGAAGGCTGGAAAAGTGATGATAAACCTGACCCTTCAGCTCCGCTTTTAAAGGTCATTTTTGGTTAAATGTAAGCAAATTGTGGTACAAAGTACCTTTTACTTGGTATTTCTCATATCTCTCCATGTACCTCATTATGCTAATGTAATGACTTATTTGACAGAGTATTTTTATCCATAATCTTGGAAATATATAATGAATTTAATTTTCAAGGTTATATTTTCAGAAATCTATTAATGTCCCTTTCAAAGTCATTGAGACTGAATTATGTTTCAGCAAAATATGAAGTACATGAAAGATCCCCTTTAGATTTAAGGAAAGCCAATTGGCAATCCAGTTGTAATTATTTAGCAGCTTTGAACCCTGAATTGTTAAACTTAGTATGAATTATCCCTGATAACCATTACCCTGAAAAATTAAACCTCTCTGTCAGATTCAAACTTCATCAGACATTGTCACCAAAATAACTACAGAATTTTAAATGTTCATTAGCTAATGCTCTTAAGTATTCAGGGAATTTTCTCACCTGAATTGAGTAAGATTCTTTCTTCTTAAGAAATGATCTTTCATTTCCAGTGAAACACAAGTATTCATGCATACTGTTTGCTTCATTTACATGCACTTGATGTATATAATAGTGGAAAAGAAAGATTATCATAGTAATTGTTGGACCTTGTATTAAACACAAAAACTTCTCCAGTCTGGTGATAGAGAAAAATCTGATCAAAATCTCAGGACAAAATACACATCATTTTAAGCAATTAACTACTCATTAATGATCCTAAGAAGACAATCTATGTTATTCTTTGCTAGTAAGGAGCTTATTAGTATAGTAAAGGTGTCTACATATTCTCCTTGCACAGGATTTAAGTTTCCCTTATTTTGATTGCCCTGTTGCTCATCCTAAGAAGTGAAACACTTGAGATATGTCAAAATATGTGGCTGGTATAGGTGGGAATAAATAATATCAGACATACATGTATATTTTTCACAATTTTAAATTCGGGTGCTATTCTTGATTACAAATCATAGCATTCTTCCATTTAGAGTCTCATTGTCTAAAATGCAACACTGAATGAAAGAACTAGGAAAGTATATGTTAATGCCAAAGAGATAACATTAACTTGCAGAGGAGGTTTAGAAATCTTCATCAGAGGACAACAGCAATGAAGTAAATTTGAAGCTGTGAGGCTATAATGCATCTTTCTATCTCAAAGAGAGTATTCCATCACTTCAAAAGGTAAGTGGGGCTGGAAACTCTGGTTACTAAGTTGAAAAGACCCAGATTTACTGAACTTGTTGACTCACTATCCCTACTATACTGGACTCACATTTCCAAGACAATTCATTATCATACATGCATCACTTTCACTCACAATTTTCTGGTCACATTTTAGATACATGACTACTATTAGTCAAAATGGAACCTGAGAAACCTGGTCTTTATTGTGTATATATATATATATGTGTACTTGACCAAAACATGAGGTGTCTACAACTACGAGGGATAATTGAAGAAGAAAAAAGCACAAAACAAAACTTCTATGTAATATATAGTCTTGCACACATAGTTAAAACAGAAAAACAGGGATAGAAATAAGATGGCCAGATCAGCACATGAGAGGGAAGAAGGGGCATATTCAGAAGGTTACATACTCATGTAGGGAGCAGGGTGATGCCATTTCTAGTCATAATTATACTTTTAATTGAAAACAGCCTGAACCAACTCTGGTTTTCCACTGGAAAGAAATTATCCGGAGGCATTGAGTAGTTCACAGAACCAACAAAATGCTGCAATAGAAATGGCCCTGAGTGCAGAGGGACTGGATGGTGTAGTGTTGACCAGATCATTACCCAGAATGAGTCCACTTGTAAAGCCACCACCACAAGCTCATTCACCACCAGACACAGGTCTCTGGGTTCTGGACCCACCTTTATTGCCACTGCTGTGTCAGAAACCTCTTTCCATTGTTTGTCCTCTATATTCCTCCAAGCTGAAGCATGCAGATGATGAGACTGACTCCACTGAGCATCTTATCATGCTCTACAAGTCAGGTGACTGAGAACAATCACCTACTTTCAGCTTCTTCATTGTGTCTGAATGTAATTCGACACATACATCCCACTTCTCCACACACAAACACATATTCTAAAGAGTCAGGTAATCGGAATTTTCTATCAGATGCAAAGATCAAACGATGATTCAGTGATGGACAATTCACAATAACTGCTGCTCTTTTGATGGAAAAAGATTCTTTATAATTCAGCAACAATACCTCTGATGACATAATTTTATAATATACGTAGAATTACAATAAATGCAAGAATATAGCTTCCTTAATATTCCTTTATCTAAACAGAAATGCGATTTAAGCAATTTAAAAAATTATCTTCAATGACACTTTCATTCATATTCATGTATTAGATGAGACCCTGGAATTTATTAAAAGGTTTACCTAAGAATTTCTATTTTTACCAGAGAACTTTATACAATTAGAGCAAATTAAAACATAAACACATAAATTATAATAAAAAATCTCAATATTAATTTTAAAACATTTGAGGCACATCATGAACCAGACACATAAATAATGGTTTAGCCAAATGCTTACTTCTAGAATTAGTCTGTCAAATCCCCTACAGGGAATAATGACTTAAGCCAGAATGAAGGAAAAATCAGTGAAGTAGAAAAATGGAGTTGAGCCGTTCAACCAGCTGACAGCATTATTATTAAATTTGACATACAGTAATCTAGAAATCAAAACTGCAAACTAGTTAGCACCAAAACAAATCTTACAACTTTAGAAAAATCAACCTTGAAGACAAGTGAAGTCAATTGCTGATAAATTGAGCATACACACACACGCACATAAAAAGGTGTTTCAACTTAACAGGAAAAAAGTTATTCTTTCAACAAGAGTTAAGCTCCAGGACAAAAAAATAGCATAAACTCTATATGTTATTTTGCTTGAGTGTATTTGCTGCAGTTTGAGTCCAACTAAAAAAGTGGAGAAGAAAAATGAAATGAAATAAAACGAGTTCTGTACAAATAAAAAGAAACCCCAAGATATCAAAGATTAAGAGTTATTTTGAACTTAGAATGAAAAAAGTTCCAAACTGTAAATAGTTAATAAACAGTTGAAATATATAAAACCCATTCCCAGTGAAGTTAAATCCATTTTCTTTAAACAAGGGATCAATGAAGAAAGAAATTAAACCATTCTAAGTTAGAGTAGGAAATGAAGTTACTGAGGGCAACAAATGAGAGCAGGTGATGGATTACTACTTTCATTACCATTGGGAAAAGGGATATTAAAGCCATATCGCTGATATAGTTTTGTACTTTTGGAGCCAAGGATGACTTGAAAGAATGTCTAATGATGTAGAATTATGTTTTCCAAAATATTTTATGTACATATGATAAATTATCACAAAACTTTAGACATTTCTTAAACTATCATACTGTTTAACTATCAAATGGGAAAATATATTAAAGAATGAAAAGGAATTAGTTTTGAGCAGGAAGTTAACATTGTAAATATTTTAATTTGCCTTCAACAAGCATGGTTTGGAATCTAAAATAGTAAAATAGTAAAAATCTAATAGCCATCTTACCTCAAGACTCTGTGGTGGTAATGAAATAAACCACAGTGATACCTCAAAGACATTGCAGATTCATTTTCAAATCACCAAAAGAAAGCAAATGTCACAACAAAGCAAGTCACATGACATTTTCGTTTCCCAATGCATATAAAAGTTTATTATACTATAGTCTATTTAGTGTGCAATAACATGACTAAAATCTAATGTACATACTTCGATTTAAAAAATACCTTTGTAACGAACGCTAATCATCACCTGAGCTTCAGCAAGTCTTTATCTTTTGCTTTGGGAACATCCTTGGCTTGTTTTGGCTGCTGACTGATCAGGGTGGTAGTTACTGAAGATCAGAATGACTGTGGCAATTTCTTCAAGTATGTCAGCAATGAAGTTTGCTGCATTGACTGAATTTTCCTTTAACAGTGACTTCCCTGTAGCATGTGATGCTGTTTGATAGCATTTTTTATCCATAGTAGAACTTCTATCAAAATTGGAGTCAGTCCTATAAACCCTGCTTCTGCTTTATCAACTAAGTTTATATTGTAGCATTCTAAATTATCGGTTTTCAAAAATACCCACAACATCTTCAGCAGGAGTAGTTTCCATCTCATGAAAATACTCTTTGGTCCCCATGGAGGAGTAGCAGCTGACTGTAGTCCACGTGCATCCAGAGGTTTCTGGGTCACATCCTGAGACAGTAAGAGCAATCAAGATGAACAACTAAACAAGGTAAAATGTTTCTTCCTCCTCTTTCTTCCTGCCTACCTGGCTCTGCCTGGCTTCATTCCTGCCAGCAACTTTGCTTTAAAAACAGAATCATCTTTATCTTCTCATTCCTAAGAAGCAACTTCTCATCTACTCAGATTTCATCATATAATTACAGTAATTCAATCACATAGTCAAAATCCACTAGTTCTCTTGCCATTTTCGGTATATCTTGCAGTTATTTTCTCTACTGAAGATTTGAACCTCACAAAGGGATCTAAGGGTTGAAATAAACTTCTTCCAAATTCCTGTTAAAAATGATATTTTGATCTTTTCCCATGAATTGTGAATGTTCTTCATGGCATTGAAAATCTAAAATGGTAAATCCTTTCCAATAGATTGTCAATTGACTTTTCCCAGATCCATCAGAAGAATCAGTCTATGGCAGTTATATCCTTTGAAAAGTATTTCTTAAATAAGACTTGGAAGTGATAATTACTCATTTATCCATGGGCTGCAGAATATATACTGTGTTAGCAGGCAGGAAAACACCACTAGTCTTTTACATCTCCTTCAGAGCTCTTGATTGAGCAGCAATATTTTGAAAAGAACTGTTTTTCTGAACAGTAGGTCTAAATGGTGGGCTTAAAACATTTAGTAAGTCATCTTTCAAAAGATGTCCTATCTGTCAGCTTTTGTTGTTTCATCACAGAGTAGATTCAGCATATATCTTACGCGTCATAAATTTTTCAGAAAGCCAATGAGCAATATCTTCAACATAATGTCATCAACTGCATTAACCACTAACAAGAGCGTTGCTCTGTTTATTGAAGCTTTGAAACTAAACACTGATTTCTCCTCTCTAAATGTACTAGTCCTATAGGGAATTTATTCCAATAGAAAGCTATTCCACCTACATTGAAAATCAGTTCTCTGGTATAATTACATTTATCAATTATCTTAAGTAGAGTTGTAGGACAATTTGCAACATCTACTACAGCATTTATTATTCACTCTACATTTTTTGTTACAAAGATGACTTCTTGCCTTAAGCCTAATTATGAATCAGTCTCTACTAGTTTCACACTTTTCTTCTGTAGGTTCCTCACCTTTCTCAACCTTCACAGAGTTGAGAGTTAGTCTTTCCCTAGATTAGACTTTGACTTAAGGGAATATTGTGACTGGTGTGATCTCTCTAGACCACTAAACCTTTCTCCATGTCAGCAATACACCTGCTTCACTTTCTAATTCAGATGTTCACTGGAGAAGCCCTTTCAATTTTCTTCATTTTCATTTTTTTGCATTCATAATATGATTATTTGGCATAAAATGCCTAATCTTTGGCCTGACTTTCAAGAGGCCTTCTTCACTAAGCTTAGTCATTTCTAGATTTTGATTTAAACTGAGATGTTACTCTTCCTTTCACTTGAACACTTAGAGGCCATTGTATGATTATCAATTAGTTAACTTCAGTATTTCTTGTCTCAAAGATAGGGAGGCCCAGGAGAGAGAAAGAGATGGAGGAATGGTCAGTCCGTGGAGCAATTATTGAGTAAGTTTACTGTGTCATATGGGCATGTTTCATGGGGCTTCAAAACAATTAAAATAGTAAAATCAAAGCTCACTCATCACAGAATCCCATAATAGGTGCAACAATAATGAAAAAGTGAAATATTACTAAAATGTAACACAAAAATACAAAATGAGCACATGCTATTGGAAAATGGTGTAAATAGACTTGTTCCATTCAGTGTTACCACAAACTTTCAATTTGTAAAAATATACATTTTTGATGCACAATAAAGCGAAGTGCAATAAAACAAAGTATACTTGTATGTAAAGCAGGAAAACACTGACCCTGGAACATGAAAGTACTTCACAAGTGCGAAAATAATAACACTGATAAGCAATAGTAAGACAACATTCATAGCAAAATCAGAAACTTCGAAGACAGAAATAAATAGATATAATTAAATGACTGAGAGATTTAGGAAAGGAATTTATGTTTTGACCTCACTCTAACATTTTCAAGTTTCTGGATAATACATTTAAGATGATCAAACCTCAGACTTTTCATTTCTTAAACGAGTGTGATAATGTACTATTCTGCCTCTCTCCACTAAGGCAAGTACCAGTTTCAGAAACGTACACCCACTCTTTTGTCAATAAAACTTGACTATACCTAGTATTTTGAATTTTTTGAGAAAAAACAAGAATCAAATTGTAGGTGTGTCTTTGTGGAAGCATAACAAAGAGAGTATCTCATGGGATCCAAGGAAGCTAGCAGGATAGTTTACACAAAATATATCTATCAACAAATTACTGTTTTATCATTATGAACTGATAGGACTTGGTATCAATTTTTTCTTACAAAAATACACTCCACAATAAGTAGGGTAAATGCATCTTCATACATTCATGATATTATAGTCTCACTGCTGATCTCTGCCATGAAAACTTCTCTGAAGAAGGTGGAACCATATGGTTATCACCAGAAGACTGAATTCAATCCTGAAAATTACCTTTACAAACGCTTTATGTCTAAGGAGTAGAACCAAGTTCAATTTATTTTTTTCCTAGATCCAGGTACCTATGTAAGACCAATAATTACTTCTCCCACTATAGTTCTGATAAAGAATATGGGCAAAATTTGTGGGACAAACACATTATAGCATTTTAATTAATTATGAAAATAACTCACTTAATATTCAAAATATATTTTTTTTCTAAATTCACCGTGGAGAATGTAAACAAAGAATGAAGCCAAACTGAAGCTTTATTCTCTCACTAAGACTCTATTTGTTGAGTTGATAGATGGAAGAAGCTACCTAACAAGTCTCATGGAATCACATCTTGAATAGTAATGACTAGTGTCAATAAATTTCATGTAGATCCTTGAGAATACCCTGTTCTCTTATTTCTCTATGTCTTCCTATATTCTTTTTCCTCTTTATGGAATGTACTCTCCACCAGTGTACATTCAAACCATTCTTCATCCTGCAATTTTCAGTTAAACCTCTAACTACATTGTGAGACATCTATATTCTTCCAAAACACAGAGGTGTTCTATTGACTAGGCTGACTTCATGTAGAGTCATTTAATTAACCAAACAGATTGCCTGTTCTCTATATCCCATGTGGTTGGCCTGAGTAATTCAGCCTTTTAATCCTTCTATGCTTCTGCAATATCACAATGGGCACCTCAGTGTAGATTTCAAAATAGAAGTGTTTGTTGCTTAAGATAGTCTATGGAAATAATTTTATTTCCTGATCCAGAAGAGAAACTACTGAATGCATTAAAGATCATTCACCTATATGTGGTTTCATCTAATAACGAAGAGATGAGATTAACATTAGGACATTATTTAATTATCTCATCTTTAAAATTTAATATCATTTTAAAGTAACTCGATTATTAGAATCTCATTTTTTACAGTATTTCAAACAAGAGAACTTTGTGTATTCTGATGAAGGAGTTTACTAAATAAGTGAGAGAAGAAAATTGAATATGCAGTCAGTCAATGGATATGGTACCTACATTGAATACAGCATATAAAATATTATATGATATGACCCACAATTTTTAAATTTTACAAATAGTTTAGGCATCAAAATTTGAAATATTAGACCAAAGATTAATGATAACATTAATAACGCTTAAAATGCAACAAGAAGAATTGACAATCAAAGAATACATAATTCTAAAAATAAGAGTCTGATGTTCTTCCTAGGGAAGCAAAAGGAGGCTTATTTAGGTGATTTTATTATTTTTGTAGTCATCTGTACCTTAAGCAAAACAGAAAATACTATATGTTTACAATGAACATGAATTATTTAGCTCCATAGAAAATACAGATTACTTTGCTTAGGAAGGTATTTTTTTTTTCTAGATGGATTTAAATTCTATAACTATGCCAAAAAAAATGCTTGTCTGGGAACTGAACATGCTTAATTTAACAGAACAACCACCAGCTAATTAATGGATTTGCCTGAAGTACATACTGATGGTATTACCAATAATGAAATCCAACAATATGTCACAGCTGCCCTTGACCTAAGAGCCAGTCACTAAAACCTGGATACTTTATCCTCTCTCTCTAGGACTTCTAGTCCCTGTCCTTCAGGGCAATTTCTAAAAGTAATTCCTTTAGACTGGATGAATTACGGTTAAATATTTTAGAGGATTCAAGTGAATCCAGCAAATAACTCCCTCTTGCAGGTAAATTGCATATAGTTGATGATTGTATAGCTTTTATTACGATTGGAATGGGTGAATATTTTCAGGAAAATAGCTGACAATGAAAGGCTTCCAAAGGAAAGAAGACAGGTAATAAGAGGAAGACCCTGGAATGACCATTCTTGGTAAAGAATTAACCTTCAGCTGCCTTTTCCTGTACACTATAACAATAATCTGAACAAATCTGAGGCACAAAGAAGTTAAATGACTCAAGGTTGAAGATGGCTCAAAATTAAATAGTCTGACTAGACTCTTAATCCCTAACTACTTTGCTTCCAGTTTTTCCTTTACGGATTATAAATTTCCTTTGTACCTGGTAATTTCTTTCTGAATTGTCCTAACTGTGGCCATAGGAAAACTTCATTTATTGTTGTCTAGAAAAATAGTATAAGGAAAGGGGACTTTAAACCAATTTTCTCCTCACAAGCTCCAGTGCAGAGGTGGCAACAACTTGGAGTGCCCAGTGTTCAGTGACCAACTGGAGTAAAGCATGGGAGTAGGAGGGCAGCCCACTGGGACACAGGAAGTAATGAAATGCTACCATTGCTAAGGGAGCTCTCCAAGGTACACAAATTCAAGGTGGATCAAATGGTTAACCCCCAAAGCAAGAAGTTGCTCCTGGAAAGAGGGAAAAGTCCAAATCTCTGAATTACAAAATTTAAAAAAGAAAAAAAAAATGTGTATATATACACATATGTGATTTTCAAATGCAAAATCGATAGTTTTCAAATCAAATCTCCAATTCCAGAAGAATGGTATTTTTAAAAAAAATATGGTTTTAAGAAATAGCCACAGCAAGGTAGTTAGTGAGTTGATGCTATATGAACCGATGTATCTAACTCTGTCAGACATGATCAGTATCCTAAATGATGGTAGTCCATTGTTCAATCACTTGGAAAATTTGGAAATTTCTAGTCAGAGCTGAATGATGAGGTTATTCCTTATGTGAAAATTCATGCGCAACCACTAAAACAAAAGAGATGTACATCATTATTAGATGGATAAATATAGGATAGTCACTTGACGTACAGTAGTTGCATCATGGGTAATCACATACTATTAAGAGAAGGATCAGACATAAAGAAGTACAAACCAAGAGTTACATTTCTATAACAGCAAACCCAACAAAACTAACATATGTTGCCTAATAAAGTAGTTTTTAACCTACACAGCAAAGAAAATTGTGTCTGAACCAGACAACAGGAGTAGTAATATTCTATTTCTGATCCAGGTTATAGTCATATATATGCTCAATTTATAAAAAAAAAAAAATTTAAAATTGACAGTTGTGCATGGGTGTTCAATACTTTAATAAAACACACTAAAAAATTGTATCGCCTTCTTCTCTGATTCAGGTGGGTAAGGCACTGGCTAAAACGTTCGGTATAGAATCTTGACCCCAGATAATTACAGTCCAAATTTATGATTTGGAAAAGCTCTACCAGTCAATGGCAAACTTTCATTAGCAAGCAGTAAACTAATAATGAAGAGAAATATAGACAGAGAGGAGAAACTGATAGTGCAACAATTAAAAATATAATTAGATCTGTGTTTTAATTCAATTGGATGCATTTATCAGTATTCTGAAGCACAAAACATTATTTTTTTGTCAGATAACCTACATTTTAAAAGTCACTAACTTATATGAGTGAAAAAGATATACTCAATTCAAAATACCCCCACTTTTTACTTATTTATTAATATAGACTCTTAGTAAAGCAATTTGGATTCCTATGAAAAATTCCATTCTATATTATTTTCTAACTTAACACATTTACTAGACAGATACTGAGAAACAAATATATAAAGTAAATCCCTAGTGAACAAGAATTAAAGAACAGTTTATGTCTCTTATCTTTATCTAAAAATGTTTCTTTTTGTCAGATGTTTTGTGACATGCTCTGCTCAGAGAATGTCTGAGCATAATACATGCCTCAAGATTTCTAATCAGGCATGCATGCCATTATGCTTTCTATGTCCAGTTTGATTGACCCATTCAAGCAAACCAAGGGCATCAATGCACTTGAACAATCTTTCCTCCTCTGTAAACATCCTGCTGTCAATAATGCTTTAGCTAATATCTTTGCGTTGGTAAACAGTTTCTTCCTGGAATTACTTCAAGTAAAAGATGGAAAATTGTATGAAAATGTGTGGACTAGAATTGAGAGAAAAATCAGATGGAGTAAGGCAGTTCTGAGGACCAGTTACTCTCTCTTTGACTCCATGGGGTTTGTCATAGTATTCCTGCTTCTGGATATACATTCTTCATTCCCTTCTAAAATACTATTACATTTTACCATTCCTTTCTGGTCTTATGCAACTTGCTTTGTTTTTTCTTTTAGTCTCTGTTCTCTACAAACTATTTTTTTTTAATTGAGGTAACATTGGTTTACAACACTGTCTGGGTTTATGTGTTGGAACTCTTTGAGCTTCCTGGATCTGAATATGTGTTCTTTCCCCAGGTTAGGAAATTCTCAGCTATTATTTCTTCAAATAGTACTTATATTTTTCTTTCTCTGTCTTCTCCTTCTGATATCCCATGATAAAAATGACATTCTTCTTGATGTTATATCATATTTTTATGCTATCTTCATTTTTAATTGTTTTTCTTTACTAATGTGTTCACTCACTGCTCAAAGATTCTGCCTTCTGCCTCTCTTGCCAACGGTGAACCCCTCGACAGTTTTTTTTTTAATTTCTATCATCTTGGGCTCTATGATTTATTTGGAATGTTCTCATATTCTCTCCATATTTGTTATAGATCTTACTTTGTTCATTAATTGTTTTCCTAATTTCAGTGAGTATCATTAAGACTGTTGCTTTGAAATCTTTAGGCAGTTCACTTAATTGTGTTGTATTAGGATTTTCCCCT
Organism: Solenodon paradoxus; assembly: GCA_004363575.1. Classification (NCBI taxonomy): domain Eukaryota; kingdom Metazoa; phylum Chordata; class Mammalia; order Eulipotyphla; family Solenodontidae; genus Solenodon; species Solenodon paradoxus. Next base: position 306,433 of record RJWH01000020.1, read on the forward strand.
GGGGTTTTGCTTTGAACCATTATGGTGGGTGTTCGGCTTTCTCTTAATTTTGTTGATACCCTGTATTTATTTCTATGGGTTAAGTTTAGATAGCTTTCTCTTTCTTTCCCTGTCTTGATGCAATTACTCTTTGTATTAGGATTGCAGGTTGGAGAATATAGGCTGAGGGTGAGGATGCAAGATGCAGGATTTTCTGTTGCTGTGTTGACTAAAATCCCTGCACCCGTCAGAAAGATGGAGCACTAGGGGCAGAACAAGTTGAGGTCCAGAGACAAGGAGAAAACTAGAGAAACTGGAAGCAAGGAGGTTGCTGGTAGAGAGTGCCTAGGGCTCAAATCTCCCTAAAACCTGAAGCTGTACAATCTGACAGATCTGCAAAGACCATCACGAGAGGCAAGTTCCACAGTCAGAGCTTTTCCCATAGTGCCAGGCGAAAACTGACCTCTTAGTTGCAGCCCAACTCTGATGTTATCAGCTCTGCAAGCAGATGTTTTCCCTGAGTTGCAGGCAAGAACAGAGAAGGTTGAGTGCTATGAGCTCAGGCTTCGGACAGGCCACAGAACTAATAGCGACCACTGGCGGTAGAAAGGTGTGTGAGCCTGCAATAGTGAATAATGAAGACACTCCCTTGAAAAATCTCTCTAGATCCTCTCAGTATTCTAACCCAGGAACAAGCTGCAACAGTGTCCTCTCTCAGCAAGTTCCAAAGACAGAGTTTTTCCAGGAGGGACAAACTCCAAGTACCAAGTGTTTGGAGTTTTTAGACTGGCATAATGGTTAAGTTTAGTCCCAGCAGTAGCCACAAATAGGAATGGGTAGTTATTTTGTGGGAATTCAGGAGCCAGCTGTATGGAGCGACCTCTCTTGTGAACCTCTTAGAGAGTGCTGCAACCAAGTTATGCTCCCAGCAAATTCCAGAGTTTTCCTTGAAAGCACATGGTTCATACGTCTGAGCCAGGGGCTTGCAGGATCTGGCTGTCAGCCCCTACTCCTGGTGAGTACTACCCAGGTGGTCATGAAGCTCTTGGATGGCCACATGCCGCTGATGCAGAGGAGCAGGGTGTTTCCCCTCCAGCCCTGGCTCCTTTATAGATTTCAACCAATAAGGAGTTGGCCAGTGCTGGTGCCACAAAAACAAAAAAGAGCAGAGTGAGAACACCTAGCAACTTCTCTGTGCACTGAGAGGCTGTTCTTTTTTTTATTCTTCCTGCTGAAGTTTCAGCTTCAACAAATTCAAGTCCTTTAGTGAAGCGTGCGCCTGCTTCATCCATCAGCAACTCTTGCTCTCTATCTCGCTTATCCTGCTGATCTGTCTCTGTGATCTCTGCTGCCTCCACAAAGATATGTTGTTCTCCAAAGGAAAGACTTTCTGTTTTCCACATATGCCTGCATGCACTTTCCTCTTCAATGAGTTTCCAGGCCCTAGATATCCCGATGAAGGAGTGAATTTGTCAGTCCCCAGGATGTTTCTGTATCAGCAACGTCCCTTAAAGCTCGAATCACAGTGTCCTGGTGGCATTATTGTAGAGATTGTGACCTGGTTTTTCCTACCCTTTCTGATGATTTCAATTACTTTTTCTTGTGGAGAATGCTGACCCTCCAATCCTCCATTCTTTTTCAGTCAGTTGCTCCTATTTAGATGCAGGTATGTTTGTCCATGGGGTCAAACTTGCTATTCCACCATCTTGGAAGAGGAACCAAACTTTAATTTTTAGATTAGGATTCTTGATTAAACATAACAAGAGTCAACCAAAGGCAATTTAATTTGAGGGGAGAAAGGACATTGAATTCATGCTCAAATAAAAACTCCAGGACATATATGCAGGCAATTTTCAAGGAGGGAACAAAGAGTATTTTGCCTTAAACATCCATCTTCTTGCTGCATGTTTCTTTTATTCTTTTCCTCTCTCTTGCAAACCAGTTTTTGCTGTTCTCTTATCTACACGATGAAATATGTGTGCCCACAGTTCCTAAGCTCACATTCAGTTTCCAATACAATGACCAACCTGCCTTTCCCTTAGTTCTAATTCCATCTTGAGAGAAAGTGTCCAATTGCAAACACAGTCACAAATCAGGACTTTCCAGTATAACATGGCTTCTGGAAACTCACCCCCAAGGAGAAGTAAGTAATTCTAAGAGAAAAAGAGAGTAGAAAATTCGGTAGCTGCAGACATCAAAATACAATTATTTCAAATAATACAACTCTTTTCCAAAGCATCCTCAGCAATGACTATTTTAGCTTACAACAATTAATTTGGTATGTCTAGTTTAAATTCCAGAGAGAGTGGATGCCATTTTAGAACATGTATTTCTTATAAATGACTAGGCTATGCATCATTAGCCTCTATAATTTGGTAGACCTTGTGCCAGTGTCTTGAGGTACAACACAGCATTGGTTAGGCAACAGAGGATGGAATAAAGTCAATTTTCCCAGAAAGCATAGTAGACATTCTAAGACACGGCTTCTCCAGTACCATAACATAGCTGAGTTATGTCACAAATGTGATTTTTATATAGCACTGCTAATCACAGTTATGCCAAGGACTATTATTCCTTGGGCATGATCTTTGAAGGGGAAAATAAAATTCCATGGACAATTATGTTTGGGATAAACAAAAAGGCAAATACCTTCTTGAGATTTAGAAAATATATTGCTTATTAAATAACTGGAGAACATTTATGTCTTTAACCCATATTCCCATCCTTATTGAAGGATAAAACATAATTAGAACTATTTTTTTGTAAATTTACAGAAACTAATATTCCAAATCATATTATGTTGGAAAAAATTCAAACGTATACTCAAACACATATAAACCAGATCTCAGAAAACCTAATCTCTTAAAAATTCAGGGACTTTATTATCTTGTTCATTGCTTTAGTTCCCTCAATAACTGCTTCAACATCTTTCTCAAGAAGCCTGACTCTGCACTTAATCAGTATACATGACAAAGTTTATTTCATTAACTTTTTTTATAAATGTACCTTTCTACATACAATGTCACTTAAACTAAAATATTTTATTCTTATTACACATTTAAAGGAAAGGAAGTTGAAAACAATGATGAAGACTGAAGAATCTTGAGTATGTGTCAAATTATTTGCATCACTGATGGTCAATACTTCTAAAATTAAAGAAAGAAGGGGATATAAATCCCAGCCAAAAAGAAGGATCATTAATAGCCTACTGGAAATGGCCAAGAAGTGTTCTATAGTATGGGAAATATACCAAAGAACCAGCATCGATTAACATAAATACGGCATGCATTATGAAAGAGTCCTAAATACTCTATGTAGTTGAATTTGTTTAATTCCCATAGTAAACCTATAATTTAATAGAAAAGTGAGTATTTTTTTCCAAATTAGGAAACTGAAGCACAGAAATCTTAGGTAGATTGCCCAAAATACACCACCTGTAATTCGTTGAGGTAAGATTTAACAATGCACCTAACTCTACCTATGGGGTTGCGACTTTATACAGATTTTTTGTTGTTTTTACATGTAAACTGAAGCAAGAGAAGCAAAATTGTCATTATTCAACTCTGAACCTAATAATACATCTATTTGAAATTTTCACCTTTTTATATATCACCATTCAACTTTGTACAAATAATTTACATATAGCGGTATCTCAACTATTCCTTTTTCCTTCTGACTGCAGGCAAACTTAAGTCAAAAGACAGAGTGCTTTACCTAATCCTCTCAGCTTAATTTAGATTTCTTCACAAAATGTTTTAACCTGAAACTCTGAGTATCTCAGTTATTCGGAGGATGTGAGTGAAGCACACTAATGCTTATTGACAATGAGAACACGAAGACTTTATAGTTCATCTGTTATGTCTAATTGTGTGTTGAAAACAGTATTGCGTATAAAATAACGAGTTTCCCTTATTGTTGAGTGAGACTGTGTTTGGTGAGCTTTGATTAGCCAAAAGCCTAATAAAATAAAATACATCTCACTTTATTTGCCAAGTATATCAAAGTACCTTTATAAAAGTGAATGAACTATGTCTTAGGTGTTAATTCCTTTTGTACTTTCAACTTCCTTTTCTAAAGAAATCAGGTACTATTTTAAGTTTAGCAGAACTTAAGACACCAGGTTGCAACAGGAAAGTAATTTCCTGAGCGGCTTAGAAATGAGACACCACTAAGTATAGAAAGGAGCTAGCTGTTTACAAAGCTTTCAGGCTGATTCTTACAGAGTTGGCCTAAACCCAGTGAGGGGCTGTGCATTTTATGCCCTTTAACAATTAAATAACATTGAAAATAAATTTATTTTAGGATAATTAACAGATTTACTTATTGTATTTTAAATTTGCTGGAAACTTTAAAGATACTGCATGTGACTTAGGATATTGAAAAATCTAAAACATTTCTCATAATTCAAAGATCTATAATAAGGTAATAACTTGAGAAACTACTAAAAAAAGAAAAAAACAATTCTCTCAGGTTCTTTTCTGTGTGTTTTTATTTTTTGTAACAAAAATTCAAACAAAACTCTTTTTACATATAGTTAGTGTGCTTGTATTAGTGTTAGTGTGCTGGCATTGTTCAAAATATTGTCTTGGAATAGTCAGTTATTCCAGATATTTAAATATAAATTATTTTAAAATAAATTCTTGATGAATATTTTTTGTGGTGGTTAAATAAATGAGCTATCTTTTGAAAATTAAAATTGGATTTTTTAAGGTGTATTTTGTTCTAGAGGTGAGACCTTGGAAAGGGACTACATTTCCCAGACAGACCCTGTTGCCATTAGGTAGAACCATGTGACTGAGCCCAGACCATGGCACCTGAGCAGAATTTTAGCACACCGCCTCTAAGTTTGATCCCCAAAAATCTCCAACTGTTTTCTCCCTTTTCTTTTCTGTTCCACTAGTCACAATTCAATTTACAAGGAGACCTTGGAAACCCTGTGTTGAACACAGTAATAGCAATCACTCTACATCACTGAAAAACTGCATAAAGCAAATCCTCTCCTATTCCAATTCTATCTCACAGTATGAGAAACACTGAAATGAAATGTAATGTGAGCCAGAAGTAAAACTGCATTGTATTAAATTTCTTACATTTGGGAATCTGTTTTAGCAGGTAATGTGTGTTAACAAATCCAGAAGTACTAACTAGAAAGTTGTTCAAAAATATAGTCTTCCTTAATGAGAAATTTTATTAAAAGCTCTTTTATCTTTAAAATATTTTAACTACTATTTTTCTGATAATCATGTATCTTAAAAATATAGTGGAGAAGCACAGTCATGTATGATTTTATGTAGAATATATTTATTGAAAAAAATAACTCCTGGAGGATACACATAATATTGCCAATAACTCCAGTAGCTAAGAATTCATTTGTGTGAGAAGAAAATAATAATATATAATTCATTATTATTTAATACAGAACATGATAAGCACATTAGAGTTACATTTATTGTCAATAAGTCTTGGAAGGTAGAGAAGGGAACAGTTCACATAAATACTAAGGACAGTTTGATACAAAAAGTAAAATATCACCTGACTCTGGGGAAATTGAAAAAAAGAGTAAATGAGAAGATATTCTAATGCACTGGGAATTAAACCAAGGTGTGACGCTTCACATTCATTAGGAAAGGGTGGAGAACATCAATAGAAAAACATAGCATTCTTAGTTTCTTTTTCCTCTAAATAATAAGGACTAAAATGTACATCTATGGTTAATACTAAAGGGACTATAAAAAAGCATCTTCATTTATTTAACTTACTTAGTAAAAAATGTTTCTCATTCATTGAGAAGAGTTTTTTAAAATCAAAATCAGAGTATCTGTTTACAAAGGATCCAAAACTGAGCATGGGAAAGATAATGAACATATAAAAGATGCCAAGTCTAAGGAAACTGAAAGAAAAATTGCAAGTAAAGATTAACAGTACTATGGTAAACTATATGAAATTTCCAGTAATCATACTGTTGATTATGATATGAGAATTACATATTTGGAATACTTAATGCACATATACCTGAACTATATCAGAACAAGATAAAGAATACTAGAAAAGGAAAAATTGAGTTGAACTCATCCAGTGTCTTGATCCATTCTACAATACAAGCATTCTGTTCACTTGGAAGGATGAGAGCCCTGTTAGCTCATTCCTTTCCCTAAATACCCATCCATTCAAATCATGACAACTCCAACCATTATACCTTTAGATGTCAATTTGCTTAAGAAAATGTGCTGAAACCATGATAGGTAGAGCGAAAACAATCATTTATCTTCATAAAACATTATAAACTGTATCTCTACAACTCGATTGTTAAGTCAGAAAATAATTGCTTACGGTAGATGAATGACTTTAGGTATTGGAAATTGAAAGCCATTAAATTTTAATAGATTTCTCTCTGTTCAAGGTAACTAAACAAACAAACCAATAGCAGTCATACGTCTCCAAAAATGTGCAGCATAAATAGAATAAAATAAAACAATGTATTGGTACGTTAAAAAGCTAGAACAGATGAAACAAGCAATGTCAGTATCATAAAGTATGAAGGCATTTAGTTGTGTTTGACAATGACAGAAATGCAAGCTTAAATATGGTAGTCACAAATAGAATTAAGGACAGCTGAAATATATATAAACCACAAAAAAAGAAAGAAAAAAAGCATAAAATAAAGTTGAATAAATAGTATCTGTTTAACACTAAACATAAATTAAAATATGAAGTACACTATATACAATATTCTTTTTTGAAATCCAATTTTATCTCATGTTGCTTTAAAAAAAACTGGCCTTTAAAAAATATTTCAAAATGTAAATGTAGAAAGACAGAAAAAGTAAAGCCTAAAAATATAATTAAGTAAGTATGCAAACAAGCAAGTTGTGAAGTTCATATATCCCCAAAAATCTAGGCTAAAATGCACTGAAGTGAGAGAATTTATATGAATAAAATGGAATGTATGTAAGAGTGGAATCATCATCATAAGGTCAGGAATCTGTCATTTTTTTTTTCCACTGACTTTCTCAAGTACAGTAAGTCCTAGATATGGAAGACAAATTCTTTAAACTGCCACTTCAAGTGTAACAGGAGACATATAATAAAACCAGTTCTGCTAATATTGTCACTCCTTCAATTTTGGTTTGGCTGGGATTCCTTTTTTCTTATTAACTTTATAACAGAATGATGTTGAAAGAAACTACTTTATTGAAGAAACTACTGTCCCTATTATGTTTTTCTGGCACTGATCAGGCTCCTGTAAAGAATGCTGTGGTGTCTCCACCAGATCCCAGAGCAGTACCTGGACCTAGTACTCATCTCGCAGCAGTTGGAAGTGCTGGCATCTGTAACTGATCATTTGCAAGATTAGATCTCAGTAAAGAGGGTCATTTTATCCAAGATTGTACCACCTTCCCTGGTGCCTCCCAGACCAATAACAGTTGAGGTGAGGACATAAAGGTCCTACTGCTTCACCTTAATTCAGGACAACACTGAAATTCTACCATAGTCCAGAGCTTCCCACAGGATCAGCTGTGGTTTTCATGACAACAGCATCCCAGCCAGACTTCTCTCCCTGTCCAATCTCACACCATTTTCCAACAGATACTCAACCTGAAATGACTCATTAACTTTCTGCATGAAAATCTTCATCTCAGAGTCTATTTTCCAGTAATCCCACCCCAAAATAGATCTAAATATCTTTGTTGTTAAATGATTAAAATGATATAATACTGTAATAGGGAATGTCTGAAAAACCTTGTAATAGTACAAAATTTTAACAAATGAAACTCATAACCTATCCAGATAAATATAGGCAGATTCATTGATATCCACATAATTCTAACAGCAAATGGCAGATCAGGAATAATAATAATAATAATAATTAATAATAGTAACAGAATAAAGATGGAATAATAATGATTTTATTAACTTTATGCTTTTTTTGAAATGCACTCCATATTATGCTTTCAGGTCTTAACTAGATGTTTTTGTTTTACCTTTGAAAATACCTCTTCATGTAAAGGCAATTTAAATGCACTTTTATTGTCTTATAGAGATATTATGTCTTGTTTATTTTCAAGTCTTTGAAATTTAAAAAACTTCTTTGTGACAATGAATAAAATCTACTTTCCTCAATACTGTTTGACATTGGACAAAAAGCAACATTTGTTATGCAATTCAAGAATACGCCTCCCCTAAACTTAACAGCACAAGCAACATCACTGCACATTTTTATTTCACAAAAATCGGCATGAGTTCCAAATTTCAGAGCAACCCATGGCCATTAAAAATAACGTATTAACATTGCCCTGCTTTCTTTCATGTATTTGAACATATTTCAATCCTTTCCTTTCTAATTCTAATTATCATGCAATTCAGGGAGAAATGGCACAAATAATACCAAATGACAAGAGCCGAACTAATAGGAAATACATGAATTCTTGAAATTAAAAGCAAGTGTGTTTCTCTGCTGGGAAGCCACTGAGTCTTGTGCTCAGAGACACCATGTTACATGTTACCAAGGGACCTTATTCATATTTCATTCAACTTGTACTCTTTTGTGACTTTGTTTTCTTGACATAATGCAAAGATTTCCCACATCTCTAAATCCATTTTATGTGCTTTATACAACAATTTTCATGCAGTTGACTCTATGTAAATGTAATAATATATATTAGAATTATTTGCATATGTGTAATGAGGTGAGGAAATATTGCATTGCTCAGTGTACAATGCTAAAAGTTGCACACATTTACTATAAGTATTAAGAGATAAAACTAGAGGTAACAATTGAAAAGAATTTTTTTCTAGCCATTGAATCTACTAACGATAAGGTATAGAGAAAAATAATATTCTCAGATTGAGGCCAAGATAGTACAGTGGATGTTTTCTGCTTTTTCTTTTGTCTGATGTTTTATTTTTTGTTTTCTGTTCTGCTGTTGAGGAACAGCTAACAACTAGTTAGAAACAGGATATCACTTTCAAAGCATGGTGAGGAGGCTGAAGCACCCTTGACATCTAGACACCAACAGAGAATGCATGAGAAGGAGCATACTGGAGATCTGCACAGAGAGTGATGTAGAGAATGGAGAGAAATGCAGAGGCAGTGTTCTAGGGAGGTTGGAGACAGCAGGACTCCTGGCCAGCGGATCTTAGGATGGGAGAACAGAGATGGCATGGTGGCACAGGTCCAAAGTGGAGAGGTATTCCGGATTGGCAGGGATAAGACAAGGAAGAAAACAAAGACATTTCTCTAGATTATACTCCCCCTCCACACTCCCTCAGGATTTGGACTCACATGGTAAAATACACCAAAGACATACAGACTGCTGAGTCTCATATCTGGGACCCCGTATAAGAGTGTTAACCCTGGTGTTAATCATGTGAACCAAGCCTTCCCAGCAGTCTGTAACAGTGACTGGGACCTCCTGGACCTGGGACCTCCACCACTTTACCTGAACCAAAACTGCTACTTACCAGTCTAAGTACCTACAGAAACCAGTAAGTTTCCAACAAATAGTGAGATGTGCTGGAAAAGTAAAAATACACACAGCTCATTTCTAGGTTGATTCATATTCTCAATGGGAAGACAAAAAATACAGGTACCACATGTAATAGCTTATACAGGATCACTTACGTGACCTCAAGGTGTTATGATATCAAAAAGAGACTGCAGAATCTGTTCCAAAACCAACTTCAGAAATGGAGAATTTATCTTTTTAATACATAAAGCATTTGAGAGAGGCAATGAGCTCAGGGAAAAAAGATCAAGGAGATACACGAGAACTCAGAAATATAAGTGAATGCACTCTAAGACTGCTTTAAACAAGAGTCTAACAGAAATCCAGGATATGAATTAAATCAATAAATACTGTCAAGAGTGATATCAAAAGATATGGAACAAAAGTTGATCAAGGAGAGGACCAAATTAGTGATATCAAAGATAGAAACCCAGAAATGGTATAAGTTGAAGAAAAGAATGAATTAAGATATATTAAAAAATGAAGAATTCTGTGACAGCAATTTGACTCCATTAGAAAATGTAATATAAAATTAATGAGTATCCCAGAAGTTGAAGAGGGGAGACGGAGAGAGAGAGAGAGAGAGAGAGAGAGAGAGAGAGAGAGAGAGAGAGAGAGAGAGAGAGAGAGAGAGAGAAGGAACTTATAAAAATAAATAATAGCTTACCAATTTCCAACCCTGGGAAAGAAACAGAATATACAAGTTAATGAGGCTAATAGAACATCTAGTTATCTAAAGACACCTATACCAAGACACATATTAGTGATCACTTGGCAAGAAAAAGAAAGAATATTAAAGACAGAGGAATAAAGCAAGTAACTTATAAAGGTACTTCCTTTAGGCTACTATCAAATTTCTCAGCAGAAACTCTACAGAATAGGAGAATAGAATAACATGCTCAAAATATTCAAAGACAAAAGATACCAAACAAGAATACTATACCCTGCAATACTCTCTATCAGATATAGGAAATAATTAAAATATTTCACTGACAAGCAGAAGTTCAATACTTTGCCCCTACAAGAAATATTGAAAGGACTTTTCTATCTACACTGACAAAAAAACAAGACAGTTCAGGACAAATTAAACAAGGTAATAAACTGATAGACAAAATCAGAAAACAAAAGACAAAATGGCACTAGCATGCCCTCATATAACAATAATCACCTTCAATGTAAATGGGCTGGACCTTCCCAGGCCAAAGTACAGAGCAGCTAGATGGAGTAAAAAATGAAACCTAACTATATGTGCTTATAACAGACTCACTTAAACAGTAGAGACAAACATAGATTTAAATTGAGGGGATGAAAAATGACAGTCCAAGTTAATGGTGAATTTTAAATGGCAGGAATTGTCATATTCATATCAAATAAAATGTACTTATGACCAAAAGTAGTAACAAAAGAAATGACAGACATAATATAATATAAAAAAATGAATACAACAGGAAGACATTATACCTATTAACATATATGCTCCCACAGAGAAGTACCTAAATATATAAAGCAAATATTCACATACCTAAAGGGAGATATTGATAGAAAAACTTTAATAATAGGGGGTTTTAACATACCACTTAGAGTAATGAATTGACTATCTGTAGATAAATATAACAAGTAAACAATGGCCTTCAATGACAAGATGAGAGACTTAATAGATAATTACAGAGCATTTCACTCATCCCAAATAGAAGAATGGTAATGGAGTATTCTGAAGGATAGGTCCTATGTGGGGACAGAAAACAATTATCCATAAATTTACAGAGATTGAAATCGTATCAGTCACTTTTTGGATAGCAAAAGCATGACCAGTAATCAAGCAAAAGAGGAAAGATAATAAAATTGTGGAGAATAAAAACATGCTACTGAAAATCTATTGGTTCAACAAGGAAAAAAATGGTGAAAAGAAAAAATACTTGGAGTCAAATGAAAATGAAGACATGCCTTATCAGAAGCTATAGGATATAGCAAAACAAATTACTAAAGGAGAAGTCTAAAGCAATATAGGAAGCAATCTCAGGAAACAAGAAGAATTGCAAACATGAATTAAGCTAATATCTAAAGGAACTAGAAGAGAAAGAAAATCAAAAGTCAATAAAGTGAATATAATCATAAAAGCTAGATAAGAAATAGAATAGAGATCAGGAAGATAATGCAAAGGATAAATGAAACCAAGAGCTGATTCTTTGAAAAGATGAAAAATGATAGACAAACCTTCAGCCACAAAAATGAGAGAGAAAACACAAGTGAAATCAGAAACAAAAGAGAGGTTAACACATATTTACAGAAATATAAAGGATCATAACATCTATGTGACAGCAAATTGAATAATCTGAAGCAATTGGAAAATTCTTAGAAACATACATACACCTTTTAAAAACTAAATAAGGAAGAAATAGAACATCTGAAAAGATTGAATATGAATATAGAAATTAAAATGGTAATCAAAATCCTCCACAAAACAAACGTCTAGAACAACTGGCTTCAGTAAAGGATTCTATCAAATTTCCAAACAAGAATATCTAGCCTCCTCAAACTTTCCAAAGAGTTGGAAATAAGAGAAAACTTCCAAATATATTTTAATCAAGAAATATTATCCTGATTTAAAATTCAACAAAAACATGACAAAAAATCCACTAGAAATAATAAAAGAATACAATACAGTGGCAGGTCACAAAAGTAATTTGCCAATGGTTGTTGTATTTATATATTCATATAATAAACTAGAAGAAAAATAAATCAGAAAAACAACCCCCTTTACAATTGCATCTAAAAGTATGAAATACCTTGGAATAAATGCAATCAAAGAGGTGAACACACTGCATATTGAAAACTGTAAGTCACTGTTCCAAGAAACAGAAGGCAACAGATATTCTTCATTAATTGGAAGAACTGTCATTGTTAAAATGACTATATTATCTAAAACAATATAAAGATTCAAAGTAATCCATATCAAAATCTCATTAGCATTCTTCACACAATTAGAACCCTAAAACGTGAAATCTATTTGAACTACAAAGATCCCCAATAGCAAAAACAATCTTGAGAATGAAAGACCCAAAACAAAACTACATGCTCACCAACTTCAAATTAACTATAGGCCAACTGTAATTAAATCAAATTCATATTGAAATAAAAATAGACACACCAGTCGATGTAGCAGAACTGAAGCCTCTGAAATAACCACACATATTTGAACAACTAATTTATGTATGCATAAATGGATCACACAATGGAACAAGGAAAGGTTTTTCAATAAATAGTGCTGGTAAAATGGGAAAGTCGCATGCAAAAGAATGAAATCAGAGCATGCAAAATAATGAAATTAGACCACTATTCAAAATCATACAAGAAAAATAATTCAAAGTTCATTAAAGACCTGATTACAAGGGCTGAAATCATAAAACACATATGACAAAACTTAGGGTATATTTCCTCAGTATAGGTCTTAGAGATATGGTTGGAGATTCAACTCAAACAGTAAGAGAAATAAAAGCCAAAATAAACAAACTGAACTATATCAAATGAAAAATCTTCTGCACAGCAAAAGAAACTATCATCAAAATGAAAATACAGTCTACTTAATGAGAGAATATATTATGTATTATCATGTCATATGTATGACAAGGGGTTAGTATTCAAACATTATATAGAATACATAAAAAATAACAACATAAAAGCAATTAATTTCAAAATGGGCAGAGGATCTTAATATGCAGACCGAGAAGACATACATATGACCAATAGGCACATGAAAAGATATTCATCGTCTCTTCAATGAAAATAACAATGATACCCATGAAACTGGCTGTTATTCAAAAGACAAGAAACAACAAATGTTGGTAAGGCGATGGCGAGAAGGAAAAACTAGTGCACTGTTGGTTTATATGCAAATGACACAGTCATTATAAAAAGCAATATGGAGCTTCCTTAAAAAATAAAAACAGAAATTCTATGCAATGCAATTCAGTTATTTTACTTCCAGTTATTTACCTCCAAAATATGTATACACACATACATATATAATGAAATACTACTTGGCTATGTAAAAAAAAGATGAAATTCTGTCATTTGCAACAATGTGGATATTCCTAGAGGGCATTATATTCAGTGAAATAAGTCAGGTGGAGAAAGACAAAATTATTTCGTTCATATGTGGTATATTGAGAATAAAACTAGTGAATGACATAAATAAAACAAAAATACGCTTTTATCCTATATGTCCAAATTAGTGTTTACTGGATGAAATGTGGAAAGGGGATGGGGAAGTTGGGCAAAAAGGGTCAGTTATATGATAAAGAACAAAATTTAGACCATTGGTGTTGTATATAGTGGTGTATATATATAGATATATATCTATCTCTCTATAGATATATATCTATGTATGTACACACAGAGGGAGAGAGATGGCAATTTATAAGGATGCACATCTGAAACATAAAATGCTATAATGTAATGTTACATCAATAAAATTATTAAAAATAAATAAAACAGCAAAATGACAAAAGAGGTAAGTGATGACAAGTTTGGATGTGGTTGTAAAGTGACCTTTTTGGACTGCTGATAAGATGAATTGGTGCAGCCACTATGAAAAATAGTATGGAGCTTGTTTTTAAAAATATAAATAAAACTCCATTTGATATAGCAATTCCAAGTCTTGTTATATATCCAAAGGAAATGAAAATAGAATCTAAAGGGCTATCTGGACATGCCTTGGTGGAGTAGCAGTTAGGTCAATTGCCTCTGAAAGAGTGCAGGCCATATACCCCTGGACTTGAGTCCCAGGACTGGGGGAAAACAGCTAGTGTAAACAAGTAAATAAAATAAAATTATTTCTTCCTTTCCCTTCCTGCCTGCCTGTTGTCCTACTCCGCTTAACTGCTGCCTGGACCTTTCCTTAAAAAAGAAAAGAGATATCTGCCTTCCTATGTCCACTGCAGCATTCCTCGCAATAGTCAAGATATGGAAACGACTTAACTCAGGTGTCTTGTCCATCAATGAGTGTATGGATAAAGAAGGAAATCTGGCCTTTTGTGACATGGATGAAACTTGAAGGCATTTTGCTAAGTGAAATAAATCAGAGAATGACAAATAGTGTATGATCTCATATGTGCTACCAAAAAAAAAAAAAGAAGAGGAAAAATCATAGAAACTGAGAGTAAGTTTGCAGTTGATGGGAGTGGCAGGGGTGAGATATTGGTCAATATTATTGAGAGCACATACTCTCAATAATAAGACATGAAAGTCCTGGGAACTAAATGTCCATCATGTTTTTAACAACACTGTTGTATATACTTGGAATCTGCTAAGAGAGTGGATCTTAAATATTATTAACAACAACGAAATGTAACTTTGTGAGGTGATGGATGTATAAACTAACTTTTCCATGGCAATAATTTCATAGTAAAATTTAAACAATATCATCATGTAGTATATCATATTTGCATAATTATTATTTGTCAAACATTTCAATAAAGCTGGAAAAAAACAAAATTTCATATATCAGTACGATCTGATGAAAAATAATAGATTAGCAAGCTGGTCTAAAAGAACTTGTAATATGATGACAAATACTTTTGTTAAAAAAAACTGGAACCATGAGAATACTGGTACCTATTTTGTCATTGCTTTTGAAAGTTTCGAATAATTGCTCTAGCACTATTCCAAGCGGATGTTTCCCAGAGCCTAACTACACAAACTATTGTGCTGTACTGGTGGCACTTCTGGTGAACCGGCCCCAGGGTCTTACCTAAATGTCGCCGTTGTTTACAGAACATTTTCTTGTGTTGTTATTGTGTTTTCCTTTGCGATAACTTGTTTTCCACCTACTTAAAATACGATAGTCATTGTAGACAGAAAATGGTCATTATGGTACAAAATATCTTCTGGGTAAATAGTCATCATGCCGGCAAAATGAAGAACATATTTACAGATCTCCTGATCTTTGCCTAAATATTCATAACACTGGTTCCAGTAAAATGTTAATGTCTAGTGCTCACTTCATTTTGGCAGCATATATACTAAAGTTGGAACTATACATTGAAGGTGATACCGGCCTCTTTACAAGGATGACACGTAAACTCACGAAGCATTCCACTTATTTTTATTCTATCACTGTCTACCCTTATTTTTTAATAAATCAAAAAAATGTATAGCCATACTTGTTCTACTCTTGATTAGCTTATTTCACAACCTAAATTCAAAATGGAAAGTCTAGGTATAAATTGTACCAAATTAGAAGACAAAAAAATTGTGCTTTCATAGATGCTATAAAGATAAATAATAGAGAAATTTGGTGCAAAAGATAGATATATAGATATATACATATACACACACACACACAAAGTCACACACATATATACACACACACATATATGTGTGTGTGTAATATCTAATAACTATTTATATATTTACCTGAGGAGTATAATACTTTGTTTTGTGTATATTTGGGGGTTATAGATATAAAAGAGGCTGAAATATTTAGCATGAAGAATATGTGACAAGACCAGGGCATATGTAAGAAGACTTTGATGATCATTAACTCTACTCTAACATAATGGACTGAAAATTATGATGCATCTTATCCACACTTCAATCAATAATATTTGCAGATATCCATTTTGGTTTGTTTATCTTGTACATCTGTGATTCATGATAAGGTAATGCTGCAACTGGGTGGGCCTTTTATTCACAAATATTATTTCAAAACAGACAACATTATTTGTTTTTAATGCTTTTGTACATAAAGTCTTCAGAAAAAAGTTTCTTGTAAAAAAAATGTCAATTTCTAAACCCATGGTGGGGAACTGAGTAGTGAACAAGGAATTAAAACCAGTATACATATGTTCTGTGCCATGTGAACCTTTAGTTCAAGTCTCTAACAAACACCCCAGTGCACATAGGTGTCCATGAACCACAGGAAGCAGGAGGAAGTGATGACAAATCACATCTGATTTGCTTCTTCAGTGTCAGGCCTCCATGATTAAGGGTTTTTTTCTTTAAGCAAAGAAGATGGAAACAGTTGTTTTGAAACATTTAAAAACTGCATCCACCCTTGACAAACCAAATAGATTTCTGAGGCAATTGCTTATGCCAAGATAAAAGAGATTTTGAAATTAGAAGAGACAAGTTTTTTTTTAACTCAAATTTTTTTAGTACTCGTGCATTTTTAGCCACTCATATTTTCTATATAAAACAAGTCATGGGGATTCATTGCTTGTGGAGTAAATGAATAGCACTTTCAAGAACTTAAAGAAATCAGTCAGTGGGAATGCTTTTGAACCCAGCATGCTCAGTGCTCTCCAGCTCTGACTGCAAAGAAGTGCTGAGTTTTAGACTAAGTCTCCTCACATGTGTGCTACTCTACTGCAGGAGAAATTATCAGAGACAATAGACCAGTACTCTCACTGCCTTCTCTGCTATTTCTTTCTCTTGAAGTAAAGGCTCCCCACCACGGTATTGCTTTATATACCATGAGATACATTTGAGATGGAGTTAGAGTGGGTTGTTCATCTTGGTTTTTAGCACTGTATCCATTAGAGAGGATGTATGTGTAGCATTTGTTTTATTCCAAGGAAGTTCTGTCAGGCTCCCTTTATCTGAACCAGTGAACCAGCATTTTGGAACCAAGAAACAAAAAAGGCTCTCTATTTCTGTATTTATCCTCTGGAACTGGAAACCCATCATCTTTACTTCGCTTTTCTTAATGGAGTAGGAAGTTTCTCATAGTGTTTTTTTTTTCTTCTTTTTTTTTAAATTGTATTCCTCTTTTCTTTCACTTGGATCATTTCTAGCTTTTTATCTTTGAGTTTACTGAATGGTTCACCCATTAGGTCTAGTCAATTTCTGTGGTTTTCTGCATCACTCTTGATCTCATTTACTGAGTTCTTTACATTCTGAATCTGCTAGTTTCTTATTTAAATCTTCAGCTTAGACATTTTGTGCATTAATTTTTTTTCCCTGAGATCAGTGATTTATTTTTCTGAGTTTTCTTGGATGGGTATCAAGAGAGTTACTATGCTTAGTGAAGAGTCAGATAGAGAAAGATAAGTATTGTGTGATTTTGCTCATATGTGGTATATAGAGAACCATAAAAAACCCAGATAACTGAGAATAAATAAATAAATAAACTTTTAGGCTATAAGACCAAATTATTGGTACAGAAAGAAAAGGGGAACAGTGTGGTCAAACTGAGTAAAAGCTATCAGTTACACAGTGAGAGATAGAATTGGAATTTTAGTGTCAAATTTAATGTAGTATATATGGATGTTGATTCATAACAATGCACATTTAAAACATCTCAAAATGCAGTATTACTTTAATATAAATTATTTAAAAAATAAAAATACATACATAATTAAATATCCTTATCAATAAAAAAGGACTCATCTCAATAGTACTTATAGTAGGAGGGTGAATGAAATGGTATTTCCAAGTGGTAAGTCACGTCTTTCATTCTACCAACAAAGTCAATAGAAAGAGCACTGTGAAAATCTATCATAAATGTTCAGTTTGTGTCCTAACAGTCACTGGATGCTGTCTAAGATGTGAAAAGATGTACTGACAATCATTCCTTATATTTATTTGAGTTCCGCATGTTGAGAGATCAGATATGGGGTACTTTTCAAAAAGGAGGCAATTTTGTGCCACAAGATATTTCTGGGGTCTATTCTAGATAAGATTTGTTTTTCTAGAACGACCAGTGAAGAGGCTGATTATTCTGTGACACCGATCAAACTACTTCAGGTTATATTGTTTCTAAATAAATATATAACTCAAACATCATTTTAAATAAATAATGAACACCAAAACTTATTTGCAACTGAGGAAAGGTTAAGGAGGATGCAGTTAACTATATATATATATATATATATATATATATATGTACATGAACAGATACATGTCTTCATATAGTATTTGTGTGTCTCAAGACTGGTGATTAATGTTTTGCTATATGATTATCTTTAAAAACAATAATGTACAGTAATATCTTGAACTCGAATACATTGCAAATCCAAGTTTGTGTACATAAAATTTTCTCCCATACCTTTATATCAGAAGTAGAATTAGGAGCCCAACTGAGAGAAGAAGCATGGGGGACACAGTCACTGTGCTCGCTGGAGTGTAGGGCACCTAGTCTGGAGGTCTAGGCCATGCGTTTTTATCACCTGGACTTTATAATCTAGCAAAATAAATAAGGCACCTACTAGAATGTAACAAGAGTCGCAATGACTGTATATAAATATCTGTTATGGATTATAGATTATAAATGCTTTAATATTTAGATTTACAGAGGGATCTTTGTTTCGTTTTTTTGTTTGTGTCTTTTAAATTAAAGGCTATGCTATAGGTGCAACCATACACATAAATTTTAAAAGTACTGCTTTGGATTACAGATTAATTTTTTTCTTTAATTATTTGCACTTCGGGATCATTTCAGTTTGAGAATCATTGTCTAAGGTCAATATTTCAGAAGAAGATCGACAAGGACCAGAGGGTAGAATAAGATCCTAGGGTTTTCCTCTGTGTGTCCTTTCACTCAAGGTAGTTCTACTTCTGTTGTGATAGCTGAGGGAGATGTGTGGTTTCTTTCCTTCAGCTATTTCCTCAATGGCCTTTATCAATTTTTTGCTTACTCTGATATTACCACGGAGTCAGTCTTCTGAATAAAAATTGACTCACATAACCCATGATAGATGCACAATTTTAGTTTTGTGAAACATCTGCCTGAATCTCACAGACGAATATATACATCTTGGAAGAGTCTTGGAACCTATGGGTGAATGAATAAGGAAGAACAAATACCGGAATATCTATGATATTCATATGTTGGTCATATGAAACACTTATGGTATAATGTCACACATGTTTATTCAACATTTATTAAACAAGTGTCACTGAAGACCTACTGTAGGCCAGACTTTATTTTAGATTTTGAAGGAAAACAATACACAAAAGAGGCAATTCCCCTGTTCCATGTCTTTATAAGTCTTTATATTCTAGAAGAAAAGACAGAGTAAGTCTATAAATACACCCCATATCAGATGATAATTAGGCATAGGAGTAAGATTGCAGAAAGATAAGGGTGAAAGTAACACAAGAAACACGAACATATCTGAATGGGTGATTAGAAAAAAAACAGCATGCAAACAAATGGTAAAGGGATATTCTAGGCAGTGAGAAAAGAAAACAAAAAGTATATCCTGAGTGAGGCAGGAGTGAATTTGGCGTGTGTGACAAAAAGCAGTAAGACCATTATGACTGGGTTGAGTGAGCTGAGGAGAGGCAGGAAATGAGATCAGGAAGACACAATGAGGTGGTGAAAGCAGATTATGAACATCATTTTAGAACAGCTGTCTTAACTTAGTTCTGTGGAAATAATTTACTACTGTTCTATTCCAGAGTATTGGAGAATTCAATAAATGACTTTTCCTAGAGTATCAAGAGAGACAGAAAATCATAATTACAATGCACCATAATATATATTTTTTCAGATAGAAGTACAAATTGCTAGGACATTTAGATTGTGTGAAGTGTTCCAGTGTAATTATAGAAGTCAAATTAGAATATATGACATATAGACTGAGTTATAAAGGACAAGTCAGAGTCCATCTGGTGATGGAGGTGGTGAAAGTATTCCTGAAGCCTGAATGGTTTATTTGACTGCGCAAAAGCACAGGAAATTATTGCAATTTGAGTTTGAATGGTGTAGTGGTAAGACATACAGTGGAGTCAGACAGCATTTGAATATCTCTGTAAAAGAGACCATTGTTTCATCTCCCCTTTAATAGGGAGTAATAATGATGCCTATCTCAAGAAATCACTGGGAGGATGAGTGAAACTATGTGTGATATGATTGACCTATATTAATCTAGAAAATCCTGATATAAGCAGAAGTACAGTATTGGTTTCTTTATCTTAGTCTCAGAGTGCATTCAGAATTTGAGAAAAGCAAGGGTGACCAATGAATATTTGATGTATAAATGAATGAACTGGCACAGTTACAGTTTGCTTTCACTGGCAGCAATGCAGACAAAGAACTAGGCCAAGACTGGTGGTGGACATAGGAAAATGGAGAGATGATTTAGATATATTCATTGGATGACAGTGACAGGAATTTGTTAGTAATTGGGTATGAGGGAGAAGGAGGAGCCAGGTTGTTAATTCAAAGACTGAGTGAATGTTGGTGAAATTTACTAATATAGAAAAACAGAGGAATAGGAACTCCCTTAAATTGTGTAGGAAAAGTTGCAAAAAGAGAAATAAAGTTGCATTTAAAATTTTGAGATATCTACAGGCCATGGAGGTGCAATAGCCTAGAGGCAAACACAAATGAAGTCCATTACTCAGAAGAGGTCAAGCAAAGTAGACACCTGGACAGGAATTTAAGCCATTTTTGTAGATGGATTTTGTAGATGTTATCACAGGACAATAAAGTGAAATGATTGTAATATATTTCAGACATATTTCAGTTCATATTGCCATTTAAGGAACAAACCTAAAAAGGAGGATCACTTGAAGGAATCTCATTAGACCGAGGTGTTAAAAGACTCATAACACTGGTATCACTTCATAATTTGCTCTACTGTGGGTTTGTATAAAAGCAGTGCAAAGAATAGTTTCTTATGGCTTAAATAATCTCACTGAAGAACTCCCTAAATCACTTAAATGGCACAAACTAAAGAGCTCAAAATGTGCTGTGAAAAATGATAGTAGTACTTAGAAATCAGAAGAAAAAGTTCTATCCGTTTTAGATGATTTAAATATTATATCATTATTTCTCATTTTTAATTTAGCATGCAACTTCATATTTTAGTGGTCAATGTACAGACAATTCAGATAAGCGATATTGCTGAAGAAAAATTTCATTGTTAGGTGCCATCTATGTCATTTGCTTACTTTCCACATTGATTCAGTTAGGTAACTTCTAAGGTTTTCATTGGGTCCTAATTATAGCCTTATTTGATACTAATTTAGAGAAGGTAGCCACTTACATGTTTTTTAAATAATCAGGAGATCTGCAGCCTGAGATAAATGCCAATTTTCTTGTCATAGCATTTATTCAGTAATTGTATCTGAACATTTCCTCAGTGATTTAAAAACTATTTTTATTTTCAAAATGCTGTATTTTCCTATATGATTTTAGTTGATGATAATTTCATGTTTCAGTGAATTGGGACAAAAATTCATCAAACTGTATTGTTTTGCAGTAAAGAGTAGCTACTGTGGGAGTATAAGCAGACTTTTCATATTCAGTTGAAAAGTGCAAGGCTGACATGATTATCACAATGTGATCTTATAATCGCTCAGCTTGATTTTATGTAAGTGTGGACTGGAAAAGTCCAGATATTGGAGAGAGCAAACTTCTGCACCCGGATGTGAAATCATCTCTTACTGATCTAGCGATTATTTTGACATTAGAATTTCAGGCATGAACATAACATGTTGAAAGGTCATGAACTGTACTGACTAGCTCAAATAAACAACCATATCCAAGTGCACACAAGGCCCTTCAGTTGAATTTTTCTATAAAAAAGAAAATTTCTCAATTGTTATAAATTCTATCACTAGGTGGTGTCTATCTTATGCCTGTTAATTACAAATGAAAATATACCGGGAAAAAAGATTCTGAATGACTAGAAATCGAGAAGAAATAAGATTTAGCTGACCTGTTGTTAAAGCACATGACATATATGAAGAATGGAAAAGCAGATCAACAAACTGAAAGGCACTGTAAGTTGTGATTCAGGCAAAAAGGTTGAAACTGAAACGTCATGAACAGGAGCAGGAAAAGAAAATTATTCATGGAATAGTTAAACATTTTACATTCATTTCCCCCAGGCTAGATTATTTCAAACTAAATGCTACAAAGTTGTGGTTAACCATTGTCAGGGAAACAGAATTGGGTGTGTCCTAGGTTCTAAAGAGAAGCAAATTGTTCAATACAGCATTATTTCCCCTGAGAAAAATGAGATATTTAAACCAACTACAGATATTACCAAAGGTTAAAATAAGAAATGTGATTAACTACAGAAGCAAACTATGTTCCTCTGTATAGGACGATACTATTAAGAGAGGAAAATCAGGAAAAATCCAAGATATATTTACTGAAAACTCGGGTGCACTAAATAAAGAAGAGGAGCAGACACTATTATATCTCTATGAAATTTAATAGATTGTCCAAATTGTTACACAGAAAAGATTGCCTAATTAAGTTGTATATCATTAATTTCTAGAAAACTATCTGTATTCAGATGGGAATTATTTTCTCACTCTAACGGGGTTGCACAAATAAAGTGGGCTGTGACAACTGAAACTTAAAGAACAATTTGGTCCCGGGAGATTCTCTCCTCCTCCCTAGAAAAGAGCCTTGAGTCTGAGGCTCTTTAGTGTCCTTCCAATAGGTATTTTATGACCTCTCATAATACTAGTGCATATACATATGTTTATGACCTCTTAGTATATATGTATACATATATGTATATCTACCTTGAAGTGTTAGAGTTACAGTAAGAACATTATGCTTCATTGTTCAGCATTTCCCACATTTTGATAATATCTACTTATTTTACCACAATAAACTACCCATGTGACAATACATTTTAATTCACAGTTTTTCATTGTATGCAAAGATTCACAGTGAATTAACCGATGAACCAAAATTAGTGAACCAGAACCAAAATTAGATCAATGTCATTAAATGGAATAATCCTTCATAACAAATGCAATGATGTTTAAAGAAATTAGATATTTATAAGAGTGCTTCAAACATATTTGAAAAATATTATGACATCATTTAGAATAGCGTGAAATATAAATATTGCACAATCTCACTTGACATGTGCTTATTTTATTTCAATTATTCTAATTAAATATGCATTATTTGCTAAAATTGAGGATATTTATATGTGTAATATGTAAGCATTGTGAGGATATTGTGTCCCCTTGTTTAACATCAGGGAAAGTAGAGAATCTTTGTGTATATTTGTTACTACTGGCAATAATGTGTCGAACATACAACTTCAATTCTGCTCTCTCCAATCAAAACTTTTGAACAATGAAAGATATTATAACTTATTCATATTTTTTAAATTTGAATTTTCTTATTCTTTTAGAATGAAAGAAAGTAATTTAAAAAGCTATTTTTTCCACTGAAATTTACTTTGAGTGCTTCATTAGCAAAACAGTTAAAGAATAAATACAAATGCACATGTGGGCACCAATTTTAACTTTTTAAATTTATTTACTTATTTATTTGCATTTTAAAATTGTATCGAAGGAACATTGTATCACAATATTAGCATGTAGCCTTTCGGTGTGCATCACCATAAATCAACTTCTGTATATAATTGCTTATCAACATATCAAGTTCTATTCTTCACTGGTTTTAACTCTTTTGGTACTTTTACCTTTGTGTTAATAACTTTCAATTTTCCTTCTTAAACTATTTTCAATTGCTCTCACCCATTTCACTGCCCTTGATTTTGTATCTTCTTACCTACGCTCTTGAAAACATTATCAGTTTTTCCCATCCTCACTTAATTCCATATCCTTTATCATTAAGGGAATAAAAACTGTGGGTTTATTTACTTGATTTTATTGAAGGACTATTGCATTATAGTATTAAATATGTTTAAGGGATACATCATAGTAAACTACATATATAATACAGTAAGTTCAACACTATTTCCCTTTTTCCTTTACTGTATTATAAGACCCTCAAGCTCATTTGTTTCCCCTCATCCCCCCACCCAACCCCTGGCCCCCATCACATTTCTTCCTGCAAACACTCATTTACTTTATTTATTTTGGCTAAGAGTCTATTGCTGTTTTATTTCATTCATTTTTTAAGGTCTAGTTTTGTTTCATTTAGTTCATTCATTTGCTAAAGATCTCTATACACCACATATGAGTGATATCATAGGATGTGTCTTTTTCCTCACAGCTTATTTCACTAGGTAATCAAAAACAACTTTGAAAAAATGAATTTTCTTTATCTATGATCATGATTTCTGTTTCAAGGATAAAGATTTTTCAGATATAGGAAGACAGTTAGGCTGACTCAAATTATGTTTTTACAAAACTCCTCATGCACTTAGCCTCTTTTGACACCAAATATTACATGTGGCTGACTGTGCTTTAAGATGATCTTGGTTAAAGGATGGAAACTTTTATTGTGGAACAGGAATCAGCCTGGACTGCAATGTTCTTGTTAGGCTAGCTCACTAGTCAGACTATCTATAAAATACTAATATATGAAGGATACTCTATCTGAAGTTTTTAGAAATTCCTGTTACACTTGTGTTATTACTCAGCACTGAATGCATCAGCAAGTACAAATTGGTTAAAGAAAGATACTCACATTTCTTACTTCCCAAACCATAGTTCTTTATGCTTAAGCATATTAATTCCTGTTTAGAAAAGAATCCCCAACATCTAAGATAAAAAAATAAAAAAAGTTGTCAACTAAATTTAATAACTCCCTCTATTCCCAAATAATTCACATTCTGAAATATGTTTTTCATTTAAAATATTTAAAGTATTTTTTAAATTCAGAATAACAAGTACCTGAGTATGAAATGTATAAGATAAGAAATGTTGTTAGTTAATACATTGTCAGAATCAGACTAAAGAAAATTCAGATTATTCAATGTCTCCTTTATTTTTAAAGTTTCATTTAGCTTGTTCCTTTAAGTCTCAGCACCTTTACAATTCAGTTCATTATTAGTAACAAGCAAATGTAATCTGTCTTTTCCTAGAGTTGGTTTTCTCCTCAGAGTCAACAACTTACAGAGCAGAGAATTACAAGAACATGTATCTAGAAACTCATGGAAACTGGTATATAGCACATTGTAAGCAAAATAAATGTTAACAGTAAGTCTTAAAATGTGTGGTTCACTGATTTCAACAATAAAATAGATATTTTTTTCCTTATTGCAAGAATATCAATATTGAAAATATTTAAAGGATAAAATCAAAAGACTGTGAAGTTGAAAAGAGAATCCTGGTTGTGAGAAACTATGGGAAATATTCCTGAATCTGTTACTAGCTTATGTGTGACCTTCACCTACTTACTTATCTTTCTGTTCTTTATTTTTCCCATCTGGACAATATTTGCCTCCCTCACTGGAATCTCATGAAGCTTAATTAATGTTTGTGAGCCACTTTAACTTCCACAGCTGGAGGATGTTGAAGAAATGCAAATTATTGTTGTTATTTATTATTTATTGTTCTCCATCTAAACTTAGTTCCAGTCTCTGCAGACGCAGACCCTGAGACACAGAGATAGACTGATGATAAATGCAGTGCCAGTCCTTGAGCAAATACTGTTAGTGGCTCAACAGGAAAAGGTTTAAAATGTCTAAAAAATACATTTAGCCTTTTATTATAAAAGTTACAAGAGTTACAAGTTTTAAAACTTACCAGAAAAATAGCATTTTTATTCCCATTGAATATTTCTTTGACTTTGAATTACTGAAGATGTTTGTGAGTGTAGCATTTTTACTCATTTGAGATAATGCCATTTTGGATGAACAGCATCCCCCTGCTTAATTCTTCCTATTGGAAAACTAGTTTTGGTAGCTATCATTGGTAGCTTTAATCCTTTTCAATAAAAAAAAAAATCTGTTTTTCAACCTTTTTAATTTACAAAATTCAAATTTTATATTATTTTTAAAACTGTGTTGGACTAAAATATATTTGGGGTATTATTTCTAGGTAAATGCTCATGTTCTGTTAAAATAATTCAGCGTGCCTTTTATAAAGTTTATAATCAACATGTAACATAAATTATGCTTTAGAACTATTGAATAAATTGTGTATGTTTTTGAAAAATGCTGATATTCTTATTAAAATAATTCTTTATAGAACATGAAAAGGAAAAATATCATTCACTCTTTTTCTCACAGACCACCTTTTCTTCCCTAATAGACTCCTCATTTTATGTTTACATAATCCTGCAGATATTCCCACAATGTTTAATAAACCCTGACTGTCTAAACATACTCTATACTCTTCCTTCTGATAAATGTTTGTTACTGAAGCTCCTCAATGTGTCAGTTTTCCACTAGATACTAAAAAATCTTAATATATTTCGTCTTAGTACACCAACCTTCATTAATCTCCTCCATATTTCCATAGCATTGGTCGTCATAGTTCACAATTTGGCATTAAATTATATGATAACTTTAGCATTTGCTTAGCATTTGTTTTGATATTACTTTTGAACAAAGTTTCTCGATTTATTGAATATGGAAGCCCTATTTTATCTTCTCTGTGATTTTTTTCCTATACCTTACATAATGTTGGCTCATGGGAGCTCAATATATTTTAAAAAGGAAATGTTTATGGGTGCGTGTCAGTATTTCCTTTTCGTTGCCTTTAAATTTGAAATTCTGTTAGGAACACGGTCCTTTGTACTACTGTTCTTTAGACAATTTTTTCTCCATTTTCTTTCCTGTTCCTCCTCCAAGATTTATTCATACTATTCAGGAAAACTACATTGTTGGTCTTATTCTCCTTTGCTACTCTGTTCTCTTACTTAATTATTATGTCCACTGTATTCTCATTTATTTTATGCAAAATTACCACTGTATGTAAATTCCACTTTGATTTCTATCCTGTATATCAATTGAGCATTCCCAAATACATTATGACTGGTATTTTCACTGATATACAATTAAGATGTTATTTATCTTTCAGTGACTGCCAGTTGAAGTATTTTCTCCTTCCTCTGAACTTCTATAGCTTTCTACTTGCACCATCTGAAGCACATTCTAATTTACTACCTGTATTAATAATATGTCTTCAATTAGATCTTAAAATTTCTTGAGAATATGTACTGTCTTGTTAATCTTTAATTACTCTCTACCTATCTATGCTTTACACATAAAGTAAAGTCAATAAACATATACCTCCTTTATTCCAACATAGAAACATATTATGTTGAAAATCAGTTACATATTCTATTTTTCAATCTTTCTATACTAGGCAATTTTTTTTCATCTATCTGCTTTGGTGTATAGAAATTCCATTTGATTACATTTTTAAATTTCCATATAATTGTATTTCAACAAAGAGTAACTTTTATATTTAGCATATTTGAAGTACGAAGAATCATATTTTGTTATTACATATTTCTACAAAAATTAGAACTCTAGGTATAAATTGATCATTATTCTGATGGCAAAAAATCCATAAGTCTACTCCAAGAGAATTGAAAGCATATGTCTACATAAAAAACCTGCACATGAATGTTTATAGAAGTATTATTTTTCATAATTGACAACAAATGGAAACAAACCCAAATGTCCAACTACTGCTGAATAAATAAACCAAATTTTCTCTAGTATAGATAAGCAGAGTTACCTTCTCTACTTGTAAGTGCATTCTGCGATTTTCCCACTTCCTGGCTGCTTTAGAAAGAAAACCATTCCAATTTTTTTTTAAATAATTTATCCTAAAAATTAAAAAAGGCTTGAATTATATCACATTTGTCTATGTAATTTGTGTATCACATTTGTTTTGGCTTTATGATAGCAGTATAATTGATTAGAAAGCAGTGGATTAATTAAATAAAAATCCTTCCAGAGTCAAACAAAATGTATATATATATGAATTCTTTTGTGCTTCCTCCGTGAAAGTCGTTGTGCTAAAAACAGAGGAAATAGATGATAGATGATAAGAGTCTGGCTAAAGCAGAGAGCAATGCAGGTCTTTGAATACAGGTCGTTTATGTGAATATCTTAGAGACCCAGAGGAATAACTTGGAGGGTAGGAAAGAGTGGGTAGGAAGGAAGGTCCTCTGAATGCTGTTATTAGAAATATGATCACAGTTTCTATAGAAGAATCTGTGAGAGGAATCAGGTAAGCAAAAAAGAACACGAATTAAAAAGAAAGGGATAGGATGAGGAAACGAGCAGATTTCTTTTATGAACTTTCCCACTATTGTCCTTAATCATGCCACAAGCTCTTAAAATACTCAGCTACATGTGTTCTCCTAGGACTTCACCTTGGAATATACCACCGGAGAAGGCCTGAGGCCCCTCAGGTCCTCCAGGTGAGACCAGGAGTGACTGGTACTTGCCTAAGGATAGTATCCTGAGAGATATTTTTTCAAGTGCTACTGAGTTTGAACATTGCTATGCTTCTCCTGATAAAATTGCTCACCCCCATATTAAAAGTCAACTGACAGACAAAAGACCAAAGATCTCTTCCAGGTATAGTAATTTGTTAATTTTTCAATTTATCAAAAATAAAACTACAGTTCTATGAGGGATCGAATGCCCAGGATAAAATGTAAATTTAAGTCTTATGTTTCAGGTGCTGTTTGTGACATTAGGTTTTCTAATGCCAAGATTATAAGTGCAATGTTATTGGAAGTTCAGTCAAGAATTACTGTTTTCACTAACCATTCTAATCCCTGATAGTCTCTGATATCCTCATGTCTCCCTTTCTCTGATTCAGTGATTGCTTTAAATATTTACTCAAAGATAAACAGTTTATCTTTAATTTTCCAGCTGAGTCTTCTCCTCACTTGCACACATAGGACTCTTTCTTTTACATGTGATTTATCTTATTCTCAGAATTGACATGCTGGTGAAAATTCAGTCAGGGACCTGAGATGATCTGATATTGATTGTCACTACCCAGTGACATATGATCAGCATCTGATTAAAGCATCAGACAGAATGATAATAAACCAGTCTGATATTTGATACTTTGCTATTTGGGAGAGGAATTCTTATTTCATGACTCTCACTAGATTTCCTGCTTTCTCTTTCACTCTCTCAGTTTTGAACAAAAGCTTGAAGAGAAAGAGGAAACACCAAAGGATAACAGCAGACTGTGATATTTGCTGTGTCAAAACTGTTCTTGTCATTTTCACAGAGTTCCTTTTTGTTGATTAATTGAGTTACAGTGGACTGGGCAGGAAGAAAACTAAGATAGATAATGGTTGCTAGATGATGCTAATAGATAGATAGATGATATATAGATACATAGATAGATAACTTTTTATTTCCAACTTCTGTGCCATCTCTAACCATTCCCACAATCGCTCTCATCATTCACAGTTTCAAAAGGGAACAATGCTCTGAGTGGTCTGGCTCTTGGAGATCTCCATAAAGTCTAAGGTGTAAAGATCTCACCATCTTGTAACCATCACAATGACATATGTACCTTATATCCCTGCCCACACTCAAGGACCTATTGGTAGAATTTGGAAGCACAGATATCTTTGGGAGTAAATACTTTCAAATTCCCATTTCCAAGAATATTCAACTGATAATTACAGTAAGAACTCTGGAAGTAACATATGATTTACAAATAAGAATACCTAAAATTAAAATAAAGGCAAGTTTTTATTTAAAAATTTCATATAAATGTCAGTCATTTTATTTTAATCTTATAATAAATGACTCATTGTTACATGGATAAGGAGCATCAGTTCTGGGGCCAGATTTTCTAGATCTTAATGACTTCTCTGTTATTTCACTAACTGTGTGAACTTGTGCAGATAACCTTTCCATGTCACAATTCTTCATATGTAAGATGGGAATAGTGATACCATTTCATCACAGACATGTGTGAAGACTTAATGAAATACGTAATATGTGCAAAGAGCTTAGGATGCTTTTTGTAGGTAGTAAGCACTTATGTAAGAACTTAGATATTGTTATTATCTGCTTTTGTCTGAAAATATCAAATAATTATAATTACCATTTTATTAATTATTAAAATGTTCTCAGATGACTCCCTGTCCTTTAACTTGTCTAAAATATTATTTTAAAAGAACAATCTACTCTCCAGATTTAAAAAAAAAACTAGAGTAAATAACAAAATGGAAAAAGACAGATTTTTCAAGTCAGTAGATTTAGCAGTTTGATTCCTGGCTTCACTCTTAAAGCTGTTTTATTTAAGTATTTTACATATTTTAGAGCTTTAGCTTTTTGTATGACAAAATGGAATAGAATATTGATGCTAATGTTTAGAAGTCCAGATCAAAGTTTCACTTACTTAATGCTACCTGGAAAACATTACTATAATCATTTAAAATATATATGTATGACTATTATGTCATACTAACCATTATTATATCACATTAATCACATAATGTATTTCCACAACTATAGTATATATTGAGCAAATTAATAGGATAGCATTGTGAAATCAGATACACAAAAATCAGAGCCCTTACTCAGTAAGTTTTACTAAATAATTCAAGGACACAAGTAATCAGATGTTTCCGAAGAAACAGAGCAGAGCCTGGACATTGGAAACCCCTTCCTTTCTGCCAGTGCATGTACGTCTAACTCAGAATAGCTAAAGTTTGTCAACGGTGTGTGCAGTGTTCCTTACACAGTAGAGAGCATTTAATTTAAGTAACATCTCCATTTTATATTCTCCAGAGAACTGTATAGACTATGTGGCGTTCTCCAGGGAGATTTGCCTCACAGATTTTGTTTTCTATTTGCCGTGGGTAATTTTATTCAGGAACTTTGAACAATGAGCATTTCAAAGACAAGGTATCTTCCTTCTAGCAAACAGCATGTCTATTTTCCCACAGCTTCTGTGGACAAGAAAATTAGACCAGGTTACCTTCCTTCTTTACTTTTTTCTTAGGGCGTCCCTACAGTAAAGTGAGTGAATTCATGTCTGCTAATCTGCTTTAACTATTTCCTTCCTTAAATCATATTTAATATTTCAAATTGCTTTCACAAGCATGTTATTATGGAAAAAGCACAATCAGATCTATGTGAGTGGATATTATTATCTCTGTTCCAAAATAAAGAAACTGAGCTTCAAAGAGATTGGATCCAAGTACATATAATTGCCAGAACTGTTGTCTTTGGATTCTCAGTTTAGAGCCTACTGCGAGTCAAAAAAAAAAAAAAAAAAGCCAATAGCACTGCCTGGTGGTGATTACCTCAACTGATGAGCCATGGTCTCTGCTATGCAAACAAGGCCCTGCAGTCTCTTATTTCAGTAGTTCTAAAGGGAATCAAACGGCTATTCTGATTTTTTTTTTTTTTTGAGATCCAGTGTAAACAAACAAACCATTAATATAGTTGTGAGAAAGAATAAAGTGATAGTTTCAGGTAATACGGGAGCATTTTCCTCACGACAAGCCAAGAACACCTGGCTTCAGTAAACACAGTGGTCTTTATTCAAAGGAAAGAGCTGATATCAATCATCCATGCTTTGGCTTGAATTTAAGCTCAAAGGTTAGCCATCTTATGTGAGCCCTATTTGAAATCATGCATCTAATTGAGTAAGAAAAGACTGCTTCTGTTGTTAAGGGATTTTCAAGATTAAAAAGAAGTGATAAAGAAGCTTGAAATGTCTTCTTTGTCCTTGGTACTCAAGACCACTTAAGAGACTGCTCCAGCCATGTCAAGAGGGATTTCATCACTCCTGGGCTTCCCATGTAAATAGGCTCATATCGAGATTGTGTCAATGTGGAAGCCCTCAGAGAAAATACAGGGAAGGTATTTGAGAAGTCACTTGAGGGAGGAGAATTATCTTTTTATGAAAATAAGGAAAATAAAACAACATTGCTTCTTCCAAATATCTTGAGAGGCAAGAATTAAAACTACATATTTATTTGTATTTATGTTTATCTCTGATGTTTCCTTAGGCTGAGAATACATTGGTCAGCATCTGCATTATCAAGTAATACTACCCTGAGGTCAGAATGAAATTATTCATTTGATTTGCAAATACACATATATCTATGATGGGTACCCTTTTTATACACATTGCCAATGATGCAATTAATGGGGATATTCATTCTATTGCTCATAGAAAATTTTCTCCTGGGGGAAAAACATTAGAAATTATTGGCACTCACTAAAGTAGGACTGTTCCAAACAATGACCTGGTGGATTTCCAGCTTTATTTGAGTTGCTCGTAAACTTTGTACTTTTCCCCCGAAGAGAAAAGAACTGATAGCATGATGATTGAAATTAAAATTTTAAGAATGAAGACAGCATTTTTAATCATGAGGAAATTGCCCTCTCAATATTCTTAAAAGATGTTCAATATTTAAATAAGATCATTTCAACATCTAATGAAGCATATGCAATAGTTAATTGAATCATAATTTTCCCTTAGAAAACAGGGAGTCTTTCATATATACATTTTCATGAATTATGTAGTAGCTCTAAAGTTAAGATTTATCTTAATGAAACAAATTAATTTTAAAAGAACCATCAGTATTCAGCAACACAAGCTGACCACTAGGCTCTGCACTATGAATACAGTAAGAACCAGTATTTGAAATTGTGTCTTGATATATGACACATAGGAGTAACTTAAATTTATACAGTATTATAGAGACACTTATCTCCTAGCAAATCTTTTCTCCCATAACTAGAGACAGTTTTCAAAATTTATTTGAGCATTTAGACTCATTCTCAATTCCATAAACTAGACATAAATAATAGTATATACATAGATAACAAATACTTCTAGTACTTGTTGAATTAAAACAGTCATAATTAATTTAAAAACTTTAACTGAGTGCCTAGTGTGTTGTGCATAAAAAATGTTACAAGTTAAAGTAATTTTTCAATTGTTGAAAAAGATTCTTTAAGGATAGAACTGAACTATTGGTGGTAAACAGTGTATTATATTGCATATATATTATATACAAAGGTTGATTTACAATGATGTACACCATAAACCTGTATGATGCTGTGATGCAATGTTCCTTCAATAAAATTATAAAAATTAAAAAATCTTAATCATGTGTTTTCAAGATAAATTGCTCAAATAAAACTTAATTTTGATCATTATTCTCTGACCTCATTGTGGTTTATAATATTTTAAGGTTTCATTTGAAATAGTTGTCTTCTGCTCCAAAATAATTCTATAAATAAACTAACAGTTTGGAGAAATATATAAATAGTAAAGTAAGGAAAAGCTACTACAGTAGCCCCACTGACCAGAAAGGATTACATGACAAAGTCCTGTTAGAGAATAATCAAAAACTTTGGGCATTATGCCTTATGGGATGCCTACCCTGGACTTCTTTTCTCTAAATTTCCAAAATTCTCATAGTTGATCTACTGAATGCCACCATGTGCTTTGCAATTTCATTTTCAGGTGATTAAATAAAGTTCATTAAATTTAGAACAGATGGTTGGTCTTTGCATGTGTCTGGATCTTTAATATGTAGTCTGGGAGCAGTAGGGCAGTTGTATTCTATTATGAAGGTGGAAAAGCAAGGAGATATCTAGTGTGTTGAGAGAGAAATAGCAAGCAGGTACATTGGGCAAAGTAGAAACATGATCTGCACCCAATTTTCTGATAATTTTCCAACCTCTGTCACCATCTCATTCTGGCCTTGGGAATAGTCCTCCTCTTGTAATCTAGGATTCCAAAGTATAACCTTGTAGCATACGAAAAATATTCCTTTCCTTTTGACCCTTTGAACCACTCTGAGTGGCTTTCTTATTTAAACTTGCTGAAATTTAAATGATTAAGACTTTATGGAAGATGAGAATGGACAATGAAATAAAAATGTTTACTTTTTAAAAATTTTGAATAGAAAAAGAAAAACGACAAACTGAAGTAAATAACAATTGCATTTTGCATGGATTACTTACACCTGTCTCTCAGGTACCCTATTTTCTTGGGATTTCTTACAGGTAAACTTCTCTATTACAGGTTCTACCATGTGTATTTTCAGTAGACTTAGAACTCTCAAAGGGAACCTACTGGGGGAGGAGGGAGGCTAACATGCATTTATTTTTTCAGTAGCATTTATAGTCAATAATAAATATAATCATTACAGATTGTTTTCAATTTCTATGGTATATATATGTACTTTGATTTTAGCTATAATAAATATGTAGTTATATTTAAATGCTAGTTATCTTTGAAAGCTTCCCAGTAGTCCCAATGTGTTTAGTTTTATTGCAAAAAAGTATGATCTTAAAAAATGTTTAGTAATGGTTTGAAATAAAATAATTCTATAATCAAATTCTGCTTGAATTCTGGATCTACCATTAAAACCTGTTTATTATCAAGGATCTTTAAGTCCAATGACAGGAACCCTCTTCAAACGTCCTTACTATCACCTTATTCTCAACCAAATGGTACTCATTAACTTCCATTAATTCATTCCACAAGTTATAACTGAATTCTTACTCTGTATCAATTTAGTAGATGTTGTCATTTAACAGAAAGCAATTGATGCTTGTATTACACTGGATAACAGCGACGAAAAGGGGAATAGACAAGATAAAAAAGTAAGAGATATGATGAATTTTGAGAGGGAAAATGAAAGCAGAAAATGTGTGAGAGAATAACAACAGAGGCTGGAGAGAACTATGGAGGGGAGAGTCAATGACAAATGGTGTCCGGGGACAGAGGAGATGATATTTGATACATCATGGTGCTGAGTGAATGAGCCATGAAATTCCTGCACAAGAGTGTCTCATGCAAAATAAGTAAGTGCAAAATCCCTGAAGGGGAAACACAATGCCTGAGGCACAAAAGAATCAGTGTAACAGAATGATGAAAGAAGAACAGAGTTCACAGTCATTGCATGGTGTGACGAAACTATCGTCACGCTCTGGCTTTTATTCTAAGATGATTATAAATGCTATTTTTTATGGAGATGTAATAAGATATTGTTAGGACTTTGGCTTTTGTTTTCATATGACTGTGATATCCCAGGATAAGAATGGGTTTGTAATGTTAAGCATTAAAATGTCAGAATTTAATTTCTTTTTCTCTTTTTATTGGTTCTGCCTTCTGTTTTGTGACTATTTCTCTCCCCACATATTATGTAAGAGCAGTGGACCTTGGTAAACCCCACAGCTTATGGAGTTCTTACTGTTAGCAATTTCTGAAGGGGAGAATGTTTCTCTTGTCATACGAATGACATCTCTTTAGAGACGGCTCCAATGGTCCAGGCAGGGTCCTCTGTTCAGCTCCATGGTAAGAAACCTGAGCCTGTCCAATGACAGTATCATCCAAATCACATGCAATGAAAGGGGAGAGTTCCCAAAAGAAAGGAACACAGGGCTACCCAAAATTAGAGAGGTCCACAATACTGTGTAACCATGGACAAGTTACATCATTCTCTTCATCAGTAAACTGGGAAAAACGATCCCTACCTTATAGGATTATTATAACAAATTAGAAAATATTCGCAAGCTACTTTCCATAAATTGTAACTGAAAAGTATACATTACTACTATAATCTACTGAAAGTTATCTTCAGAAAGTCATTAATAGATGTTATGAAACATTAATTAGATACATTTCAGTTTTCGTAGTACAGTCTAGAGCAATATTGTTTTTTACAAGAGAAATTAAATTCATAAAATTAAAAGCTACAAGAGAAAGTAAAAACCTATAATGGTGAAGACCATCTTATTTAAATTAATGTCGTCTGCTCACGGTTATTTAAGAGTGCAGTGACTTTTCATAAATTTAAAATAGCAACTCTAATAATAAAAGAGACAAATATTTGACATCAGAATTAACTAAAAAAAAGCTACTTGGATACCTTAGCTCTGGCCTTATATGAAGGTATCTGCTATCAGACATTGCCAGGAAGCACTGGACCTAGTGAGTTTGTTTTTCTATCCTTATATTATTATTTGAATAATTATGACCACAAGATTAAAGTAACAGACAGAGGATTAAAGACAAAGAGCTTTTGATATCAGGCATGTTAATTTCCTTTTCTGGATCATATTTTTCTTTTCTATCACATGACAGTTTGGGACCAAAAGCTCCTGCAATATTTTTAAAGATAAGATTCTTTAAATGAAAAAAATTTAGCATTACACTATATTCGATGAAAGACCAATATTATCAATATATTCCTTTTCCTGACTTATAAACATAAATTATTCTGATAGCATATTGTGAGGAGAGTCAAGTGTTAACCTGGGCATTAAAACAGGAAAAATAAAATTTCAACTTTCGAAAGTCAAGTATATACCTAAAGTGTTTTGCTTTAATCCTTCTGCCTGGCTTCTGATTATTACTAGCTCTGATGATAGAAAGTAATTTTCAGCTAAGTGCTTAATTCCAGTAGTTTGCTTTCACTTCTGGACCTCCAGGGCCCTACTTATATATCCCATCGTGTAAAATGTCTCCACTATTCCCTGCCTTTCTTGGAAAAATACATCCTTGGAGATTTTACATGGCTTTCTATTTCAATCACAATGTTAAGCCTAAAGTTCTGAACTTTTTCTTACTTTCTCTACTTTATGAACTACTACATTTCCTATGATGAAAGGAGAAAAGAGAAAAATTCAAGTTTCTAGCAATTAAATTTTTGTCACAATAGATGTGTTTATTTGTTTAATCAAAACCAACAGAAAACTCTGAAGTATGCATTGCTGATTAGTTTGCAGCAGTAAAATGGAATTAAAACAGACTTGGACAAAATGATTGTGACAAATTCCACACATCACATGTAGAAAGAATGTATTAAGTCATGAATGGTGCTGCAAGATGATCCAAATCTCTGTGGAATCGAGATTAAAGAAAGAATGATCAGTGCTTTTTTTTTTTTTTTTATGTATTTGCTATTCTGAAATCTAGAATGTTCTCATGAGACAAAGTTGTGACTCACATAAAGGACCATTTTGAGACATGATGGTCAATAGTCATTTCAAATTTTCTATAATAGCATCTTTTTTCAGAGAAAAGATAGAATATTTATATCTTTTCAGAGAATCATTACAAATACAGAGTGCTAATATGCAATTTTTATGAAGAAATCTGAGAATATCTGTAAAATGTTTGGAGCAAATTTATGAACAGAAAAATGAAAAGAATTTAAGTAGAGTAACATATTCAAAGGTGAGAACAATTCATTTAAAAGTACTCTTAAATGAAAAATTTGCTTAATAACATTAAAAACTATTTCATGATTAAATTTCAAATTTAGGGGGAACATTTGTGTTTTCCCTCTACCTAGGTTTTATGATATGTGTCTTCTTATCAGTAGCAAATGAATTACAGAAAAATGTTTGAAAATAAGGAATTAATCATTGTCATAAATAAAAGAAAAAAGCAAAATTTTAACAGAAAAATAAAGAAATTCTTGTGTACCTAATTATAAAAAAATTGAATGGATAGAATTTGAAATTTGAAAGCAAAAAGTAATTGGATATTTATTTAAGGAAGGAAGACGTTCACTACAGTAAATGTTTTCGGGTTGTTGGAAGGGTCACCTATATACAGCACCTATTTAGAAAAAAAACTCTAACTACTAGATATGCATGTTCCTTCAATTTAGGATCATGTAATGCATTAAAAAAACTGATGCTAAAGTTCTAATATTGGCAATTAGTAGACAGAAAGAATTGACTTTTGACATTGTTATTGTGGTCATGATTTCAGGTAAATATAAAAGTTGAGAAACCTCTTCTCTCTCAGGTTATTATATATTCATTAAAGTGCACCAATAGGTAAACAGGAAATGGCATGCAATTTTTAGATTGTCCATAATGAAAGTTGCTTCATTAATTCAGAAAACAGCCTTCAGTTTGAAACAATTACTTACTTATTTCTTAATGATGATCTCTCTAGAGAGCATTTACTTCCAAATGGCTAACTTCAAAATTCAACTTAAAGATTAATGTGGATATAAGCCATTAACATAACCCAGTATGGTACAGAACCTCC
Organism: Solenodon paradoxus; assembly: GCA_004363575.1. Taxonomy (NCBI): domain Eukaryota; kingdom Metazoa; phylum Chordata; class Mammalia; order Eulipotyphla; family Solenodontidae; genus Solenodon; species Solenodon paradoxus. The sequence continues at coordinate 344,577 of RJWH01000020.1, forward strand.
CCACTTACGCAGTGCCCTCAAGGAACATCTCAGTTTTAAAATGAGCACAGCTTACTAGGAGAATAGAATTTAATTTAAATACTATAAATTTACAAACCTCCCCATTATGCTTTATCACACTCTTGGGAAACCTTGAGAAACTGGTATATTTACAAATGAATTGGTTGACTTTGGAATTACTTCTTTTAAAATAGTGCTATTCCATGACATTCTTAGTCCACTATTTATGGTCAGAATTCTGCAGACCTCAGTGTTGGTAAATCACAGAAAGTTGGTATTTTTGCCTATTTTAAATTATAGAAATTATTTTGAAATCAAGTGTGACACCTCCAGCTTTATTCTTTCTGATTTCAAGTATATTGCATGGCTTAAGGAATAGAAAAGTAGAGTACCTGTATAAAAATAGAGATCAATAAGTAAATTATATATCTCAGAGACAAAGCTATACGTTTATGGTCAACTGATTTTCTAAAAGGATAGCAAGAATACAAAATGGGGACAGGTTACTATTTTCAAGAAGTGGTGACGGAAAAACAGGATATCCAGACAAAAATGTAATTGAACCCTTCTAATACACAATGCACAAATATTAACTATAAAAGGAGTCAGGCATAAATGTAAGATTTGAAATTGTAAAATTTCTAGAAAAAACATGTGGGGGAAAACTTCAAGACATTGTCTTGGCAACAATGTTTTTTTTGATATTACACAAACAACAGAAGCATAACAGACAAATGGAACTACATCAAAGTACAATTTTCTGCTTAGGAAAGGAAATAATAAAATGAAAAGGCAACTTACAGAACAGGATAAAGTGTTTTCAAACTATAGTTGATAGGATTAGTATACAAGTATACAAGGATTGGTATACAAAACAAAGAAACTTCTAAAATTAAATAGCAAAAAATAAAACCAAATAACCTTATTAAAACTGGGCAATGGGCTTGAATAGACAATTTTCCAGTGGAAAACATACAAATGTTCAAATGATTTATTAAAAGATTCTGAACATCACTAATCATCTAGAAAACGTAACTGCTATATAATACATATGGAGATTCTTTCTTCAAAAAAAAAAAAATAGAATCACTATATGATCCTGCAATCCCGCTTCTGAATGTGTATGTATACATATACATATACATATACACACACACACATACACATGAACAAATCAAAATCAGACTCTCTCATCAGGATCAAAACTCTCACATCCATTGCAGTATTATTCACACTAGCCAATATATGGAAATGATCTAAATACCTATTGATAAATGGATAAAGAAAATGTAGTATCGACATATAACATGGAATATTAGTCAGCTTAAAATAAAGGAAATCTTTCTATTTAAGACAACATGGATGAAGCTGGAAGATATTATACTAAATAAAATATGCTAATAAAAGGACAAATACTGCATAATTCCACTTACATGAGATACCGAAAGTAGTCAAACTCATAGAAACAGAGAGAAGAAAGGTGATATCGAGAAGCCAGGGCAGGAGGAAGTGAGGAGTGGTTGTACAATAGGAAATATGTTTCAATAGGCAAAATGAATAAATTCTAGAGATCTCTGTACTGTTGTGAGAATAGATGACAATACTGTTTCGTGTATTTCAAATTTTGTTGAGGGTTGGTCTCATGTTAAGTATTTTTACTATAATAACGTTTTTAATTCAACAAATAAAATTGTAAATACTAACATATGGAGAAGCTTACCATGAAGTAACAGAACTTAGGAAAATAAAACTGAAGAAAGAGTATCTGTTTTCGCCTCTTGTATTTACATTGTGGTCTACAAATGGTACACAAATATTGTGAAATAACGGCTTAAAAAAGTTCTAATTATAACATTACTAAAGTAATTTTTCAACACCATTTCTTTCTTTATCAGAGTTTTTAAGCCATACTAGGTACAAAAGAAAATAAAAACAAGACATTAAAATTCTATATTTAGAAACTATTATAAATGGACAAAAGAGTTTCCTTCTATTACCACTGGTTATCTAAAACCTTCCCACTCAGACATGGAATTATGATTTAATAACAATTTGACTTTGCTTGGGTCCCCTTTCTCATAACTTTCGTGTTGACCTTAAATAACAAAAGCAAGGGCATCAAATCGGCAGACATGTCCTATAAGAGAATGCGTGGCACAAAGCCACTTTTTTCAAGGCACCAAATACATTCTTCATTTTCATGACAAGGTTCCTTGGAAATAAATCAGCATTATAAGACAAGGCAAAAAAGCAAAATGAAACTAAAGATGAATACTGTGCTGCAGTAGAACTGACCTCAGATCCAGAGGGGAAGGCCTCTGCCTGGCCTTGTGCTCTAGAGAACACTCAAGTCACAAAGACAAAACACCTGAAGACATTTGTTTTTATCTCATTAACAGTTTTTTGTTTTCATTTTTTTTTTCTTTTTCAGTTTTGTTTCTTTGTTAATTCAGTAACTGCTCAACGAATTGTGAGGGTTATTGAGCTAAACTGAAACCCCAGGACAGAGAATGTGAGGGCGAGTGTTTGAGTACATGACATGGGTAGGCTACACCTGGAGAAAATTGCAATTCATGCCCAGGAAAACTGAAGAATTAGTATAAAGTTGTCCTCAAAATTAACAAAAAATGAGTGTCTTTGGGTTCTGTCAAAACCCATACAATTGTGGCACTGCTCTGCTCTGCTTTCAGAGTCTGGTTTTAGGAGGAATTTATGAGATGAACTGGAAATCACACTAATGTTAGTTGCCTGGGAAGTTTGTCTGCTCTGTTCCCTTGGCCACATTCAGGTGGATTTAGCAGTCATGGCTTAGGCGACCTGGGTCTGAGTTCAGTTTTCACCGTGTCCTGTCCCAGCATATCAATCACCTCAGACTCACCAGCATCAGGAAAGAGCTCCTTTGACTCCGGATTGCAAGGACTGTCACCAGGGAGTGGGCTGAGTCCAGAGTCGGACTACAGATGGAGACCTGATTGTAAATTCATGTATAACTTTTAAGGACTTAGAAGTCTGACACAGTGGTCATGGTCCCCTCCGTACTTTCACCCTGCTTATGGACACCACAGTCTGCATCCTGCAGGCAGAGACAACAGATTCTGCTGTTTGTCTTTGCCCAACTGTTGTATTTTGCCTACATTCTGATTTCCCGTAGACTCCCCCCAAAAAATAAGGAATAATCAAATCTCCTGTTTGATTCTAATATCCCTGACTGAATTAAAATTTCCCCATCTATCCCTCCCTCACCTCACCACCAATAAAAGAAAAAGACAATTTGAAAACAAAACAAAACTTTCATCAGGGTCCTTGACTGTGTCCATGAGAAAGATCTCTTGGAAGGGTCTTTGAATTACTGGAGTTATTGAGAAAAGCTCAACAAGATATAACTAAGCTATTTAGACTTCACAGCTGAGTGAGTATTAAATACTTATAGGAAAGTCTTAGGCAAGGCCTCTGAGCAGAAAGGTAAGAGCTGCCAGCCTCAATGCCCTGGAGTCTCTGGGAACTTCATCTATTATCTCTCTTTCCACTTCATAAGAAATCTCATGGTCACATAGTTACCTGAGTTTTCCAGATGCTGCTAACTCTGGCTTTGTAGTTGATCTGACAATATGTTATAATTTTACCGTCTTTTCCTTATCATATCCTGTTAGATAGTTATTGTATTTCTATTTATTTCATCTTTTGTCAAATGGCAGGCAGGAAGGAACAATAAAAACCCTGCAATTATGGGGATATACCATTGCCCTAGGAGCCCAGCAGAAATGAAACGATTTATCGAAGAGAGAATTCTTGTCAGAGTCCGACTGAGAGAGGTAACTGACATTTTTCCAATGAGGACAAGTCTCTATGAAGCATTTTTCCATCAAATTAGAACAAGACCATGACCCTTCAGGAGTTGATCAACTCAATGTCTATGGAAACTCTACCATTGGGAAGCATTTTTAATGTGACTCCACAAAGAGAAATAGTCAGATGACCCAAAAAATGAATTTTCTGTAAAGATGTGCTTGAAGATTAAGAAACACAGTCTCTCATAAACAATAGAATGAGAATTTCCCTATTCCTTTAACTTCCAGGAAGCACATTAAAATATTTAACTATGAATGTTTCAAATGAGTGGTGAGCACATTTATTTTTCTCTCTACTTGTTTAGCATGTTTATTGACTTTAAATTGTTTTATAATATTGTCTATATGGCTTTACTGATCTCACTTATCAAGTCACATTGGAAAGTATTTCTACTACAGGTATTTAAATTATTTGAGATTTGTATTATTTCTTAATCTGTTCAAACTATGTTTCCTGCTTATTTTCTAGTCATTTATTTCTTATGTTAGTCATAATGAACCTGTCACATAGACATTATTATGGGTAGAGAAAGTCCAGTTCTGATTGTTTAAATGACTTCCCCAGATCGTTCAGAAAGAACAGATAATGAAAACAGCATTATTTAATTTTCTCCAAATTTAAATTTCAAATAATAATGACAATAACATGATTAGCATTAACATTAAAAAAAAGAGAAGGCATTGTTTTTTAACAAAATTTATCACTTGTTAATAAAAACATCTAAGACAATATCTCTCAGTTATTTCCAAATTTTTACTTTATAACTTGATGGAATTCAGTCAAGCAGTTAAGGATAGAGGGTGTATTCTTGTTGAGACAAGTGAAACCAATTTTTTTCCTTAAGCATTTTCTAATCAAAAGCATGTTGTGGTGTTTATATTCCCCTACCACATATGAAATGAGATAAGAGAGGATTCATATTTTGTTACCTGAAATGAAAACATATTTATAGTTTAATAAATGTTAATACATTCTCATAAACTTAATTGTATTTGTAAGTTTTGAAAACAAACTTTCATGAAGCTCTCTAAACATCTGTATTTTACATTTTCAGTTTTTTTTTTTTTAAGTTTCCACTGTGTTACAACTTACTAATATTTCACTTTATGGCCATTCAAATATCACCTAGTAAATATTTTGATATGCCTTGTATTTTCACAGTCATTAAGCTATGTATGTTTTGACTTGGAATAATATAATAAACATGGAGTTCTGAAAAAAATTCACTTAAATAATGAATTTTGACTTGTGCAATAATATACTCTTTATTATCATAAATGCACATGACCAACACTCCTGATTCAAAAAATATTAGCTATTACCATGTGCAGGGACGTGAACCTATCAAGTAATTTTATTTTTCATAGCAACTGGAACCCAAATATATCTGAGAGAGGGTGGAAAACAATCTGATGCTGTTAAAACCCACGTTATCCTTCTGATATTTGTCATTTGCTTTTTCAACTGTACAGATTGATATTTGCTTCAAGGGCAGGCCCAAAGCAAATAGAGAAATGTCCTTTTCTTGTTTTGCTTCGGTGCTTTTTTATTCAGGTGTCATCCCACATGCCCTCTTAAACTGTTCCACTATTTCAAATCTACATCAGTGGAGCTCCACACTTGTCTTTGACCACATCAGTGGGAATCTACTTTCCAACAGAACACATTTAGGATCTAAGAATCAGCTAGAGAATTAACTTAATTCATTAGATTTAACTAAAGGTCTTTTGGAGAACTACTCTCACGAATTATACATACAAGTGAGGTACTTTTATTTTAACGTGGTCTCATAGAGATAGCGTCCAAATGTTTAATATTTAATGACACCTAAAGATTTCAGCAACCTGTAAGCTGAACTCTGGCTCTTACCATGGGAGTTCATCATTGTTATTCTGTACATTTTCTCTCAGTTTTTCTTCTCCCAAACTGCTCACAAAAGGCTGAAAATTCTAGAGCAAGTTTATTTGCATATGTACAAGCTATCATTTACATATCTAAAGTTAGTAAAAGTCAACAAAATGAGTTGCAACTTGCTTACTTCCTAAAGCTAAAAACCATCTAATTCATCTCTGTAAATTCTCACCCTGCACAATACCTGAGGCGTAATGGGTACGCAATATATTTTTGTTGAATGAATTAAAAAAATGTAAAAATGAACAAATAAGTAGATGCATAAGCATTATAATCCATGGTAATATAAACTATGTCTGTATTCTTCAATATATCCAATAATTTACGTGATTAGGAACTGCCACTGAAATGAATTTTAATTTGATCTTGATGTAAAGCCTTGTTCATACATATTTTGGGATAGAAATGGTCCTTCAAGTTTCATGCTATTTTTAAAAAGGTCATCAGAAAATGGTGGTATGTTCAAATACCTTTGATCAGACCTGATAATTATTTCGCAATTATTTATGAGAATACTGAGTAATAAAGGATATATATATATACACACAAATATACATTTATGCACTAAATCTTTAAACTTACATGTACGCATTCAAATTGCACATTTAATAAAGCATATGTATTCTAATTACTCTTAGCAATTGGAGGGAAACAAAATGGAATATTCCTCTCTCTCAAACATTTAAAAAACTCCAAATTCTAGAAACTAAAGTTGGACTGGACGGCTAAAGCCAATTCCTCTTTCTAAAGTAAAGAAACAAGAATTTAAATGGGTGAAATGATTTCCTCAAGGCTGTACAGTTAGTGAATTTCATTATATTCCCTGTCTGAGTCCCAAATCAGGTCTCCCTTAATTCAAAGATGATAGTTAAGACTATAGTAACATTCTAAAAGTTATTATGTGAAATATTCTTGTTTATTTAAGAGAGAGCATGTTAGGAGTGAAATTCACAAGATCTCAATAACTTATGCTAAAGGTAGAGCCTAAGTACAGAAATCTTGAGTAAATTACATTTAAATTGTACTATTATAGATTTTGAAGAATTCATTCATTCATTTAGTAAATACCTATTGGCCACCTACTTTGAGTTAGGCACACAATATGAAAGGAGTATGAAATCTTTAAAGAATTCACAGTTTAGTGAGATAAATGTATCATTTGATGAGTCATAGAACAAAGTTATAAGTGATAGATAAAAGTTATGAGCAGAACAGGGGGAATGAAAAATAACACTATGAACAATCTTTATAATTCAAAGATACTCTTTTTTTTTATAGAACTAACTATAGGCGACCAAATTGAGAGAAAAGTCCTCCAGATTATTGAATCTGCTCAAGGCTTTTGACCCTAATTGTCAGGTTCAGCTAAAAAGTTAGTCTTAAAAAGATCACTCTTTACTTCTGACACAAAATACAAGTTGCTAGTTTTCCAAAACCATCCTCAGGTTTGGTAAATCTCTAGAAATATTCACGGAACTCAGTGAAATCTATTATACTCCTGGCTACATTTATTATAAGCAAATGATACAGATTAAAACTGGCAGAGTCTGGGAGGAGTCCAAACAAGAAGTTTCTGTACTCCTCAAAGAGCTTTGCAAATTGCTGCCTGGTAAAATGTATAAAGTGTTACCAATGCAGGAACTCACTGGAATTTGAATGTCCAGAATCTCTACTAATTGATTCATAGCCCCTACTCCTCCAGGTGAGCCACCAACTGTCAGGAGATCCAAAGCCCCAGAACTCTTATCATACGGTTGGTGTGTTTCTGATAAGGCAACCTTCTCCCTAAGACTATTGGTTGTTTAAGTCCCCATCCTGAGTCATTTGTTTAGTATAAACAGCCAGGGTGGTTCCATTATGATTAACAAAGACACTCCTGTTACTTGGAAAATACCAAGTATTTAGAAATTACTTCCCAGGAGTCAAAGGCTAGGCAAGATCTCTCTGGGAAATTCCTTCCTACACAGAATTATTTGCAATTTATAGATAATGCAGGACATTTTTCATTCTATAATTTTTCAAATGTAGTCTCCAATTAAACATGTCACTGGTACTTCTAATTCATTTTTGTTTCCTGAGTCACCAACTTGAGTCCTTAAGCTTTACCTTGAAGGCACTTTAGTCACCTCAGCTACCTAAGCCGTAGGGGTACTTCATAGTTAGAAAAGATTTTTATAGGGATCTTCTCATTTCCTTGAAAACACCCTCAAATGAAGATGTTTCCAAATAAAGAAAGGTACAAAACCAGAAATGTCATGCTAAGAAAATGGATTTCCTAAACACTATTCAGCTTGTGAATAGCTGTTTGTAACAATAAATGCAAACACTGACTATATCTTACGGTCAAAGGACTATGTTAAATAGTGTGAGAGATTTGTACAGCTGGCCTTCTCTACTCTCAGGAAGTGCCCATTCAACAAATGGAAACAGACATAAGCAGAAGCAACCACAATACAGGAAGAGCACATTAAGTACTATGGCTCGCATACAAACAGCTTTTGGGACAAAATACAGAAGAAAGGATCACCATGAAATAACAGCACAGTCTGCTAAACTTGACTGTGGCCTTGAGAGAGGTGAATTTTAACAGGAATGCTATAGAGAAGTCTATTTCTGTGACTGGAACAGCAAGTAAATAATAGTTTTCTTAGAGGAATAGAAGCGTATATGAAAATAAGGGAACAAAGGATAATAGATGGAATATGTAGGTTTGGAACATCATTCAGGAAAGAAATCTAAGGTTATATTATGTGTGACTTTAAATTCTATGACAATGACTGTTTCTTCACTTCTATAAGCAATCAGGAGGTGTTTTGCTTATTATAATAATTAGTCTTTAGATAGAAGGGCAGAAGAATAAAACATTTCACTTGAACAAAAATAATAGAGAGAGTTTTGCTATAATAAAAATATGCTAAACGATTTTTATTCAGGTAATACAAATAGTGAATGTAACATACTACATCATACCATATTAATACATGTAGTATGTTTCTTTTATCATTTTGTTACTTGGGAAAACTATAATTTTAATTATCACACAGCTACAATAATGGAGAAGGTTATTGAAACACAGAATTGCATTAGAAATTCAAAGTCAAATCATTTATAATCAAAAACCTGTACAATGTTAGAAAATTTCATTCATGGAATTCTTCAAGAAAGCATTTTTTTGTTCTTATTCTCTCTTGTTTCCTAGAGGAAAGGAAATAATTTGCTGTCTATTTCTATGAACTGTAAACATTAAGAAGATGAGACTTATATACATAAAAGGGCGGCATTTGAAACAAATTTGTGGCACTCATTCCAAGTCCCAGATGCTTTTCTTTCACAGGCTTGTTGACCTCTGCCTCTGGAACTTGTGTCTCAAAAATAAAAAAAGAGGAAAAACTCTTAACATTTTCTTCTCATTTATTATTTATCTGTGAGGTTTTCTTTTCTTTTTCTTTTTTTTTTTTTTTTTTTTTTTTTTTTTTTTTTTTTTTTTTTTTTGTCCTTACAGCTTTGATGTTTTGGAAAGTCCAATAATAAAAAAAAAGTACCCTTTTATTTCATATAAGTGATGGGTAACTTTGAAATGAAGCAAGTTCAAGCATTTGTACTGGGATTAACACATGGTATTTATAAACTGTTTCCTTTTGATTCTTAAAGACATCTTTCAATTTCATAGTGATAGTCTCAGACTTTTTGGGTTAGAAGATCAAATGTTACTTTTTAATTTTAATAGGTATTTATCATTTCTATAATCTGTATCTTTGTATTATTTGTTTTTTAGATTTTCATACTGCCCAGTCTACTCACAAAGCAATTTATCTTCAGGTTTAACTATCTCCACCTTGAGTACCAGTTAAGGAAAAATTAAAACAACTTAATATAGGGCTATTCTTAGGATTATTGGCCTTTATTCTATATTTGGAGTTGGAAAGAATTGTATCACAAATCCAAATTACTTTTGAAGATTTTCAAGGTAAATGACTAATGGAGAAAAATGGAAGTTAAAAGAAGAGGCTTGGATAGGTGTTAGCATCTGTGGTACCATTTTATCTGTTAAATATTGTCAGCCATTAAGTACATTCTAAAATAACATAAACCCTCTTATGAGGCATAAATGGTTTAGTCAGACATGCACAGCCTTTCTTTCTCCTTTCCTCTCTTCATTCCATCTTTACCATTAAGCAAGGGCAGTGAGACTGGTAGAATTCTGTGTGAAGAGAATGTGTTTCTTTACTCAGTAGATTAGATTACTAATGGCTATTTATATTTTAGATGTGTAATCATTTTCTATTTATTTTTGTGATCTAGTTTCTGTGACTGAGAACTTCACAAATAACACAAGAATTACAAATAAAGAAATCTCTTCAAATAAGTTTGGTTAAAAGGAAGTATCCAAAGCAAAGGAAATATGAACTAATCAAATGTATCCCTTATTTTGATGCTACGTAGAAAAGAGAGGAGTCAGAATGACTTGTATCAAAAAAAATAACATAAACTTCAGTTTTCTATTAACTAATGAATTATGATGCCTAGGTTGTGGGATATTTGAGGAAGCTATCCCTGCCAGTGCCATATGGAACACATTTCATGAGTCTGCTGTCTGCCATGCCCTGTTATTGCAAATATCATCACAGAAGGGTCAAAATAAGTACATGCATTTAAATGACATGTTTACAGGTCTCATAAGTTTTTAGAATACAAAGCACATTTGGATGCAATATCTACTTAGCACTCACAAACCCCTGAAGTAGAAGAGACAAAATAATATTACTCTTCCTTTGATAAAAAAGTTTTGTAAACCTCAAGTGATTTACTCATAGTTACAAGACCCATGATTCTCCTGTGTAGATCCAATGACTTTTCCTCATTCGCAGACCCAATCTAGACTCTTTGGAAAGCTCACTTTCCAAAGTGGTCATTACAGACAACATTAAAATGTGGAAATAACACCCTCTATGGCATTGAGTTAACCCAGATTTGTATGCCAGAATTTCTCCTTATCATCTCTGTAATGTAAGCAAGTGGTTTAAGCTCTCTGAAGCTCAGTTTGGCAAAAGAGACTTTCTGAAGTCTTCCTTCACAGGATTTTTGTAAGGATTAGAGAAAGTATTTTCTGGAACATTGTTCTTCAATACATGATTGCTATGATAATTAAGTTCATATGGTAATTTAATTAATCCTTTGAAAAACTAAGGGATATAAATGATATGGTCCTAATTTTAGTAATACAGACACTGAAGTTGAGTAAAGTAACTTGCTCAAGATAGCACTCATTGGTCATTGATGGAAATGGTGCCAAGCACATGCATATAGCTTCAAATCTCTTATTTAAAAAAGAAAAATACATAAATTCTAGTCCTAATCATGTAGACATAAAGGCCAAGAGTGAACAAAATTTAAAGTAAACTTGCATGGTAATTTTATCCCTCTTTCTGAACTTAAAGCAACAAATATTAAAGACTAAACCAATAAAGTAAACATTGATGGAAAACTGTATACGTCAATGGTGCTGAATTTTCATTTCACTTATTACGCAATGTCTACAAGGGAATAATATAGCTTTACATTAGAAAAACAAGCTGACCTGTGAGATCTATCCTAATGGATCACTGAACATCAGACAACCAGTCTTAACTTTCTTGACTGACAGTGTCACATATGAAGTAGCATTCTTGTCATAAGTGTTTAATCTCTGGTTGTTCCCTATGAGTACCTCTTCCAATAAAAAGTTTTGCAATATTTTTGTAGAAATTGTTAAGCTGATTCTAAAATTTATTTGGACATGCAAAGGATCTAGAATGCAAAAACAATTTTGAAAGAAAAGAACAAATTGGAGGGGCTCACAATGACATATTTCAACAATTTTTATAAAGCTACTTTTTACAAGAAAATAAAATATTAGTGTAAAAATAGAGAAATGGATCAAACTGGATGACTCCAATATGAGACTCATGTATATATGGACTACTGAATTTCTAAAAAATTGTAGAAGCAATCCACTAGATAAATCATCTTTTAAATAAATGATAGAATTATTGGATATTCTAATGCAGAAATAGAACCTAAGGTCCACAACTCACACTAGTTTTGAAAAATTAACAGTAAATGTAAAATCGAAAACTATAAAGATAAAAGAAGAAAATATTTATATTAGAGTGTATAAAACAACACCGAAAACACAATATGAAAGAAAAAAACAAAAGTTTAATCAGACTTCCTCAAAATTGCAATTTCATGTACTTCAAAAATCATTGTTAATGAAATAAAAACAGTAACATAAATATATTTGAAAATCATGATGCAGAACTTGCATCTAGACTACATAAGAAACTCTTAAATTTTAATAAGAGAAGAAACCAATTAAAAACAAGCAAGATTCATAAGATCAGCCTCCAATCAGGATTTAAATAATTTATATTTGGATCTGTCTCATGTGTCTGTGTGTTTTCAGTAAAGATTGCAATTTTAAAGTGATTACTTAGAGCTAGAATATACTGCAAGTGCCAATATCCAACTTGCATTCCTTTCCTCAGTAAATGCATCCTTCCTTCCAGATGCATTGACTCCAAAATAATTTTTTGTTGTCTTGATTCTTCCTTCACTGCTAGAGTCACTTAATGACCAAATTTTGTTACCTATATAATCCAACTCTCATACTGCATCATTTTAGACTATCTCCCCTAAACTGTAGCTTTGTCTCCACATGATGGTTTCTCCATGCTACATCTTGAATTGCAGCAATATTAGTTTTCTACAAGATAAGCAATCATGAAATTGATTCTTCTGTGAAATTTCAGTTGTCTTCTATATAAAAGGAATTCACAGACTTTCAGAAATGTCTAAGCATTCTTCCAACTTTGTTTGCTATAATACCTCATTTCCAGTATGTATGCCTTAGTAGACTGACTTTATGTACCATTTTAAACAGGGTGGTACCTTATTTTCATATTTCCCACCCATCCCATTATTTTAATATGTGTCAAGTTTGTTTTGTTTTTAATAAACTGAGCCATTTAATAAACTGTGGGGCAAAAGAGAAGTTGAGTTGCCCTGGATCCAGTCTGACAAAGGGGCTCAAAAGCAGCTTCCTCTTTTGTCTTGCATTAAAAATGACCATTGCTGGTGCTGACTGCACCAAGGGTTGACCAGGGCATGCTACTGCTGCTCCTGCCCCCATGAGAAAAAAGGAGTCAGTAAGAGGATTTGCCCTACCCCACCCACACATACCTGTTTTTCCAAGGTAGCAGAACACCACAGCGTGGTCAAGATTCAGGTAAGTCTATGGGGTTTATCTCAGACACTATGGGGTTATCTCTGGCACTGTAGGGCTTATCTCTGATACTGTAGGGGGGGTTATCTCTAGCATTATGGGGGGTATTTGACATTTCTGACACTGGGACAGTTAAAGTGGCATGTGTTTTAGGCAGCATTTAGAGCCATGCTTATAGGACACCAAATTTGGTTTACACTTAAGGAGCCAAAATTCCTTGAACCAGTCCTGGACATTTGTACGAAGTTTGGCTGAACCTCACATTGTTACTATGTGATTGCCAATTAATATCACATAGTACTTACTTTTTGCTTGTCTGACTGCTCTGTTTCTGCTCCATTGCTCCACCTCCTCCCCTCCCTTTAATCAACAGTATATAATCCTTTTTGCTTTTGCCATCCCAATGTCCTGTTACTGTCTCAAGGAAATATGGTCAGTCCATACCTTAGCCATATCACTCTTCTTACCATTCCCAAAATATCTCTCACTCTTCCACAGGGATGCTTCACCCAAAAGTGTATTCTCCAAGGAAGCCACACATACTTCCAATGTATTATTTCCTAAAATTCCAGATGAACAACCCTGTGTTCAAGTAAGTCTTCGTAAATTTTCCTTTGTTGAAATAAATATTTCTTTCACTTACATTGCACCATATAATGTCTGTTAATTTTTCAATACTACATTTTTAAATTTTCATCTCTCCGATTGAATTATGAATTCCCTGAGTTTAGGAATCTTGGCTTTTTAATTACATATCCTTCAAATATCAAAATACCCAATATTATGCTTCACATTAGATACTGCATTATATGTAAAACAAATGCAATAAAAATCAAACTAGGCTAAAATCAGTATTATTCTATTTCTCCTCATCCATTGTTCTCAGTGTATTATAATATCTTATTTTTTTAACAAGAGTGTCTGAAAATGGGCAAAATAACATAGGAGAAATTTAGGCCACATCAAATACATTCTATTTTGAAACTTCTAAAGAGCATGTGTGTCATCATTAATAAAAATATTCATATGTGTAATATTGTTAGCATTTTAATTATCTTAGAATTTTAAAAACTATATTATTTAATGAAATATTTTGTTACTCACATTTAACTAAATATTGAACTAAAATAAAGTTTTTTTACAAAGAATATTTACTTCTAATAGTTTCTCCAATTACATGAATTTTTATATGAAAATTCAAGAAATTAATGCTATATTGCTTTACTAGTTGAAAACTGCTAGTAATTTGGGGGGAAAATAAAGTGAAAATTTGTTGTTGTACTGAGATTTTACCTTTATGTAAATCACAGCTGGATCTACCAAAATATGGGCTACATGTTGACTGAAGAGGAGCAAGAGTGAAATTTCCAGTACAAGTATCTAACAGAACTGCAAAATATTTTGAACTTTTTTTTCTGACATCTGTCAACCCAAAATATTATACAAAGATTTTCAACGAAGTTGCAAATATACATATCTAAATGAGGTGAGATGCGACTAATTCTGGAAAGAAGATTCTCTCTTAATCTGTCTTTAGTGCAGTGTGTCAAGATCTTTAGGCATTATTATGGGTCAACTGTACTGCCCACAGTTTATATAAATATGGATAATCTTTTTTTTTAATAAAAGAGGCATATTTATTCACTTGCAAATTGGAATGCTCAAACTGTCTCCCTATGGATCATTATTTTTAATCAAAGCTTTCAATATGCTCTCTGAGGACTGAAATGCAATATGATCCAAGATTATTGTATTCTGGTATTCTTAAATATTTCTCTTGAGGAAATAGATATATTGGTGAGCAAAAAATAGAACACTTGTCTTTTGGATGGTGTGACAATTGATGTATCATTTTTAAAGTTGTGTACAAATCAGTGACACTACAAAGTTATATATATTGAAGGGATATTATCATTACTCTTGTGATAGAAATAATCACTCAATTAAACACTAGTAAAGAACATCACTAGATTTAGAAGCATTTTGCTTTATTTTCATACAATAGGTTCTTTCTGCAGAAAGTAATAAAGGAAAACAATTTGTAAAGAGATATTTTACTAACAGAACCATTTCTTTATGCTCTACTGATATAGTACCATAATTTTGTCATCATAATGCAGACTATTGTGTTAATGTGGTGATTTTGTCAGCATAATGGGAAGGAAAAATACTAAGATGACAGTATAAATGGAGTAAATCTTCAAAGTAATAGACCTTACATCTTCCTTTCAAAGCCTGTGTTTTATTGGAAATGTAAGTTACAAACACACCTTATAAATTCTACACATTGCTATCAATTCATATCTATAATACTTTGCTCAGTTAACAGAAATTACAGTGTTAAAAGTGATTTTTAAGAGAATCTGATGGCAAAAATATTTCTATCTACTTCAGTTATCACTTTCTATTTTTATAACACAATTATGCTAGAGTAGATGGTTTATATGAATGGAGTGTTTCTTTGTAAATTATACATAAATTAATATAATCCCTTAGTAATTCTACCAAATGCAAACCAACAGATATAATTCTTTACCTTGATGTCTAGAGGTAATAACTGTAAATGTCTAGTGAAGTCTAAGAGGAATTACTGAGCCTTTAACTATTAGGATATGGAATTAAATCACTTGATTACTGAGTTTGAAACCAAGTCTACAGAACTTTTGGCATCTTCATATTGCAGAGTAAAAACATCAAATTCTCCTGAGACAAGAACCACATTTTAGAAGAGTTATGGTTGCTTTGGAAATAGAGAAATAAAAAAAAGAAAAAATACAATGCAACCCAGGTAGATTGGAGTTTTACTATGAATGATCTGATTCTGCATGCAGCAGTTTTGAAAAATCATATACTGTTCTAGCAGAATTCCCTCCAGGTTACTGAATGTTTCGGAGTCTCAAAGTTCCAATGTACATTTGATCAATTTCATTTTATCACCAGGAGAAAATCTGTCAAACTGCCACTGACCGAGTTTCTCTCTAAAGTATAAAAACACTTTCAAATTTTAAAAACCAGGACAACTAAGTTTCTCAACCACTACTAACATCAAAACGTTGGCAGGAAACCACTCTAAGAAAAGGTAAATGTGAACAAATATAACTATTTTTTGTCTTACAGAAATATATATGTATGTGTTTATGTACGTATGTGTGAATCGCCATCAAATCATTGAGAAAAAAATTAAATATATCTTAACACATTCAAAAATAGGAACACTTTGCAGAGACGAATGCAAAATTATAAAGTACTTGGCAATGCATTTTAATATCTAATTAGACCATCCGTGGAGATACACTAGTATCTATGAAGAACAAAGAAGATCAATTTACTCACCATTCATGGTTTACTTTAGAAGACTAGAAACTAGGTAAGTCAATTATATTAGGCCTATTTTTCTCTCTATTTGGAAAACTGATTGACGTGTCTGTATTTTTGTTAATTTATTTACCCTGTATAATTTAGTCATTTATGGTTTTCTCAAGGAGAAAATAGTAAGAATTGCAATTTAAAGAAAATATTTTGCTTAATTATGGGAAAGCATTTATATTTGATGTCAGTTGTTGAAAAACTTAATACCTATATTGTTTTTCTGTTTCTATTGGCTTATTAATTAACTTCAAAAAAGTAGAAATTGATACCTCAATTTGTAGGGCTTATCTCAAATTACCAAATGAAGACATATGTTAATAGAAAATTTTTATTCTACTTAATATGTGTTTATAAACTTAAATTATTATATGTTCATTTATTTTAAAATAATGAAAAACATTAAGAAAAACTATTAGATACTTGCCATGAATAGTAAATCTATATTTGATCATTTCATTATGGAACTCTTCTATCAATCTAGTAGAATTTGTCTTCATACTGTTCACCATGAAGACATAACATAGTAAGAGATAAAGACTATTACAATATTTATAGTTCTATCTCTAAACCAGGCATGATTTTAGAATTCAAATTATCAAAGAAGCAAAATTTTAATGAAAATTCCTCATACTTGTGAATTGCCATGACACCAATTGAGCAGTCATTGATTAATCTAGATTAATGTAGCAAATCTTTATTAATAATTATCATGCATTCTATGGGCTGGTGACACAGTTGTGGAAAAGATAATAAGTACTTTAACATGTAAATATATACATATATACAAAAAAAAAAAACAAGTAAATGAAGCCAGAAAAGTATTCCTGTTTGAAGAAAGTAAAGCAGGAAAATGGGATAAGGAAAACTGGATTGAGCATAATGACCTTTATCAGAGTCCTCTGGTTTTCTCTGATCAAAGATAAAAATAATGGGAAACAACTATATAAATCTCTGGTAGAAAAATATTACAAGCATAGTAGAAAACAAAGGTCCTGGACATATATAAACTGACTGAAAATGAGGGACATGGGTGTGTGTCTGTATGTGTGTGTTTGTGTGTGTGTATTCTATAGAATTTCTAATAAAGGACAGGGAGTTAGAAATTTAGATTAAGGACACTAATAGGTGTTGATTCTGTAGACGTAAATGTAGACTTAAAAGGTATGATGCAGAGATTAGGTTTTGTTTTATTAGCAATTATAAGTTACAGGAGTTTAAGAAGAAAGGTGATATATTATGATTTCTGATTTGAAAAGATCATTCTGGCTAATAAAAATGATCAAAACTATAATGGGGAAATAATGGAAGCAAAGAGCCTAGTTAAGAAGTTACTCTCAGTCAAATCAAGTGATGATAGTAATTTGGAATGGGGAGATAATAGGAAAATAATGCAGTCAAATTTGATATTTATTTTTGAGATAGAGATGACATAACATTCTAATAGATAAAGTGACATACTGGTCATGACTAATAAAATAATTAAAACACCAATTTTAGATTTGGAGATTGAATTACTGGATAAATCAGTGTCATACACAGAAATGAGTAAGTTTTGCTTCTAGTAATTGTTTTACACCCTACTGTAAGAATAATTATAACTGAAAGAAATTTAAAAAATAAAATTCATGAAAATACTGGGACATGAACAAAATCAGAAAGAAACAATAGGGACAATGGCAACTGAAAGAAGACAGGATACATTTTGTAGTTTTATGATTTTCATGATTTTTTGGAAGTGGATTCTACCAATTATTATTTTATGGAGATGGACAAAATTCAGAGAGAACAGTATCAACTTACTGGTTGAGGAATCAGAGGATAGATCAGAAAGTTAACACAGCATAGTCTAATCCCTCGAGCAGCCAGTAAAGTTAATGTAAATTGGGTATAGGTTAAAAACATGATAAATTATATTCTAAAAGTAGTCATTTAATCAAAAATAAATTAAAAAGTAAATAAACAATAAAACAGAGCAAGATGATATAATTATGTGCAATCTACTTAATAATTGATTAGACTTCTGCCTCTAAAGTTGCATTAATTGAACATGACACTCCGTGTTGAGGCACCTTCAGTCGTGTGTTTAATGTCTTGATAACAAGTACGACCGACAGCAAAGTATTACTAGATGCTTATATATGTGTGTGTGTGTGTGTGTGTATATATATATATATAATCTTTTCCAAAGTAAGGAGATAAAAGACATAAGGCATTGAGGAAGAAACTTGCTCAAAATTAATACAATATCAAAAAAAGTCCCTAGAAATTAAAGGAAAAAGTGTCTACATTATAAAGAATTGTAACTGCTCTTCCCAATGTATGTAAAAGGATTCACAGTTCAGGACAAAACATGAAATTTCAAAAATATTCAGATAAATAATATCCTAAAATCTACCAAAGAAAATATTAGAGATGAGAAGATTTGTATGCTGAATTAGAAAACATAATGTCTTCGGACTTAACCACAACACACCAAAATCTGTTTTTATAATGAAATAATATCTTAAAAATAATGAGGATGAATACCAGATGATCTATCAATAAGCCTAAGGTTTGACTACTCAGATATGCAAGGACACAGAACATTTTCTTCTCAAATTCTCTAGAAGAAACTAGAGGACCTCTTTGAAAACTGGAGAAAAAGATGAAGGAAATTTACTGAATGCTGAAGTCTTATATTTGTAGTTGTGAAGCAGGTTATGAAATAAACCACTGAAGAACAAATTAGAGAATCAGAAGGTGCCAAAAGGAAAACTTCCAAAAAAAGAACAAAAGACAAAAAAGAAGGAGACAGGTATAGTAAAATAACTTGACATATTTAATCATACTAAGAAATTGTGAAAAAACTAGGACTGAAGTCACTTTAAAATTAAATCCAGGACAAAACCAGTCAAATAATAAATAAAGTATAATGAAGTATGCAATAGATTACTAAAAGCAGTATTTTATTACAGTAATAACATAACACTACTGTTGATTTAATCAGTCTATGTATATAGGAGAGTGTGCGGACTTGGCAGTGTGTGAGAGTCAAGCACTTATTTTCTATTTAAGAACAGATAATAATATTTAAATTGAAATATTGATATAGAGAAACATAAAATAATGGAGAAATACAGAATAAGAAAATAAAAAAGTGAAAGTTCTTCTATTTAGGAAGTTTGAATTCAGAGAGGGGTGGTTGGAAGGAATAATTATTTTTTATTATAAAACCTAAATTAGTATCTTAAAATATTTTTAAAGATATTTGAATTTTGCATATATTGCTTTGCTAGAAATATAAATCTTAACATTGTATTTGACATAACATTTCAATTTCTAGGAATCTATATTAAGAAGATTTTTGCAAATCAGTGTAAAGATAAAGATACAAGGAAGCTTATCTAGCTACTTAAAAAGCAAAGGTTAGAGGACAAATTAAATCACTAATAAAGTTTCAGTTGAATGAAATGTATGCAGACCTTAAATATGTTAAAAGATAACATAATGACATGGAAAATTATTTATATAAATTTACCATAATCATTTTAAATTACATATGCTTTTATTTTATAGCATATATTACAATATTATATTCCTTATATCTTATGTTACTGTAATAATTTTTCTTTACTTTAAATTTCATTTAATTTATTTTTTATAAATTTTATTTAAATAATATTGTTGTATACCATTATATAAATGCTTCAGGTGTATACATCATTATAAATCAATATCTGTCTATACTAGAATAAGTTCACCAGTAACAGTCTAATTATATACTTTACTATACAATCTACCCTTTTGATTTGCTACTGCTCTTCCCACTTCCTTCTGGTAAGCACTAAAATGGTCCTATAGACTAAAAATGTATTTTTTTTTATTGGATTGATTTGTATGCTTTATTTCTCTATCTACAACATATGAGTGAAGTCATGGTGTTTGTCTTTCTCTGATTTATTTTACTAAGCATAATAACTTCTAGGCCAATCAATTGTATTGCAAATGGGAGGCTTTCCTCTTCTATTTTACAGTTGAGTGGTATTCCATTATGCAGATAAGGCACTCCTATATAAATTATATATACATTCACATATACATATATATATATATATAATATTCTAAATGATGAGGAAGAGCTCCAATGTGTTGGCACAACCACAAATTAAGGAATTTCAACTGGGTACTTCTTGTCAAGCTCATTGTATTCTCCCTCTAACTACATTTTCAATGTTTCAGACCAGCTCCACTTTCTTCAAAATTCTTAACCCTCCCTGTGTCACTGGTTTTCAGTAGACAAATCTCACTTTTAATCTACAACGATAGTCAAAGATGTAAAGCAAACTACACTACCACATCCAATACCAAGTTGACAAGTCATCTTTGATCTTACCCATAGTCTTGTCCTGTTAAAGTGAGCATATTGTTTTTCTCCAATGAAAAGTGAATTCATTCTGTGTAATATGGATCTCATGTTCTATTATCTTTCTGAATTTGTATTACTTCTCTGTTGGATATTTATTTTCCTTCACTAACATCTATCAAATAATTACTGTTTCCTTCCAGTAAGAAATTTTGCTCACTTCTTTCCCATCTTGAACAATCAGGATATGCCCCCTCACACACACACACATAACCCTAATTTCTGATGTGAATTGAGGTGTTTGGTATATGTTGGAGGTATATTATGTGGTGCACTTTTAGCATTACTAAGTAGATTGGTTTTTCTGGGTTAAGGTTTCTTCTTTTGGATGCAATGGCAAATTTAATAATACTCAAATTTGTTTTCTAATATATCAATCCTCAAACAAATTCACATTTTCAAAAAAAGTATGAACTGGCAAATAAAGGTGACTATACACTGTAATTTTTCTTTTATAGAAACCATTCTTAGTATTTCAAATAAGACATCAAACCTTAAATGTCAGTTAACTGAAATACAAAAATAACAACAATTTGAAAAACTGAGACTGTTAGATATAATGTTTTAGTTTGTATGAATTAGTTGGGTAAAATATGCTGGAAAGGAACAAAAATGAGTGAACCAAATGACACAATTGTCTTGTGATAAACATAATCTACAATTATATACATAGAGATAATGCTGAAACCTTTCTCTGTGATAAAATGAATGGTTTGAATCAAATGAAAGCATTAACAATGAGATGCTTAGAGAAATCCCAGATTTCCTATCATACCCTTCAATGATGAAAGAAACTTACTTGAATAGGCAAATTTTATGCAACATAAGTTTAAATTGTCTCAAATCTGTATAATAGAAAATAGGGGGTGCACAGCGTGAAGCTTCCTCAGTTATCAACATCTTTGAAACTGAAGCTCCTTCAAGCATGTTGTAAATACCAGTTTTGTGAACTGCTTCCTTGCTCGACAGTGAAAATGTCGATGTTGATACTCAACAATGTTATGGTCTGTATTTATTGCCCCATAAAATTAAACTAACTATGTGTTAGCGGTGCTGCTGATGGAAACTTGACTTAATGTGGTTTATAAAGGTACTAATTCTGCTGGGGTCCCACGCCACTGCAGAATGAGGTAGTAATTCGGTCATTAATTAAAAGGATAAAACAGACTTTTCACATGTGGCTATGAGCCCAACTTTAATTACCCTTTGGCTCCAAAGCCTCTAGTGGGGTCATTTCTATAAGTAGTTTCTCAGGTTGCTGACAGTGCCTTCTATTCTTGTCAGATTCCAATAAAGCAATGGCAATGGTTTCCCCACTTGTATTATTAAATTTCATTTTAAGATTATGAGGAATACTTAGCTGGCTAGTTGGAAATGATTTAATCTTTCCTTTGCAATCTTACATGAGACATTGTAACTTACAGACTTATATGTAAAATCAATTCTATGCTGTTTTATTTTCTTGTGCAGCTGTGATGTTGGTAACCATCCAATATTATAACACCAAAGTATTTCAGAAAGCTAACTCTCAAGCCTCAAAACCTATAAATCATCAACCAATAAAATGCTGATCTGGCAATAATATTTTTAATAAGTCTGATAATATAGACATTTATTGAGGAATTACTATATGTTAGGCAGTGTTCTGTGTGTTTTTAAGTATTATGCTATTTATATTCTTGCCAAAATCCTGTCAAGTAAGTTTCAATATCATTTCTATTTTAGAGATGCCTAGAGGCACAAAGAGGTGAAGCTGCTTTCCCTCTCACACCATGGGAATCACAGATCTACCTGAGTGGAAAAGTCTGTATTCTTTATTTTCCAGAAACTTTGGATCAATTTAAAAATCTCAAGAAATTTATAGCAATGGCATAATAAATACATTTTTACTCATAACACATGCCTTATCATTCTAATCATATTCTGTTGGCTAAGTCATGTGGACAAGACATTATAACCCTACTCTAAATACTTTAGTATGCATCTCAGAAAAATAAGGATATTCATGTACATAAAACATCATTCTCACAACTATGAAAATTAACATTCATTCAATAATATTATTTACAGTGCAATCTATATTTAAATTTCTCCAGTTTTCCTCAAAAGGATATAGTTCATAGCTATCTTTTACTTTACTATCATCATCAACACTTGGTATGATGAATATCCTAAATTTGACCCATTAAAATAGTAATATGTGGCTATCTCATTATTTTAATTTGCATTTTCACCAATTACTTCTGATGCTGAGTTTTTGTTTTGCTACATACCAATATCCACCCAAAATGTTAATAAACTAAACATACCAGTCAAATTACACACAGTGGCCAAATTGATTTAAAAGGATGACCTAACCTTCTGAATGTTCTTCTTTCAAAAGATAAACAAAGGCTTGAAGCAAATGGTTGGACAAACCTACAGTTAAATACAGAAAAAGCAGAAATAGTCATACTTCTATTGGGTAAAACAGTCTGATAATACAGATTAATTAAAAAGTATAACAAAACACAGAGATGGATATTATACAATGATTAAGGGGTCAATGCAAAAAGAAGACATAATGCTTATTAACATACATGCACCAAATAAAGGAGTATAAAAATGTATTGAGCAAGTATTATTAGAACTGATGAGAGACACTGACAGCAACACAGAAATAGTGAGAAACATCAGCAAACCACTTACAACAATGGATAGATCAACTGGGCAGAAAATTAGCAAGGAAACAGCAGCTTTAAATGACCATTTGGAACATATAGGTCTAATAAACACATAGACATCATCCAACAAGTACAGATTTCACTTTTTATTAAGTGCTCATAACATCCTCAAGGATAAATGATATCTTAGGACACAAAATGTGTCTCAACAAATTTACAAAGGTTAAAACCATACTAAACATCTTCTCTGACCACAGTGGTTTGAAACTAAAAATCAACCACAAAAAAAAAAAAGCTGGAAGATCTCAAATTAATTGGAGACTAAACAATATACTTTTGAATTGCTGTTGGGTAAATGAGGAAATCACAGAAGAACTAGGTAATAGAGACATGAATGCGAATGAAGGTACAAGCTATCAGAATCTATGGTATGCAGTAAAAACAGTATTAACAGAAAGGTTTACAATCCAGACATAACTCAAAAAACAAGAAAAAAATCACAGAAACAATTTAATTCTACATTTAAAGCAACTAGAGAAAGAACAATTAAAGTGAAAATCAGTAGAAGAAAAGAAACAATCACAATTCAAGTAGAAATAAATAAAATAGAAAACCAAAATATAATTGAGAATATCATTGAAACCAAAAGTGGGTTCAAAAATAAAATCGAAAAAATAAAATTGACAGACCATTGGCTAGACTCAAAAAGAAAAAAAAGAGAAAAGACTCTCATAACTATAATCAGAAATAAAAGGGGAGAAGTTACAACAATTGCCACAGAAATATAAAACATCCTAAGAGACTATGATGAAAAGATCTATGCCTACAAGCAGACAACTTCAAGGACATGGACAGATTTTTAGAAAAATGCAGTCTACCAAGACTGAACTTGGAAGAACTGGAAAACATAAACAGAATAATCACAAGTAAAGAAATTGAAGAGGTGATCAAAAGTCTCCCAAAAAAATAAAAGCTCAGGATTTTGTAATTAGTTTTATCAAAACTTCAGAGAACAACTTTTCTCTCAAACTCTTTCAAAATATTGATGAACATAAAATACTCCCAAATACTTTATATGAGGCTAATATCACACTGATACCAAAAGCTGATACAGATGTCACCACGAAGGAATCAACATTGTTAAAAATGACAATCTTACTTAAAGTAATAAACAGATTTAATGCAATCCCCATTAAAATCTCATGGGTTTATTTCCAGGAAATAGAACAAAAAATCTTAAAATTTGTGTGGGTCAGCATAAGACCCTGAATAACCAAAACTATTATGAGAGAAAAAAAAAAAAACAAATCCAGAGGGATTACGCTCTAGACATTGATCAATACTACAGAGTGATAATGATCAAAATAGCAAGGTACTGGCATAATAACAGAGGCACAGATGTGTGGAATAGAACTGAATAACCAGAAACTGACCCATTCTCATACAGTCACTTACTCTACAACAAAGGTGTCCAAAAGCATATCATGGAGAAAGGAAAAGCTTTCAATAAGTTGTTTTAGGATAACTGGGCAGTCACATGCAAAAGAATGAAGCTACACCACTTTCTAATGCCATTCACAAAAATTAATAGAAAATGGACTAGTCACTTGGACGGAAGACAAGAAACCATGAAATTCTTGGAAGACAACAGAGGAAAAACATTCCATGATAACGGCCTTAGAGAGGCCTTTGGGCACTCAACTCCAGGAGCCAGAAAACAAAAAAAAAAAAAAATGAGCTATTGGGACAACATCAAACTAAAAAGTTTCTTCATAACAACAGCAACAACAACAAAATCCACCAAACAAAAATACAAACTACTAACTGGAGAAGATACTTGTTTTTTATATTTCTGAGAAGGTTTAATATCCAAAATATACAAAGGACTCATAAAATTCAATAACAAAAATCAGGCAATCCATTCAAAAACTGGGAAGTAGAATTGGAGAGACATTTTTCCAAAGAGAATATACAGATTATCAACAGGGACATGAAAAGATGTTCCTACTACCTGGCTCTCAAAGAAATGCAAATCAAAACAACAATGAGGTATCACCTTATACCTGAGAAATTGACTATTATCTAAAAATCTGGAAATAAAAAATGTTGGCAAGGATGTGGAAAAAAGGGATCACTTTTACACTTTTGGTGGGAGTGCAGATTGGTGCAACCCCTGAGGAAAACCAAATGGTATTTCTCAAAAAGTTGAAGAAGAAAATTCCATATTGTCCCACCTTCTCATCTGAGTGTTTACCAAAAAATACAAAAGCACTAATTCACAAAGATTTATTGCATGTGTATTACAGCCTTATCAACAATAGCTAAGAATTGGAAACTACCTAAATGCCCAATGTCAGATGAATGATTGAAGAAGATGTGGTATATATATATATATATATATATATATATATGTCCAATAAAATACTTCACAGTCTTTAGAAGAGATGAAATTCTGTCATTTGAATCACATGGATG
Organism: Solenodon paradoxus; assembly: GCA_004363575.1. NCBI lineage: Eukaryota > Metazoa > Chordata > Mammalia > Eulipotyphla > Solenodontidae > Solenodon > Solenodon paradoxus. The sequence continues at coordinate 370,510 of RJWH01000020.1, forward strand.
GTCTAGATTGGGTTATGCTAAGAGACATAAGCCATAAGAAGAAAAATAGATACCATATGATTCACTCATAGGTGGTATGTGAATAAATAAAACCAAGAAACAAATAAAACAAAACCAACCCTTGAATATTTGGCAGTAGAATTTAGGTTACTGGTAGAGAATGGGATGGGAGGGTGTGGGGAGTGATGCCAGAGCTCACTGGACAATGAAGACTACTTGGTGATAGGTGGAGGTCAAGGTTTGTTGACATATATCTGAGGAATTGGAAACTACACATGTGGGGAACCTATACATATGAGTTTACTTTAATTTGAAAATCATGGTTACTGTAATAAAAAAACAAATGCTAAAAACTATATGGAAGAAAACATAAGTTATAATCATTCAACTCCAGTGCAAAGGAAACAAATACAAAAGGGGACTACACACAGGGAACTACAATCAAGTTAAGAAGCATCTTCTCAGGAAAAGAAACTATCATGAAAATAAAAAGGCAGCTTACTGAATGAGAAGATATTTGAAAACCATGCATCAGAGATGGGGTTAATATTTAAAATATATAAATAACTCATAAATATCAGCAACAAAAAAATCACACAACTCAATAATAAAAACGGGCAGCTTATCTGAGTAGACATTTCTCCAAAGAATACATACAAATGATCAGCAAACACATGAAAAGATGTTCATTATTTCTTACTAGGGCAATGTAAATCAAAACCACAATGAGATATCTTCTCACACCTGTAAGAAGAGTTATTACCCAAAAGACAAGAAACAATATGTGTTTTTGAGGAGGATGTGAAGAGAAGGCAACCCTTATATACTGTTCTTAGGAATGTGAATTGGTGTAACATTATAGAAAATAGTTTGAAGATGCCTCAAAAACTAAAACATACGAAGTCTGTCTAATCCAGTTATTTCACTTTTGGATATTTATTTGAAAATATAAAAAAAAAAAGCACTAAGTAAAGAGACATTTGATTAGCCACATTCATTGCAGAATTATTTATATACTTATATGTTTATAACCTAGAAATAACTCGTGTTAATCGACAGATTGGATATGGCAGATATGGATTGAGTTTTTGTGTTTCAATATGTGATTTGCAAATATTTTTCCCAATCAATGGCTCCTTTTTTGTTGTATGTAACAATGTTGAACCCAAAGCATAAATATTGTCTTGTTTCTATCTAAAAATTATAGTTTTAGGTTCTGTAATTATATCTATTATCTATTGTTTAGTTTAGATTAAGATGTGAGACAACTTTGGTCCATAAATGTTTTCTTCTAATTTTGACTATTCCAGATTCTTTGCGTTTCAATATTAATTTTTTGAAAACACTGATTAGTTTATTTTAATAATTTTGCCATAGCATTGAGACAGTATTTCACCTGAAGATTAGTTTGGATAATAATGATATTTTTTAAATTATTGGACACATCATATCTCTCCAATTATCTGATTCTTTGTTAATTTCTCTCAGTAACATTATGCAATTGTCAATGTGTGGATCTTAGACATCAGTGTCAGATTTATCTCTGCCACCTTTTCATTTTTAAAAATTTTAGTTTGAACTAATTGATGCTTTCTATAATTTTGTTTTATATTCTTTTTGACTTATAAGTTGTAACTCCTCTTTTAACTATTTTATGACTCTTGAAATGCACATGGTATACATCTTAAACTTATTTCTACTTTCCTTAAGATAATATACCACTTCACATATAGTATAAGAAATTTACAACAGTATATACTTCATTTTGCCTCTCCTGCATTCTGTGCTATTGTTTTTATGCATTTTATTTCTATGTATGCTATAAATAACATAGTACATTGTTGTTAATGAGAATTTGTTGATTATCTTTAAGTCTTTCATCTTCATTACTTAGCATTGATCTGATTTCCCCTTGACTAAACTTCTAATATTTATGATAGGCAGGTGTTTTTGTGACGATATTTTGTAGCTTATGTACATTGGAAAAGCTTTATTTAGTCTTCATTTCTAAAAAAAAACCAAAAAACAAAAACCATTTTCAGCTAGGCAAGAATCACAGGCTACTTTTTTTTTTACAATGAAGATACTGTCTTCTAATATGAATTATTTCTAAAAAGAAACAGCAATCTTTATTTTTTTATTCCTCTATATGTAATATGTCCTTAGTTTTCACTGCTTTTAAGACTTTCTCTTGAGGTTTAAGTAATTTTGTTAAAATATGCTTTGGTGGAATTATCTTCACATTTGTGGGTTTGAAATTTTCATCCATAGGTTTGTAATTTTCATCTATTTTGGAAAATTTCTGGTAATTCACTTGTCATGTATTTTCTCTCTCTCCATCACTTTCATTTACTTTAAGGTAGATTTATGTATTCAACAAGGGGCGAGTGACAGGGAAAGCGAGATTGTATAATTGATGCAAACGCTTTCAGATTTAGTTATACTAGGAATAATTTTGCCCCCCAAATTCATTTTATCATAAGTATTAATAGATTTATATTTATGTTTTATACATATACGAGATTGAGTTATACTTGGAAAGACTTTTTCCATATACAGGTTATAGATAAAATCATCTTTAATATACATATGAATAAGTTCATATTTACTTATAATATTTGTGTGAGATTACTTTTTACAGCTTTGATTTACTCAAAATTGATTGCAGCTATGATAGGAAGAAGAACAATTTTATTTTTATTTTGAAACCACTATCCAATTATGCAAGCACCATTTATTAAATAGATCATTATTCCCCAAGTGATTTGTGCTACATGACACTTGTATCATATACTGTGGTTTTATACATCTTATTTCTGTACTTTCTATTTTGTTCCATCTACTTTCAGGCACTGAATTTTTAGAGCATGCTTTAACATTAAGAAACAGAAGTCCCTATTATTTTTCTTTGTATGTTTAATTTTACACACAATTGAATAAATTATTCCAGCTCATGTACAATGTTTTATTGAGATTGCATTGCATTGCATTTCTATATTTAATTTGGTATAAGTATACTCACAATATTCATTAATACTAAGAATAAGAATTGTCTTTCCATTTTGCAAGTCTTTACTTTTTGTAATACATTTATTAAATATTTTTTAAATTTATTGATTTATAAATATATATTCATAGCTATTACCACAAAGATTTTAGTGATTTTCTTCATGCATATAAAACTACATTTTTCAATACTAGTTTAATTTCCTGCTAAATTACTACATTATTTTGCTTTTTCATTATTTTTTGGTTTTTGGCTTTATTGAAATAATGCTGGAGTTCAAGTTATATTATCATACAATCTACAAAGGGAAATAGTTTTGCCCCTCTGCATCCAATTCCACTAGTATTTATGTGTTCTTTGACATTGTCCACTATATATACTACAATGCATTTTTCTTGATGTCTTGTCTTTAGAATAAATACAATGCTGAATATAATTTTATTTTCTTATTAATTATAGTGCTTTCATGTAGTTTTTTATTATTGTAGGGTTAGATATTTTTAGTTTATACATCTCCCATGACTCTCTATTCACTTGATACAGATTTAATGCTCTTAAACAACAATTATCTTTTAGTTTTTGTAAAACCCTAAGCCTAAGTTTGGATGGCTAAACATGACAGTTTCTGAAATATTTTTTACAGTTGACAAATACAAATGACATTTCATTTTACTTATTTGTTTATTCCGTTTTCATCTACAGTTCTAGTTCCAATCGTACTTGCAATAACAAATTTTGTAAAACATTTGCTGTAGTTAATTTGCATTTAATTTTCTTATGTATTATCAGTTTGGGCTAATAATTTGCAATTTAAAATAATGACAGTATATTATAGCTATTATTATTTCCTTTATTAGTTTTTTTGCATTTTTGTCTCAGCTAGACATTATTTAAAACATCCATATAACAAGAGCTTTAGCTCAGGGTTGTCTTATTCTATCATCTTGGCATTTCTTTGGCTTCTCAGCATTTTATACAAATGTGTATATACTAATAGTTATGATGATATCACATTATATCTGTATACTCTCATTTCCTTAATGAGAGTCATTTCTACTTACCTAGCACACTACAAACACAATAGACATATGAGATAAATAATTATATATTAGCTGCTTTTCTAAGATATAATTATTATTTAAGCAAAAAGCATTTTTATATAGCTTGCAACCCTAATACAATCCTTAAAAACGGATATTGTTTAAATAATGGCCTGAAAAGACTGAATGAATTCGTTACAGCATTTAAATAATTAACATGACTCGAGCATAGTGTTGATTCATCATACTTTTTTATTCCAAAAAAACTACATTAAAAGTAATGACATTTTATAGTATCATTAGTAGTACTAGATTTAATAACTCTGCAGGAAAACAAATCCTTACAGCTAACCAAAATCTTTACCACAGTTGATTAAAAATATGAATTGAAGTAAAATACATTATACTGAGTTTATATTGATCAGTGAAAATATTTGAGAATCTTTTACTGAAACACTCAATGGCTCTTAAAACTAATATGTCTGCTATGAAAGGAGATAAAAATATAAATGTTTAAGATGCTGATTCATAATTCTGGGTAATTTTGTTGTGTTGCTAAATATGGTGGCCTAGTTTACAGAAAAACAGAAGCTGTTTATAAGATGTCAAATTAGCAGATCCAAATTAAAACCTTCCAAAGACACTAATAGCAGCTGTGCTTCTTAAATTTTTTGAGCTATTACACTCTCTCCTCAGTAACACGTGACATGGAAGCTACTGCAGTGAACTATCAGATGTCTATAGATTTACAAAAAAGAAGGGCTGTAAATTTTTTAACTGAAAACAATATTTATATAAGATGAGTGCTAAGGTACACTTATAAAATTTGTTCTTATGACGAATTACAATGATGCACACCTTAAATATATATATAATGTTATGATGCCATGTTCCTTCATAAACATTAATTTAAATAATAAATAAATCATTAAAATATATTATGACCCTTGCATTTAGTAAGTGTGAGATAGTTATATCGTTAGCCTTGTTTTTATACTATACTGTATTGTGTAACAGATTATGGATAATTTTGAAGCAAGAAGCTTACAATATTTTTCCTTCTATATAATTTTATTGAAGTAACATTGCATTATATGCTTCAAGTATGCATCTTCATAAATTGACATCTGTACATACTTCATTAAAGGTACCACTGAAAGCTGAATTTCATCCTTTACCACATACAATTGACCTTTTTACCCAATTTGGCTTCCCCCATCTTTTCCCTTCTTGTGATAACTAATTTGGTTTTATAGTCTAGAAATTTATTTTTGTTTTCAAAAACTATGCCTTTTATACTTATATAAGATTACCACATTTTCAGGATAACAAATCAAAACCTAGAAGATAACAAAGAAAAAGCAATTTTAAAGAATATCCAGTTATTCATAAAATGTGCAGTAACTATAAATAGTTGAAATTTTATTATCTTCATATTTCCTTCCAAAGAGCAGTACTCACCAACCTATAAAGTTTGCAAAATTAAAATAAAATATTTTAAGAGGAAACTTATATTGTGAATTTCTGCCTTGTTGGGAAAAAATCTAAAATAAATTATAAATGAACCAAATAAAACAAAAATATACTTTGTGTACATAAGACCACATTAGTGGTCACCAAAAGGAATGGGGTGAAGGGGTGGGCAAGTCAAATAAAAGGCATCAATAATATGTTGAAGGATAGAACTGGATTGTTAGTGATGAACTTAATGTAGTATATAGACATACTGTTTTATAATGATGTGTATCTTATTATATTAACCTTTATAATGTTATAATGGAAAGTTAGTTGAATAAAATAACAAAAAATTGAGAAAGTAGTAGCAATAGTTGAAAAGGGACAACAACTAGCAAACAATCCAAGAAATGATGATTGCCTAAATGGGCAGAAGAGACAATATAATATATACAGACATGGAAAATAATTAGCAGGGAAAAATTTTTTGGGTTTGATAACTTGTGTGATTTTCTTAAATAAGTTCAGAATTCAAAGTCTATTGATATTTAACTAGGATTGAGTTTAACCTGTAGAACAGATTATGAAGAGTTGATTTTTTGTACAGTATTCAGTCTAACCAGGGAAAAATCAATAAATCAATAAAGAAATTCAATTTATAAAGATAAATTAAATAAAATAAATGTCTGTAGAGTGAGCTAAAATCATCAGCTATTTTATGATGTGGTCTGAAAGGATCATATACTCTCTTCCAATTGTGTGTTCATGAGGGAGAGCTTACTGAAGCTGAAAGCAGTAAACCAAGAGCTGAAGTCAATTTTGTACATTATTCTATATAGTTTAAAAGCATGTTTGGTTGTATTGTCTCCACTGACTGATTGTATTCATACTTTATAAATAATGTCAATGCTACTGGATTAAATTGGTATCTTTCACTTCACTAAGTTATAACCATATCTTTGTCCCTTGACATGCTGCTAATTACAGGACATCTGTAACTGACAACCATGACAAATGACACAGGCAACACTATGTGCCTCTATTTATCATATACCTAAAATATTAATCACAGTTTTCTTCTTTTTGGCTTTTTGCTCTGATATCTTGGTGCATTATGCAAAAACAACCTAGTATGAAGACTGTTTTTATTTTTAAAGAAAGATGTAATAATGTAAATACCTATACATTGTTTTCTATTTATTTTTATATTATACATTTCTAATTTTCCTCAGAGAATCTGAGAATAGTTTTACAAAATGTAGCATGATTTCAGTAAGTTTCAAATATTTTCTAAGGTATGTATATGTATTAAAAATAATAACTGTGATTTACTTAAGTCATTATTACGGGTTGTGAAAAGTAGTATAATTTAACTTAGTCCAGTACTACCTATGTTCAAGATAATATACCACTTGGCACAAATCAGAGTATCAGAGATAACATTTGCATTAGTCTGGAACATATACTTTGATTCTGCACAGTATAAAGAATCACACTAAGAATAGCAATAAATCAGAAAAGCTCAAAGCAATGAAGCATTTTTAAAGCCTTAGTTCTTTAATCATTTTAGCTTGAATAAATTTAAGGAATTTTTGGCTAAATTTTCCTATTTGTCCACAAAGTCTCTATTTAATATAAATATCATGTAAAATATATCAGATAAAATAATATATTAATTGCAATTTCATAGCATGACTAAATATCTGGAATAATTTTGGAAGTGCAGGCTTTTGTGGGGTTTCTCTTGAATGTTTGTTTCCAAAGAGTGATTTGAAGAAACTGATCTATGTGATTTTTGTTCACTTCTGACTCCTTAAATCTACATTGGAACTCTCATGATTAATTAAAATTAGGAATCATCTGCAAATAATTTGGTAATAATAAAAAACTAGGAAACAATTACTCATGTTATAGATAAATCCTTAGAAATTCAGAGCTAAATTAGTAGTCTTATTTTTATATATGGTTTAGAAGCATTATGACTATTTTTTCTTTGTAAGTCAAATTTCCTTTAAATAATATGTATCTAAAATTATGATTGTACACTGGGTGATATAAATTATGCTTTGTAAACATGATTTTTTTATATTCCTTTGTAAAATAGTGAATTTATTTTTAGCAGGCAGTTACATTTTGGACAGATCCTGAACGTCTAAAGGCTTAGTATGGGGTTGGGATTTATCTTTCCTTTTCCTTTATATTCTGTACAAGTTTGGATTTTATATAATTTGATGCTGGTCTCAGAAAATGGAGAGTATTCCCCCTCCTGTTCTCTAAAATGCTTCTAAAAAGCTAGAAAGAACCTTATCTTGAAATACTAATACACTGACAATATCTTCATCTAGCCTGCGCAATTTTTTGTGGAATTATATTTCTTCTGATTGACTTTCTAGAACCAAGAGTAGGAAATTGAAAACATTTAAATATAAATCTTTATGAACATGACAATTTCCTTTAACTTTTTTAGTTTTTAATAGAATTTTGCTATTCTTTTAAATCTCTACATATAGTTATCACCCCTTGATATAGACTAACAGAACTTTATGTATAGCTTCTCTTTTATTCTTCGTTTTTTCCTCAGAGGATTTTCTATTCAAAGTATACACCAAGGGAATTCTGAAGAGGAATCCTGTGCAATGAAAGCATTAGTGACATATGTGCTACCTCCTTCCTCAGAGACTGGGAGAGTCAGTGGCAATAAGACATTTATCTTTAGCAGAATTTTTTTTCTCTTAATCCCTGAATGCTTTACAATTGTGTAAGGTTCCAAATGTGTAAAGAAGAAAATACATTTTGGAATCACTAGTCTTATTACTGTTTCAAGGACAAAAAGTCAAATTTATAGATATACAAATACCAAATAAGCACTCAAAAAAATGTTCAACGCAATTCTCTACAGAGAAGGAAATACACAGCAAAACTTATCCTGTACAATGGACACATTTGAACAAACTGTAAGTAGCAAATGATGGTGAAGATGTGGACTACTCAAATTTAAATATAATGATCATGAGTAATTTGAAATTAAAATCATTTAAAAATACTTTGGCAGGTTTTTTTCTATAGTGTTAGCTTACACCATAATGCACACATTTTATTCCTACATATTTGCTCCAAAAAGGAAACATATATCCTTAAAAAAAAGCTTGTACAAAAATTCTCAGCTTTTTCATATTAATCAAAAACCAGGAAACATACCCATCATGAAATGAATAAATAAACAAAATTTTAAGTATGCATACAAGAACACTGTACTAAAAAGGAAAAGTTATGTTATATACTCTAAAACATAAGTGAAATTAAAAAGCATTGGGTTGAGAAAAATGATCGCAAAACTAATCTATGGTGAGAGAAATCATAATAGTAGTCACATCTAATTATATTTTCAGAGTTTGGATAGAAGACAAGAAGCCTGTGGAATGGTGGAAATATTTGAATTGGAAATATTTGATTGGTAAATGTTTGAATTGGATCATGACTGCACAAGTATATACAAGTAGTTCTCATTTGATGTGGGACCGCTTAAACTAAAACATGCAGCACAATCTTACCTATGGAAAAATATTATTATTAAGGTAACTTTAAGTTTTTTGTCAAAATATCAGAGGCTATTATTATCAGTTATAAATGTGTAGGAGAATGGAAATTAAATTAGTCTTTATTTAGTGCACTTCAATTTTAAACGTTAGAAATATTAAGAATTAAATATTGAAATATTGAGAATTAAAATGTATTATATCTTTGTAAAAGATTATCAAGAGTAATTTGAATGTTTCTTGCTTTCTTCTTATAACTTAGAGTACCTTTTCCATGCCTCAGTAAGAATTACAATCCTTCATAATTTTGAGACAGCTTCTAATATTTTATCCTTTTCTCTCTGCTTATTAAATAATAGACTACAGTGCCAATGACTTGAAGGACATTGACAAAAGTGTGACTGTTCAGTGATCATGGTGCTCTTATGTTAGTTGTTGACTGAAAAGAGAGGTGATGTTTGTGTCTTATGTACCTAGTGACAGATAATAAATGATAGGAAAAGAAATTTGAAAAATGCTATTAGAGGACTAGGTTAATTTAACTATAGTAATAGAAATCTGTGCATATGACAAACAAGCAAAGGGCTGTCTGTATTTGTTTATGCATAAAACATTACTGTATGCAAATTGTATTCTTTAAGCAAACATTTTTATAACCTAAAATCAGAACTATATACATATTTTAAAGAAATAAATTTATACCTTTTCATCAATAATAAAATTAGAAGACGAAAAATATAAATTTTTTTTAAAATAGAAATTTAGCAGTGTGGCTGGATATAAAATAATGAGGTATATATTAATCATAATATTATACATATCAACATGTAAAAATATAATTGTAAATAGCATTCTATTTTCAGTAATAGCACAAGAAGATAATGAATAAGATTTTAAAAAGTAGATAAAGGTTGTAGACTAAAACTCTATTAAAGAAAGTGAAATCAACCTAAAGTGGTATATTCATAGAGAAGATTCTATGTCATAGATATTCATATTTTGCAGAAATATCTTTAAATTCCTTGTAAGCTTGATGTATAATTGATTCATATTTTGCAGAAATATCTTTAAATTCCTTATAAGCTTGATGTATAATTGACATACAATATTACATTAGCTTCAGGTATACAGCATTTGTACATATTATGAAATAATCACTATAATAAATCTGGTTATCATCCATCATCATACATAGTTGCAATTTTTTTCTTGTGAAAGAACTTTCAGATCTTATTAGCAGATTTCAAATATACAATACAATATTATTAACTATGGTCCCCGTGTTACACATTATGTCCCCTTAACTTATTTATTTTATAATGAGAAAAGTTTGGACACTTCACCACCTTCAGTCATTTTGTCCATTATCTTGCCTCTGCCTGTGGCAACTACCAGTCTGTTTTCTTGGTCTCTATATGCTTGTTTTGTATATTTTAATTCCACATATAAGTGGGATTTTAAGGATTTATATGATATCTTTCTCTGACTTATTTCACTTAGAATAATGCCCTTAAGTTCCACCCATGTTGTCACAAATGGCAAGATTTCTTTCTTTTTTGTTTTTTTTACTAAGTAATTTATGTATAGAAAATCTTATTTTATTTACCCATTTATCTACCAATGGCACTTAGGTTTCTTCTATGTCTTAGTGTGAATGTCGCAATGATCATGAGGACACATATATATTTTCAAATTAGCATTTCCATTTTCTTCAAAAGTAGAATTATTGGGTCATATGATTCTTCTCTTTTTAATTTTGAATAATTTCCATACTGTTTCCCATATTGACTATAATTTACTTTCCTACTAACATTGTATAAGGGTTTTCTTTTCTCTATATCTTCATCAACACTTGTTATCTCTTCTCTTTTTAATAACCATAATCATTTTAAGAGATGTGAGTTTATCTCATTGTGGTTTTGATTTGCATTTCCCTGATAATTAATCTTTTCATGACCTGTTGGCCATTTGTATTTCTAGTTTGAAAAAACTTAGATTTTTTAATATCTTACTTGTAATGTTTTACCTTTTTGCCCTTGAATTTATGAGTTAATTCTTTTAATATTTTAGCTCCATATCCTATATGTGACTTGTAAATATTTCCTCCCAATCAAAAAACTGAACTAATTTTTATGCATGGTACAAACTTATGATCCAGTTTATTCTTTTGCATGACTGCCCGATTTTCCAACATCATTTACTATAGAAATTATGTTTTTCTCATTTTATATTCTTGGTTCTTTCACTGTAAATTGATAATATATGCATGGTTATATTTTTGGGTTCTGTATTCTGTTTCATTGATCTGTTGTTATGCCAATACTATACTGTTTAATTACTATACCTTAGTAATACAGTTTAAAATCACGGCATGTAATGCTTCTAGCTTTCTTTTTTTCTAAGATAGTTTCACTATTTGGGATCTTTTGTTATTCCATACAAATTTTAATTTTGATTAGTTTATTTCCTTTGGATAAATATCTAAAAGTGAAATAACTGCATCAAATGGTAGTTCTAGTCAATGTAGTCTTAATCAATATCCAAGCAGGGTTTTCATAGAAATAGTACACTGATTCCAAACTCATTACAAAAGCTTGATAGATAGAAAAGACAAATTGACCAATGGAATGGATTAGAAACACATATCATGCTTCTATGAAAATATTATTAGATTTGTTATTGTGTATCCCTGAAGGGGAGAGAAAAATTATTAAATAGATGAGATAATTGCTTATTCACAGATACGAAATAATGCCTACTTACTTTCATGTAAGACAAAAAATGAACAATTCAAATATTTAAATTTAAAGATAAATTTAACTGGTGTAGATATTTATCTATGAGACTTCTTGTAGTGAGATAACTAAGCAAGATACAAAAATTTTAATCATAAGGCTAGAAATGATAATTTTGACTACATTAAAATGAATTTATGTTCCTCACCAAACAAGAAGAGACAAGTCGTTATTAAAAGGAAGTTCTTACAACACATCATGGAATCATAGAACACTACTAGCATGAAAAATAAAGAATACTTAAAAATCAATTAAGAAAAATATCAACATTAAAACATGAGCGAAGAAGTTGTATAGGCACTTCTGTAGATAATCAAATATGAATGGCTTTTAAATAAAAAAGATGTTTAACGAGTATTTAGAGAAATACAAATTACAAGAAAAATTAAATTCATTTTATATTAGATAGTTTACAACATAAGAATTTTGAGAGCACAAAGAATGGATGAAGATATGTATAAAATGAATCTGTCGGTGGGATATCACCCTGGAACAACTTTGAAAAACATTTAGCATTATTATCTAAAATGTGTTCCCTTTCTATCTATAAACTAGAAGTTCTACACTCAGATAAATATCTTAGCAGAGTTTCCCAATTGAACTGCAGAGTCACATAACTGTCAGAAACCAGGTTAAAGATATTCTAAGAAACTGATCAACTTAGCATTCAGGATAAATTGTTAACCTAGTATGGTCACCTCAGGCTGTGAACAGTCCCATCTCTTTAACTCAGGATGTCATACATGATCTAAGTGTACTGTGAGATACATAAGATTGTTTAGGTTAACAAAATCATAGAAGTGGCTGAAAATAGAGAACAGAAAAACAAATTAAGAAACAATTAAATTGGCAGAAAAATAAATAAGTCACAAGCATAAGCAATGATATAGATGAATCTAACAAACATGTTGATGGGAAGAAGTTACTGCATGTTTAAATACGTGTATATGCATATATTTACATACACATGCATCTATGGATGTAAGTAAATATATGGTAAAACTGTCCTTTTAATGAAGAAAAAACAATCATAAAATTCAGGATGATGATTTTCAGATAATTTCCTGATTCTACTTTGCTGATGAATTGGAAGCAGGGAGACCAAGAAATGGGATAGGGAAAGAATGCACTGGAAAATCCAGGGGTAATGCTATAACTCTAATCAGTAATTTTGACCATTAAGTAGAATACATGAGGGAGTAATGGGGGAATAAAGTAGAGCGAGATTATGTGTTTTGTTTTGTTTTTATATAAGATGGGTGACTACTGTGCTTGTGTGTTTATGAGGATGATTTATTAGGGACAGAGAAACTGATGAAAGACCAGAGAGAAAACAGATTATGTAAGACGAAAATTTTCTGAAGGATGAAATAGAGTGGAAGTCAGCACAAGTAAAAGATGGGTCTTAGTAAAGCAGAGGAAAATATATTCTTAACAGGAGAGAACAAAGGCTAAAGACATATATTTCTAGGTTGACTAGTTTGATAGTTTCAAGATAAGGGAGTTCGAGATCTTCAGCTGGAGGTGAAAGATAGAAAAATGTGAACTGGAAAAAAAAAGTCGAAAATAGAAGAGCAAATTGCTTACTTCTGTACCCTATATATTTGTGTCCAGAAAACATATATTAATTGAAGGTCACAGGAAAATGTAATCTGAGGAAAAAAAACAAAAATACAACCAGAACAAAAATACCTGAAATTCCCTGTAGCCTAAGGCGCTTGACATAAATCATCACAACTTATAAGACACCATTCTAACTTTAATCATAGTAATACAGATGAATACAGTTGTAAATCCTAGGAAAATTTTGCCAATGGGAATATTTATAGTTTCCTTCTCTGAACTGCAATTTCCCATTGTCATGATAAAATAAAGCCATTATATGTTTTCCAATGATAAAAGGAAATGAAAATTTGAATAATTATAGTACTTTGAAACTCCAGTTAATGAATTAAATTCCAAAAAGAAGTCAAATCCACTAAGTATTTTTTGCCAAGTTTTAGTTTGTCTAGTATTACTTAAAAGGAACTGAGCAGTTGCAATTATAACAGTAACTTGAGAGGAACAGATTTGGACTTTCACAGTCCTTAGGAGAAATAAATACTATTTCAAGATAGTTCTATGGCATGCAAAAGTACTCACATATGGTTGATTTTTGTTTTTCAGTTGGCTTTGGTGCTAGATTTCAAAGTCATATGGGATTGTAAATTAATGAAACTAATATAAATAAGAACGAATCTTGTTTTCTACCTCACACTACTTGCAGAAATCAACTCCAGATGGATAGGATACGCAAACATGAGGGGCAAAACAGCAAAAGTTTAAAAAAATATATAGGACATTAAGTGAGATCATATAATAAAAAACTTTCTCAAGATAGAATATGAAAATTACTAATGATAGGTATGTTTGACTATATTAATTCTAACAACTTTCGTTCACCAAAATTTCACTAAGAGGGTGAAAAGATAATCAACAAGATAGAATAAATATCTGTAATACAATTATCTGAGAGAGGAGTTATTTCCAAAATATATAAATAACTTACAATCAATAAGAAAAAGTTACAAATACAATCTAAAAATGGGAATCGAGCAAGCAATGACTAATAAATTCACTAAAAAAAAAAAAAACCTCTAATTCATTAGTCATTAGGAAAATGCAAATTAGTTCCTTAACAGGAAACCACTGCCAACAGAAAGGCTACAATTTCAAAGATGAATGAAAGAATGAATGAATGCTGACAGTACCACTTACTATTAAACATGTGGTGCTACTAGGACTTTAGGCATCAATTGCATCGTAATAAATATCACTATGGCTTATCATTTTTTCTAAGTATACATACTCAAAAGAGATCTGTACATGTATTCATCAAAACATCTCTAGAATGCTCAGAGCAGCACTATTCATAATATTACCAAATGTGTCCATGTCTGTTGGTTACATGGGTAAATAAATTTATAAAGCATTTGCATAATGAAATGCTTTATATCAATGATAATGACCATACAACAGTTACGTACAATAATAGGGACAAATCTCATAGGCATAATATCAAAAAGCAAAAGAAATATACAAAGAGAACACATTGCATTATTCCATTTATACAAATCCAACCAAAGTTAAGCCAATCCGTGAGAGGTTAAAGAGTGGTTATTCCAGGATGTGAAGTGACTAGGTAGGGCCAAGTGGGACTATTGAATACTGGCAACATTTCTTGTTCTGGACACTTGTTGCACCAGTATGTTCACTTTGTGAAAATTCACCAAGCTTTACATTCATATTTTGTACACTGTTCTGACAGTATTTCATACTTCAAGAAAAAGCTGAAGTGATAAAATCCATTCAGTTCTTCCTCATCCAGTGTCAAAATACCTCTTAGCTGTTGCTATCACTTTTACATATTCATATAGACTTTTGTGCTTTGCTTGTAAACTGCTTAGAGTTTCTTCAAAGTTCTTTTTTCCTTCATCTCTGCATTTCTTTCCCTGCTTTCTTGATTAAAACAGATTTTATACTTCTCATTTCACTCTTGTATCCCATAGTCTGGAATTACTTACTACTTAATTTTCCTAGAAGTCCTCTTCTCTTTCTCCTCACTTTTGTTGATCTCAGAGCAAAGTGTCCTTGAGGTAGGGGATCTCTTCACCTTTAATTAGCAAGACCTATTTTCTTTAGTATTGATAAATTATCTCTTAATGTATATTGAAGATTTTTTGACCCCAAACGTTTAAACACAGACTTAAACAGTAGATTTGTAGTAGTTGGTTCTTTAGAAAACTATGTGTTCTGAACTAGAGACACAAAAAACAGAAGTTATTATATTTCCTTAAATATTCTTTTTAACTTATTTAATAGTGTTTCATCAAACTATAAATACTTACTGGCTCCCACATCCAATTTCATTGCTTTAACATGTTAGATTTTTTTGACTTTAATATGTTTGAACTTACTTCAATAAAAAATTAAATAAAAGATGAGATGGTGATAAGGGACATTGGAACTCTGGTGATTTGTGTGGTGTGTAATATAGACTGAGATGCAATTTCACTACCCTAAATGGAATTTAGCATTGTAAACTAAATAAATATTAAGTATTATTTTTTAAAATATGAGTATTTAAGTTAAATTTATTTAAATAGATGTAGAACTAGGTCCACAAGAAGCTACTTATGTAAAATCTACTGGACAGACTGACAGGATAAGGTAGTTTTTGGTGTCATTGATTAAATAAACATGGCATTTTTAGGTTCTATTTTGATGGCCCAGGATAGCTTATATAATATTACCAAAATTTCAGAAATGCGGACAGAAACAATATAAAATTAATCTTGAATAAAGAAATGCAGTAAATCTAAATTGCAAAATAAGCTGAATCTCTTATGTATGTCAGAATCTATTCTGAGTAGATTTTTATTAGAATAGTGTTTGTTTTATGGAGACTCCTTTGATTTGAATAAGAAGACAAAAATCTCATATTTCAGCTAACTTGATTGAGTTTATAAAATTTGACATAGAATATCAATTTATTTTTACTGTTTAGTACAGGAAACAGAAATCATTGATTATGATATCAAATGACAGTTTGAGGTCACAAGTATAAAGAAATGTACAGAAAAATATAGCAAGGTAAAATGTGAAATATAGCATTGAGTAAAGCAGAAGAAGCAAAATTTATACACAAAATGAGGACAACATGCTGAAGTACTAACCTAGCAGAGAAAGATGTAGATATCACTCCATAATATCGTCTGGATTGATAAGAAAGGAAATATATGACATGGACTAGAGAAACTGCCTTCACCCAAAGCTCAGCACAGATGCTGAATTGTGAAAAGGATTAGAAAATCGTGCATTTAGAGAATAATAAACAATTTCAGATGATGCAGCACAGTTAAAAGAACACTAGGCCATGAAGGGAAGAGTGTATGTTCTTATGGTTAGAGCACTGTTGCAAATTCACCAGAGACCACAGTCAAGTCATCTCCTATCTCCCAGCCTGGCTGTCCTCATTTATCGAAGCAAACATTTACATACACATGTCATGGTTCCCTTGCAAGTCTTAGATTTTACTATTGTGAGTTAGAAATATATGGGCAACTGAGATATATAGTGAGTTTCAAATAAGTGTAAAAAGAATACAAAAGTTGATAAACTATTTTCTTTATTGTTGACAGAAGTGGGAAAAATGGACATAATCAGAAGCAAGAACAATGTAGATTAGGGTAAAGATTCTGAATCCTCACAATCTTAAAAGCATCTGGAGATCTAACAAAATGAATACACCCCAGCTTTTGCCCAAGATTCTATTTAAATGAACTGGGATGTTTCTAGGCCTTAGTGTGTTTTTAGTCTCTCTGACTGTCATTTCACCCAGGTGTGGGAATCTCTAAATAAGACACAGTACAATGTTATTTCCCAATAAAGTTTAGAGATAATCTCTTTCTCTGAAGTCCATAAATATTAGAAAATCAATTAACTGCAAAAAGTACACTATACAATAAACCACAACAAAATTTATTGAGACATTAATCTATTTACTAGCCATTTTTCTAGGTGCCTTGAATACATTAACTTAATCTTCCAAACAATGTTTCAATATATTAGTTCTTAGTTAGATGGAGACACTACCTCGGGTGCTTCCATTTGGAAGTTCTGTGGTAACATATGATAGACCCCATATGATTTTACCTTTGGCTATATAATTTAATTTGCCTCTGACACCATCCTGATGCAGTTATGATTAAAAAACAAAGAAACAGAAGAATGTTATTATTTTACTATATACTATCTTCTCCCAAAACCATTACATTAAAATAAAATGTCTTTTTAGTGCAATCAAAGCATGGTTTAGCATATAACTCATCTCCTCAAATTAAATTATTTCAAAAGTATATTTTCTTCTGGAAAACATTATCCATATTTTAATTGTGACAGCATTACCTTAGATTTCCCATTGAGTTTGGCAGTTCTAAGAATTAGAACATGAAATGAAAACATGAAAGTTATTTTTCAAAATTTCTATTGAAGTCAATATTATGACTTTCACTCTATCAGAAATTCTCTCCTCTTTGTTGTTTTGTGCAGTCCCTGTGCTATAGGCATTTTATGACTCTTTGAGATTAAGATATTTCAAACCTCAGTGACTATATGTTTCCACTGGGATATTAGAAACAGACTTTCTAGTCTCCACACAAAATGCAATTTTTTAAATAAAATTCCATAAATTAAGGTTTTCATAAACCTTTGGAAACGCTGCTGTTAGGAGCAGCTGTTTTGTTGCATTTGATCCTACACTAAGATAGAGTCTATGGAGATATGGCATTTAAACCTGGACTGCCCTTAATTAGTACGAAGGTCTTGTGAAAAGATTATGCCTTGGCAACGAGCTTATGCCTACTAAAATTTCAGACAGAAGATCAATATGTAATCGCCACTTGAAATATACTAATCACAATACACTACCTTGGAGAAAATATCAACTGTATCTATTCCCAACATAACACAGTGCTCTGGAGGGAGAAGGAGGTTACACACTAGATTGGGATCAACAAGGAAATCAAGCTTCGGCTTCTGTCCCACACAAAAAAAATGTTAAGACAAAGCCTTGTTACAGAACACTGACAGCTTAGAATCACTAAATCCAAGGAGCTTCAGTAACATAAATTTCACATTTGAGCCATAAATACCTAAATGAACATGAACTCACCCTGCTCTCTAACTTCCAGTCCCAGAACTGTTGGTAATAAATTTCTGCAGTTTATAAGCCACCCAGTCTGTGGAATTTTGCTTTATGGGTCCAAATGGACTAAGACAACTTACAAAGTTTTATGAAATGTGCCATCCTTTCTGTCACTTATCCCTCTGACCTTTCTGCTAATATGTCTCTCTACATTCTGCCCAACTAAATCGATTCATCACAGCAAATATACTCCTTTTACAGAACATTAGTGTCCATTGTTCCCTCTGCCTGATTACCCTGTTCCCAATCAACTTCCTAATGATTTGACCTAATGGTTTTCTCAGTGTGGTTATTCCAGATCTCTCCCTTTCTATATGCCAAACCATTGCTTATCACATAATAACTTCACCTAGTTTTTTATCACTTTATCACATATATTTTAAATATTTAATTTTCTATCCCCTTATTTTGTCAAATACAAATTTTATTAAGTTAAGAATGTGTGCTTTTATTGCTCTCTGTCTTATTAAAAATTACAAAGTTGCTAGCAATACAGTAAGGCACTCAATAAATATTAGTTGACTAAATAAACCAATGAAAGAATTTAAAATTATTTTTCTCATTAATAAAATTCATCAGTTGTAAAGTCATTAATTATGTCCATCCACTGTGGACACCAATACAATTCTTACAATACTATTTATGATACTTGTTACTTCTGACTAGCCATGATATCCACATCTGATACAGTTCAGTTCCTAGTCTCTTCCTACAGTTTCAGGTAATGAGAGCCCTATTCATTTTGCTGTAGTGATTCTGAGTTGCAAAGTCAGTTAATTAAAGGTAAATTCTACTCTGTGGTCTTCTCTCCAGCTCTGATGGTGCTATCCGTGAAGAGCAGGGGAGACCAATTTATGATGAAATTATAAACAGTAAATGCAAATCTAAGGCAATGACTCTTTTCCTGTCTATGCCACTGTCCTCCTGAGAAGTAAAATGTACTCTTTTCTCCAGCTTTTCGAGAGATAAATCTAATATTTTATCATGATAAGAAAAATATTATTAAATAAACTCTCAAATTCTATAGCAGAGTAATACCTAAATTTTTTGAGATTTGGAATTAAAAAATATTTTCCTTATTTGTGTACAGATTACTATCTGGAATTCCCCAGGAGAGGATGAGAGAGCCACTGGGGCTACACACTCTGACATATACTTTGCCATATATTGTTATAGAAAATCACTCATTAACTACCTTAAAAATTTCAAAATAAAAACATATTATTTTATCCATAAAAGTAGTAACATTTACCCATGATTTATTTATCTTACTACTACCAGTACACGGTGTTGAACCCTAGCAAACATATTAATTTCTTATTGGGTGACAGCACTTTCTAAATAGGTATTTTTCAATTTAATCCTCATAAGGTATCTGTCATATAGATCCTGCTATTACCTCTTAGAGGATATGAAAGCCAAAATATTTCAGAAAATTTTTTCAAGACTGCAGAGTTGAATCAAAAATCAGAACTTGTACCTAAAATCTTAACCATAGAAATCCCTGACAATCATTAGGTTGGTATATGGTATTCTATAAATAATTGAAATTCCAGTTGCCTGTACTAAATATCATGTCACAAATATGCAAGATAGATATAAAGTGGGAACTTTAGTGGGATGGTTAGAGAGTACTTTTCCTGTTTCTGGTAGGCATGCTTGTTTAGGAAAATCCCAACCAGTTCACTATCACTATATATCAAGGATTAACCTAGCTCCTTATTTCTTCCACTCATCTTCATCCATGTCATTTTCCACAGAACAACAGAAATATCTTATTACACATAAGAATTTAAGACACATCTTTCCCTTTCTTAAAACTGCTCAGTGAAATCCAGATGTACTGGGGATTCTACCATAATGATAAACATGGCCTGATCTGGCTCATGCTGATCTCATTATTTTGAGTTGTTCTTTTTCTCCATTAAGCTTCAGTTACACGACAGTTTTTTTTTCTTTCAACTTCTCCATGGTTTTCCTTCCTTGTGATCATTATACAACTTTTCATTAGCCTATAAGTTGTTTATGGGTAGCATATCTCTTCAGGTCTCGTGACTAATTTACCCTTTTCCTTTGGATTTCAGCTTGTATGTCCCCTCTTCTGGAAGGCCTTCCAAGTCTACCTTATCTAAAATAAATGTGCATGCTCCCTCTACTCTTAGTTATTACCCTCTACTCTGTTATTATCTATCTCAACATCTTGCTTATTTCCTTCATGATAATTCTTATAATTTTCAACAAATTTTACTATTTTTTTAAACTCACTATGATGCCAACTTCATGAGAATAGTCATTGTGTCCATGCTTTCTATCATTTTGCTTCTAATACCCAACATGTAGACTAGTACAGAATAACAATCCAGTAACTATTTAAGTATATTAAATTATTCCTCAAGTTAAAGTAAAAATGATTTATAATTTGAGATAAAAATTTCAAATATCTTAGTCTATCATTCAAGTTTCAATCAAGACTTTACTGGGCTCCCTTCTACTTTAAACCTATTTTAACATTTAATAAAACAGTACATCCACGTTACTAAAATATCTCCAACATGCTCCTATCATGAAATCCTTACTCATATCATTCCCTTTTGTTTGAATGTCTTCTTTGTTTCAAAAATATGAAAATTTAAAGTACATATCCGCTAACTTTAGGAAGACTTTCTTCTTGCCTTATTATTTCCTGTTCCCCTCCAAGAAAAACTAAATAACTCTAATCTGAATTTCCTTCGGACTTGATGTCAGAACCCCCACAAGAGCAAGCCTTAGACAAGGGATTAAAGTTCAGCTATCAGGATTGTGAATTGCCTCTGGCACCAGCACCCAGCCGTGGAATGCACCCAGATCAATAAAGAAAGCTGATGGACGAGTCTGACATGTGAGATGTGTAGTACATGACCAGGACAGACCCTCCACTAAGAAACAAAGAATGACACAAGTTGAAGAAGACCACCAATAACTTCAAAGGACAATGTCACCTTGCCCAGTCAGGAACTAAAACCTGGTCTTCAGATCTTCCTTCTCCATCCCCCTTCCTCACATGTGGAATTTTTCCTTAAAAACTCAGACCAGTGGCAAGGCAAATGGAGTCTTAGCCTTCCATGGCTGGCTCCATCCTTCTCTCTGCTCCCCACTAACAAGGGACCCACAACTTGCTTACTGGCTGCACTTGCCTGATATGTGGAGCGACCCTGAACACACTGGGTCTGGATCTCCCTTGGTCGGCTCTACTCCTTTACCCTCTAATTAAATCTCTGCTTGCTCACTCACCTAACTTTATCGTGGATTCTTTGAGTGACCTAAACCCCACACTTGGGGGGTAATTTCAAGTATTGAAGCTAGAGAAATCTAATGGCCCCAACTTCCTCAACCATTTTTATCTAGGAACATTTGTTTGCTCATATTTAAAGATAAGATGAACTTTATATCTGTCATCAATTTTTATGCATATGATTCCAGGTATAGTAGTGTTATCACATACTAAACACTTAATAAACATTCATCATTAAAAGTTATAGTAGAAGTTAAATTTTGTGCTATATTTATTTGGTTACACATGTTTTGGAATGACAAATGAAATGCAAAATTTCTAAAAATCTAGGAAAATATATTATTCTGATCATGTTCTACAATCTCTAGTGTAGAGAAGGCATCCAGTTAATATTTGTTGACTTGATTGATTGTAATGATTAAAGAATACTTCAAGACTAAGTTGTGTCTGTAAGTGTGCTTCTTCCAGAAACAGGAAAACTGCAATTAGCTCCTATTGTGCAAAAAAATTTATAAACCTGAATTACCAAGTAGTTTTTTTCTCCTCCTACCAGCATATGCTATATATAATGCTTAAAAATAATTAGAAACTCCTTGGAGGCAATCAGTTTTCCTCCATTGGTATCTAGAATATTTTCAATAGAATTTGAGTTCTGTGGGTGGAATTCTACATGTAAGTCCTCACAGGAATTACTATGTGATGGCTTTTCACTTAGACAGTTAACACCCACATACACATGATGGCTAAATTAAAATCACCAGTGATAATTATTAGCATCACGGACTCTTGGTCTCCCTATCCCCACTCATTCATCAGAATCTCTGAAAGTGAGGCTCTGGAAATAATACTCTATACATATACTCCACAAGATTCTTATATGTTGCCAGGTATATGAAGTTCTCCTTTAAAAAGCAGCTTAATGGAATTGAGACAGGGAAAGTACAGGGATAAACATACAGAGGACTAGGAATCCATGCTACCTACCATCCCAAAATAGTTTTATACTGGCAATGAGTAAGAAAAACAAGTTGAACATGTGTCACTAAATGGGTTATTAAACTTCAGAACCATTAGGTAATCTGATCCTCAGAGACAACATTCCTAACCAAATGTAGCATGCTCTATTGAATAGGGCCTCCCTTAGATTAAGGCATGCTCTCATTCTTTCTTATTGTCTCCATAGAAACCTTCACTTCATTATAATAGTAAAAACCACACCCAAGGTTGAGATTTGAGATGCTAATGAGACATGCAATGTATGTTTTCATATGTGAACGCATAAAGAAGGACTATGTCTGCAGAACTGAAGATACCTGTAAAACACCAAGAATTAATTTCCTGCTCAGACTAGGATTTAAAAAAGGCAACACTCAAGAAAAGCCCCATAGAGAAGAGCATCCTCATTGGCCGCCTTCTCCACTGCTGCAGAGTGAGCAAACAATGCCTTATTTAAATTCCTAAAAATTGTTTTTTGCTTTTTTCTAAATTTCAAGAGTCAAGTACCTAGATAAGTTCCAGCAAGAGAATTATCATTATCACATGCAAGAAAATAAAGGACAGTGCACTTTTCTACTAAATATCAGACCCATCATATCTCCATTTAAAGACATTTAACTAATTTCATATCATCTAGGATGCTCTATTTGTGCTTCAGTTTCTAATTTTTATTGGTTTTTGTTCAAGCTATTTGAGAAATCTATTTATTAAACCAGCAAAGGCTTTCTTTACATTTATTGCCATGCTATTTTGATTCTAATGCTTTCAGTTGGGTCTCTCTTATAATATCTATCTTTCACTGAAATTCTACATCTCTTCCTGTAGTTATTTACCTCCTCCACTAGAAATGTCAACATATCAATCATAATTAATTTAATTTCCTGGCTGAATCTTTTAGATTGATTCTTTCGACTCTTTCTCTAGGCATTAAGAAATGCTTCCTGTTTTTTGGGGTTTTTTTTTGTGGTTATCTTATATTTTTTCTCAATGAATACTGATGTCAGTGCAGAATAGTAGAGACTGAGATGAATACTATTTACTTTCCTTAAAAATTAAACAACGCATTATTGTTTTCTGTTCCACTCTTGTAGGGAAAAAATGTAGGACCTGATAGTTTTCTCGAAATTTCTTTTGAGACTGAGATCTTCCAGAGCAACAAGTGTCCTGGGAGGTCTTGGAATGCTCTGGGCCACACCCAACAGACCAGCTCCAGGGCACTAGAGGCCAAAATTCACATCCTTAACCCTCCAGAAAGATTGGTAAGGCCTTCATCAACCTAATGTTTTCCCTAATACAACAAAGAGCTGGGATCACCTAAATGCTGAAGGCCACTTCACAGACCTGAAGACTTCCTGGAAAATTCCCTAACCCTCTTAACAACCTTCAAGGAGGACAGAGAAACTGCCCCCAGGTGCACATCAGCCAGTCTCTCTGCTTTCTTGTACCTCCTTGGGGTTTCCTGACCTTTGTGTCTGCCCCTTCCCTTTTCCAAAAGTCTTCAGGCTGGTCCTATTTTCTTTGTCACTCTAAAAAGCCCCCATACCTCTCTGGGAATGAGTTGGTCACTTTTGGACACAGTTTGCCAAACCCCAAATTAACAATAACTTGGATAAAAAGCTATATCCTCTCAATACCTAATCTCATCCTCCTTTGCAGCCTGTCAGTGGTGACTGAGGTAAGAACCCAGCAGTTATGTTATTTACCTTTACAGCCCTGAGGAGTGAAACAAAGAACAAGAGGTTTGGGAAAGGATATTACCATTGCCAGATCTTAAAATTCTACTTTTGTCTTAATGCTGAGTTAAAAAAATAACTCTGCTAGATTTCTAAATTCTGTAGTCTCCTAAATCTTGATTTGGCAAATTTCACTATTTTATTTATCTTGTTTTCAGTGCCTTTACTAATTCTTTTATTCCAACTTTCCTGGAATTTATGTGTGTTTGTATGTGTGTATATATATATATATATATATATATACATGCATGTAGATATGTACACACATACATATATACACATATAAATAATACAGTTAATACATAGATGTTTATGTATGCACATAAATGTCTATATAAATATACATACATGTATATACATATATAAATTTTAAAATTAAATTAGTTCTTATTTCAGAGAAAATCAATTTTCCTTTTTAAAACAGATTATATTTGTCTATTCTGAAATGCCATTTTGTTAAAAGCTTTGTTTTTTTATTTTTTTTGCATTAAGTCTTTTGTATAAAATTCCTTTGCTTTAGCATAGTATTGTTGAGACTCATCTGTGCTATTACATGTCATGGTGATTTGTTTCATTTTATTGCTAAGTAGTTTTCTATTGTATGAATTTATTGCAATTTGCTTATCCATTCTCATGTTTAGGTACCAGGACTTCCTTTTTAATATAGTTTTTGGGTTTTATGATTAAAGCAAGTATAAGCATTTTCATAGAGACATTTTCAACATACCAAGGTAAGCCTCTAATATTGATATTGTTATATAAAAGAGTGGGGCATATTTAATTTTATGAAAGATTGCAAAAATTCTCAAAGTGATTTGTTTCATCAATTATACTCCTGTATTCCCATGATGGAAAGACACTCCATGTTTTCACCAACATTTAGTGTTAGAACATTTTTTAATTTTAACCATTTTTAGGGTTATATAGTGATATCTCATTGTAGTTAGAATTTTAAATTTTCTGATGAAATTATGCTTATCAGTTTATCATGCTCTTATTGACCATTTAGATGCTACATGTCTGTTTAAATCTATTGTTCATTTTTACTGAACTCTTTCTCTTTTTATTACTGAGCTGTAGGAGTTTATTTCATAACCTAGACATCAGCCCTTTATAAAATATAGTCATGATTCTCTATTTTTTGGCACTTAATGATGTATCTAACTGAACATGTATGTTGAAGACTTTTATAGTAGGATATTTTATCAGAATATTTCATTTTCATTACCTGGTACTAGAGGGAAATTTTTATGTTATATCTGTTAATCAGTGTAATATACCTGTTACCTTTACAAGAAAAGAAATTGTGAGATGAAATTATTATACAGTCCCAACTTCAGCAGTATAAACCAAAGGCATAATCAAATGCTTTTTGAATAGTGGCATGTTGTATATAATTTCTATCATAATATGATATACCTAATATGTACACAGCACTATTCTAAGATTTAACAAGAACAAGAAAATATTCATAGCTTCAAAGAATATATGGTTTAGGTGAAGGCAGATATATGATTAAACACCCACAGATGTCGAAACAACTATTGACAAATGTATAAACGTATCTGTTGGCGATAAGTGTGGTCACTATAAATAGCACATAAGGATCACTGAAGGCTGAAGTAGGCATGACCAGCATCATGAAACTGAAATGGACTCTCAATAAAAGATTAGGTACATAGAAAGGATTTGAGTGAATTCATAGAGGTAAAGAAAAATATGACACGTTCATAAAGTATTGAATTGAGATAGTGAAAAATAAAGTTGGAGCAGTCAGGTAGCACCATGTTACTGAGACCTTTTCAAGTCAAGCCAAAGTACAAAAATTTGATACAATAGAAAGAGAAGGAATAATTGTATGTTTGATATACACATTTTTGAAGCAAATTTAAGGTGTCCTAATAGGATGAAAGTGTCCAGATACGTTTATTTAAACCCTTTGATGCCTTGAAGGCAGTAAAAATTCTGCTTTAGTTATAAAAAAAGAAATTAATTGGGCAATACCATGGATAGAAAAAATATGTAATAGAGGCTGAAATGAAATATGGTGGTTCAAACAATCGTAAAGAACTCTTGGTGATGGTCAGCATTATGGGATGAGAGGAATACAAGATAGTAAAAGATTGTTCATAAAAAAGAAAAAGTATTTAGTGTCTGATAGGAAAATGCATGAATGGTGGTAAGTAGTGACAGTTAATGAAATTAAAAAAAATATTTAGAGTGACTAAAAATATGAAAATTAAACCATTAAAAAAATTGCCCTGTCCATGTAGGCAAATATAAATATCTAGAATCATACAAACATGCAAATGTGACTCCTCTCACACCTGCTTGTTTTCCCATAAGAAGTGATTACTGAGAGTGCTATTTTGAAGAATTTAATCTGTTAATTTGCAAATGGGCATATCCTATAGAGTCATCTTTTGCCTTTTCTATTAGTTGCGCCTTTTTTTGCTGTTGTTTTTTACAGCTTTATTGTCAGTTCTCAGGGGTTTATCCCAACACCTGTTATGCTCTTTGAGGGTTATTTTTCTGTTTATCATGTCTTACTTTAATATATGAACATCTGGTAAAGGTTTGCTTTAGAAATACTCTAGTCACAGAGTTCATCTGCTTCTAATGTTTTATTCTCTAACTTTACATTATCATACTGAATTATAGGACAGTGATATTTCAGCACCAGAAAACAATTACTTCTGATGAATTTTTAATATTCAAGATGACAATCAGCAAGATTTATTGTGTATCTATATTTTGCTCAATACTCTGATGAACCCTGAGAAGGAGGAAGATGTATGATTTCATCCTTGTTATGAAAGAGTTTACAACCTGGTTAGGAAAAAAAAAAAACACCAAACATAGTGAGCAATGAAAGGTAGTACATAATTAAATTTTAATTTATAATTAAATAGAGAAAGAAATGAGGACTGAAGAAAAACTTTTCATAGAAGAGTTTAATTTGAATAAAGGAAAAGTATTGGAAAGACAGAAATTAAATTATGCATTATTATAGCCAAGGGAAATACAAAGTGAGTAATTAATGATTATAGAAGAGTCGAACAAACAACAACAATAAGAGAAAACCATAGCATGCTCCCATATTCCAGTGTTCCATGCAAATCCAATGATTTCTGGATAGCCTGAGGTAAATTCAAGACTCAGAAGTTGCAGAAGAAAATTAAGTAGAAATATTCTATACTGCTACACATACTCTTTCTCATTAATTTTATGAAGTTTTCATTGTAGAGTATTCTTAAAACTTGAAGCTATAATTTAGGAGGACTGCCACCTATCTGATGTAGGATGATGTGGCCATTGTCTATTCTTTGGGACCTATTCCACTTGGATTTTAGAATAATGCATTGCAGATATGTGGGACAAACATCTACTGAGCCATCTACATCTAAAACATGAACAACAGAAGTCATGGATGACTTCTTGAGCATCCACACAGAATCAGACATTCAACTCTATTGATTTTACACCTTAAGGAGCTCAAATGTATTCTCCTTGAAGCTGTACCCCATTACTATCTTGGCTGATCCTAAATCATCTTTTTTTCTTTTTTCACAGACTATGGACATAAGCAAATTATCTTCAACTGAGCATGCTTATGTGCTCTTTTGGCGCCAGAGGGAATAGAAGAGGTCTGTGGACACACACATAATCTCTGCTCACACAGACTCACATGGGATGATCAAATCTTTATCTGTGCTGGTTCTACATCCCCTCTAATATCTCTTACCTATTTCTCATTTCTATTCTGCACTATATGCTCTATGGAAATATCAGAAGAAACTTATGATATCCCTTATGATAGAAAGACTTAATGCCTTGAATACAATTTTTGATCAACTTGTATTTTATGGCTTTAGCTATTCTTTTCCTCTTCTGCTGTTTCACCTGTGGCAAGTTAAAATCTCAAATATGCAAAACTCCACCTAAGATTCAATGGCTCTGCAAAATTCTCTCGTTTGAATAACTTTTTCCAGTATCTTTTGTTCTTCAGGTGAAAGGGAGGGAATATAAAATACCTTCTTGAATTGAGTAGAAGAAATTATCTTCCAGACTCATTACTGACTGGACAAATCGTGCCACCACTCCTTAAAAAGTAATTCCTATCTTTTTTTGCATTTTTTATTTCTCATTCTTAAGTTCAGTATCCCAGTTTTTATTCTCAAAATTCATATTTCCTATTACAATTTAAAGTGTCAAATGCTTTAAATATTTTTAACGTACTAATATTTCACAGTTCTAAATATAAGAGAATTCTTTGCACTCCAGACTTAACTTACTGCTTAATTTTCAGTTGATATAAATTGTATTAGGTACTAACATGAGTAATCTGTCTCCTAATTTTTTCATGTTGTCTTTCTTAAATTGAAAATACTGTTTTTATATACGTGTGCTCAATTGTTGTCCTATATTATAACTGTTTATAGTTGACAATAGTACATATTTCTGTTTTTATAAAGTGCTTAGCAAATCAGTCCCTGATACTCCCTTGACCCAGGTATAATCAGGATTCATATTTACACGACCATTGTTCTAGATGGTTTTCTTATCACTTTCCACCAGTCACCAATAAATGTAACCAAATTGCAGTGATTAGGCCCTCATTGTATTAACTTTTATTAGATATAGATGTTTTTATGAATATTTTTATTAACTGCTCTTACTCTCTTTTTATTTATTTATTAAGGTATATATTTACCAGGGCATTTTAGACAGCAGTATAAAAACTGAGATAACTGAGAAGGCCAGCATAATTTTCCAGCTGATTGAAAGGAAATTTTAGTCTCTCATTTGATTCCAGAGATACTTGCTGAACAGAGTATCAGTCACAATGAAATGCAAAAATGGACCTCAGGCTCAAAGGTCCAAAGTGGTAGCTGCAATATTAAAAATGAAATTCAGTCACAGGAAATAGGATATAATTTTCCCCCAATATTGCATGTCTCTACATATGTCTGAAATTCAATTTATTGGGGGGTTGAGGTCGATAGAGAGAGGGAAAAAGAACCAAGTATATATAAATGCAAATTACTTAAATGGGAACCAATACTTAGGAATGAGAAAGTTCTGGCTACTATTTATCAAATCATCACATTATTATACTATAAAAAAGAACTTTATATGGATATGAAAATAGGATATCCATATAAAATATGTAAAATCTGTCAAGCTATATTTTCAGTATGTAGAACATCTTTTCATGATCCTCACTCCCAAGCTGCCTGAAAAACTAGAAATGCTCAAGAACTGTTAGATCTCAGGGAAAGTAGTCAAAACACTGAAACTTGAGAGACAGTAAAAGGCAGAAGCAGGCATTAGAGGAGTGCAAGGTAGCACAGTAGACAGAAAAGTATGTAGACTGTAAAATAAAGTAGAATGATAAGCAGAACCCAGAACACCAATGACTGGAAAATTAACCTTGATCCTGAAAAGAATGGAAAACTTTTGAAAATATTTAAAGATTAACTGATGAGATTTGTTCTTTTGAATGATCTTCTGGCTGCAGGAAAAAATAACAGATTTGAGGAGATACATCTAGATGAAGATATCATCATTCAGCAGAGAGAGGACAATGTCCTGAATTGTGACAGTGGCAGAAAGTCCTGTGTGGAAGTTACTTCGTGGAATGAGCTCCACCCACCTTTCCAACGGAATCCTGTCAGCAGCTGGAAGACTCACCAAGTGCTGGAATAGCTGCTAGCCTTAGGGCATGGGGAAACACAGGAACACAGAGCCTAAATGGACTAGATTTTTTCTCACAATTGCTTATCTTCTATTTATAGAAGCTGGATAGCAGTCACAGGGATTGATGTCACATCCTGCTCTTTTAGTTTCTTGTCTTTGGGACAGTTAATTAACCCCTCTATGTTTCCATCTTGTCAATTGTAAAAAAGGAGTAACAATAGTATCTCTCCAGCAGTATACTGGTAAATGTTTAACAACTGACTCTCCAAGAGTCACACTTTGTAATTTTTAATGATTTTCATACTAGAAGTAATTCCACTATGATCATAGTCACACAGTTAATTTCATAGCAAGCAACTTACAAAATTCCTGAAATTTTAATTATTGGCTTTCATAAGTCAGTCCAAATCTGCTCTTGTACAACTCTATATCTAACTTAAAAAATTATAGAACTATACTGAGAGCTATTGCTATTATTATTACATTATTATTGTAGGATTATTGTTAGGTTCTCACAAATGTTTATTGGAGGAAAAGTATCTTCTGCACTGCCTAGAATATATTGAGTTCATTATGTTAACTATTATTTTATTGGTTCTGATCATTTTCGTCTCCAACTCTAATTATAATTAGATACAAATACAATTGGATTGGTCCACTTTTTAATTATTTTTCAGGAAGTTCTCTAAGTTTTAAAATTTCTACCTAAACAATATTCATAAAAGTAGCTCCTATTTATGGTTTCCTAAATTTCTATACTTTTATTTCAGTCACTTTGGGAAATTATTTCTGAAGATTTAAGAGAATTATTTTATTTTTCATAAGCTTTATTGAATTTAAGTCACAATATCAGAGAAAAAAATCAACAATAATTTCTTTCAAGGTCTTATTGAAAGACTGAACACTTCTTTACAGTGCAGAAAATGTTGGTTACACTGCAGACAAAATGCCATATCTACAGACATTTATCTAGAAAAAATATCAGTATACTAGAATATACCTGAAAATTAATTTTTAAAGTACAGATCCTTACTACCAAGAATAAAACAGTCACTATTCTTCACCAAATCTTAAGTATGTTTCTCTTACTTTATTTAAAAAATCATTCTATATAAAAGCATTATCAATAAGAAATTCACAATTTGAAATTCTGTGCACATCAGAAGGTATAATGACTTACAGAAATAGAAACAAAATATTTTCTTACTACTGTTTTGTATGATTATGACCTTATTGAAGAATCATTTCTAGAATGGAATTGTAAAATTAGCCATAGGGTGAGATTTTAATAGAGAAAATCTTACATTAAAACAATGTAATTGCTTAAATATCTGACTAAAACCAAAATATCTTGTGAGAGGGAAAGCAATTTTATCTGGAAAGTAGGCTACCTGGGACAATAGGAATGAGTAGATTCTTGGATACATAAAAATAGAAGGCTTGGAATAAGGTGTCCAGAAATATCAAGGTGTTATACTAGTATGATAAAATTGTATGATGAAGGTCAAAAATACTTACTGAATAAGTTCAAAAATAGATAAATGCTAAAGGTCTAACCTAGACTAAGTGTTGTATTGTCAGTTTGGATGTATATATTTTTCACCTTAGCCTTTTTAATCACTTTTTAATTTATTTGTCTATTTTTATTTCTGGTTGTTCCGTCGGGTCCTTGAGATTTACATGGTCTATGCCCCTGTTACCAGCTTAGTACCTGAGCCACCAAGGCATTCCTCACCTTAGATTTTAAATGGAATACTATGTTGTTATATTAGTTGCTAAACACAACTCTTCATTTTTACTATGTATTTTTTTAAATTTTTATTTATTGAAGTAGCATGAGTTTAAAACATTGTCTATGTTTTAGGAGTACAGCTTTATGCCTTTTTAAATGTAGTATTCTATTCCAGGCCTACCAGCATAGTTCTAATAACCCCACCATCATCTAATCAATCCTGTCTCCCTGATTCTCCTGCCCCCACCTCCACACCCCAAACTCCTTACCCTCTGTCAGAGACTAAGATTTTGTTTTGTTTTGTTTACTTGTTCTGTTTCTTTATATTCAACGTAAAGATGGTACATGAAAAAATGTTCATCAGCACTTATTATTAAGGAAGTAAAAATGAAGACTATAATGAAATATCATCTCGCACCTGTGACAAGAGCCTATATCAAGAAGAAAAGAAGTAACAAGTTGTTTAGGGTATGGAGAAGAAGAACCCTCATACTCTTACAAATCCATCTTAAAAGTCATATATTTTTACTTAGCTCATTTTCCATGAGTATTTTTAAAAATATTATTCAGGGCACATCCTTGTGACTCAGGAGGTTGATATGCAGACCATGTAAAGCCCAAACATCCAGGTTTATCACCCAGGGTCGGAGTGAACAACCAAACAAATATATTTCTTTCTCATCCTCCTTCACTCTTTAAAATGTGTCACCCCTCATTCATTCCTCTTTAAACATATGCATTTATACATATATATAATTTTTTCAAACACATAAAATACGTACTACTAAAGTATTCCTAATAACTCTTTATAGTTACAAATTCAATTATTTCTCTGCTGCAATCATTTGTATCTATTTGCTAGCATTAAATTCCAAAGAACTGCATATTATCTTTCCTTGGGCCTCATTTAATTCAATGAGAGTTGGGAACAATTAGTCCATATATTAAAAGTGCCATCTCCACACATCAATGACAAATAAAACATCTAGGAAATAGAACACAAAAGAATTATTTTATCACTTATTTTTGGACAAAGAGGCAAATCATAAGAGACAGATCACAATTAAATATAATCAGTTTGAGCAATCTTAACTCATAGGGATATACACATAAGATGGTTTTATTTTTCTAATAACTTTTATCAACTTATCTGTTATCCATTCTTCACTTTTTTTCCCTGTTGAATGGCAGCTGTCTTTAGTGACAGCTCAGTGTGATTCTATATTTTTTTTTTCACCTTCAGTTACTGAAAGTGTCATTCCACTTCTTAAGACAAGTCTTCTTTATTTTAAAACTAAGTACATTATGATCATTCAGCCCCAGACAATCTTTAGCAGATTTCCCAGACACAGAAATCCATATATCCGTGCCATATATCCTGCACTCCTTATCTTACCTGTGTCACATGTGTCCAGTTTCTTTCTTTACATCCTGGCAGAGTCCACCATATTAGCTCAGTGACTTTCACATGGGAGGTAGTCACCCATGATTCCTTGTGTTAAAGCAAGAGGGAGGATGGATAATCATTTTGAATTTTGTTAGAATTATGTCTCTTCCAGAACAAGAAAAAGAGAACTGCCCATAGAAACAAAAACACAAGTCTACTTTTAGAAGAGGTCACCAAATTGACTTGATTTCTCTGGCTTTAGAATCTACTAGGAGTTAACAAAGCAAAAATAAAGCCCACTAATAAATTTTCCTTGGAAAAAAATCTGTATTATTTTATAACTGTATAAAACCGTATAATTTATTCTCTGTAAATTCTTAAGATGTTAATCTTCCTTTCAAAGAAAACATGTCACAATGAAATGAAAATATAGATAATATTTTAGGCGATCTTGAAATCAGTATATGTTCAGTACTAAGATTGAGAGTGGTGTGTTTGAGGATACATAACTCTTAGGCATCAGAATAGATTAAATATTTCCTATTAAATTGTATCATTAAGATCAAGATAGCAAAAAAATCTAGAAAAAAACTTTCAGTAATTGTACAAAACAAAATATTTTGTTAATTATCATACTCCATATGTTCCAATTAATTGAAGCTTCACTGTATTATATTTTGTAGGGAATTAAAAAGCAATTGAGAACATCATGTGCAAATGCCAAAACTCCCAATGCAGTACATAAACATT
This sequence comes from Solenodon paradoxus, assembly GCA_004363575.1. Taxonomy (NCBI): domain Eukaryota; kingdom Metazoa; phylum Chordata; class Mammalia; order Eulipotyphla; family Solenodontidae; genus Solenodon; species Solenodon paradoxus. Next base: position 404,657 of record RJWH01000020.1, read on the forward strand.
GGCAGAGTATACTTCTGAATAAATTGGTTTAACTGATCCCATTCTCATTTACTAGGTGAGTTATTAAGAGAGAAAGAGATTGATCTTAACAATCCCTTTCTTCCAGATCTATCCTAGAAGATAATAAACTTTGTACATCTTAAAGTTCTGACTTAGTCTCATACTATTTGGGGGGCACAGAAAAATTTCTCCCATCCCTCTGGGTTCTTCTTGGGTTAATCAAGCAAACATTTACATCACAGAGATTATTTTATTATATATATTCAATTACATGAATATGAAAAATTTAGCTGATTGTTCATGTCAGTATAGTAGTGAGCTTAGGAATTGGGCTTAAGAACCTGGGGCATCAAGGAGAGAGAATTTTGTCACCTGATGAAGAGAGGATGACTTCATGTTTACTCTGCAAATAAAGATGAGTTTCTCTGATAAAAAGGTTGTTTTTGTACATTATTCCAAATCTGGGTAGTGTTCATTCTTTAAGGTAATGCTAACAGTTTCTCTTGAAGCCCTTAAGACATTTGATTGAACTTAGTTCTACAGAACATCATGACATATATTGGAAAAAGCCTGCTCTGGACATCTTGCCAAAGGGTTGTCCATTTGGGGAGAGGCTTTATTTTCAATTTTCATTGACTAGGAACAATACAGGAGAGGTAGCAATAAAGCAACTGAGCTTCTGGGTCCCGGACTACTGGAAAGTATTAAGCGTGGAGACTGATAGCTTGAGTGGAAGAAAATGAAACTAGCAGGCATTACAAAATTTAAGCTTAAAAAATAAAGACCTTGAGCTTTTCCAAAATTGAGAAGGAAATTAATTTCTTAGCTATATTTTGAACTTTTTTCTTGAATTTCTAATATTTGCATAATTAACTTCTTTACTACTTTATATAAAAATGTTTAGGATTCTTAGAGTTTCGGAGTACCTCTATCTTTTTTTTTTAAATGGTCTACGATTTCTTATTTATAAATTTTTATCTCGACTATAACCAACCTACCATTGCTGTTCTCTCATATTCTCCCTCTCTTTCTCTTTCTATCACTTTATATTAAAGCTTTAATTATGACATTGCTTTAAGTGTTTCTTTGTAAATACCATCTAAGAATGTTTTCATTAGTTATCTAATTGTATACATTTAGATTTGTCAAGTTTAGAGAAATGGCTTTATTTATGTTAATTATTTGATCTTGATTTTTCTTCCCCTTATTTTCATTTCTTTGTACATTTTTTCACATTGTTACTTTAAAAGTTCTGCTGTACTCTTTCATTTTCTTAGTGTTCATCTTCCCTTCATCTGCTTTCAAATATAAAACAAGTATTTCTCAATTATAATAAAAATATTTTTTTCTCCTAAATGAAAAAGTAAGGTCCCTGGTATGTTTTCATTGACTCATTTCTTTGTACCTTTAGAAAGCTTTCCCTACTTCGTATGTCCTTCTCTCTACAACTTTAGGATTTCTAAGATGTTTCATTATCCATAAGTATCACTCATAATGTTTTGGGTAATGCTCTTCTGTTTCAAAATTCACTTAGCACATTCTTTAAAAATATTTCTTAAATTACATATTTGTAGTTATATATTTTACTGACTACAGCAGTTTCCCTTCCTTTCATCTTCCTTTGTGTCCAAATTTCTATTCTGAGTTATTTACCTTTTGGTTAGTGCTACTTATTAATTATTTAAAGTTAACCTAGAAATTCATGTTGTACTCAGTAAGGCTGCAAAATAACCCACTCCAAAATTAAAACAACAACATTTATTTTGCCTCTAAATATACATTTTAGGTAAAGTTCGATAGAAATATTCTGCCTCTGTTCTACTTCAGGCTTTTGTAAGCCTAGGAACTGTAGTTATCTGAAGGTTTACTCATCCACTGATTCATGACTAGAAGTTGACAACTGGAAAACTCAAACAACAAGATTCTAGAAGCAGCCCTCTTTAGTTTTATCTTATATAGACTCCCTATATGGCCTCTTGTGGATAGTTGCTTCAGAATAGCTGAATTCCTTTTTTTTCAAAGACACAAGTTTAGACAAAAGGATAGGGGACAAAAGAGAGAAAGCAGAAAACATATGGTCTTTATGATGTAGCCTGAAAATGAATGCCACTTTCAATTAATTATAATAATTAGAAGCAAGATACTAAGATCAGCCTACATTCCTACATTTACAAGGAGGGAAACTAGGCTCCACCTTTTAATGTGAAGAATGCCAAAGAAATTGCAGAAATATTTAAGATTCTCCACAATCTGTAAGGCTGATGAGGATGAAAATGGTGATAATTATATTTTGAGAAATATCACAATCTCTGTACAGGTGCATTCAAACTTCAGAATTAGAAGGTTATTTGGAAGGGAGAGTTATCTTCATTATATGTTCAGTTATTATTTATGTTAAAATGAAATACAAATTGGAAAACAGATATGAAAAGTTCCTGAGCATACGAAACCAGTTAAGTCACATAAGCAAAACTTTTAAAATGGTTTAATATAAACATTTAATCAATCCCTTGTCATTTGGAGAAATCCCATTGCTATGATGCATCACTATATAGATTAAACAGCTTCCTTATTTTCACAATAAGCTGTTTTGTAACAACATTCCCCCAAGTTTTATTCCATGTTGTTTAAAGGGCTCCCAGTTTGCAAACAATTCTCCGATAAACAATAAACATTGCATACAATTTTAGTGATGCGTGTGTGTTTTAACAGCTTCTGAATTTTGACATCTCTATATGTTTTCTGTTTTTCACCCTCTTTCTGGTCTCCTGGACCCACTATCCAGATTTAGTATCATTTCCATTATAATTGTCATTTCTTTATATTTTTGGCTTAGTGTTTCCAAATATGTTCTGCACTTGATATTTTAAGTCACTAGTTAGAAGTCAATGTTAATGATCTCTTCCTTGAGTTCTTTCATTTAATTGTTCCATGGGGAATTGTGTTTTAGGTTTCAAAGAATCCATGTAATTTTACATTTATATCTACATAACTGACTTGATTTTAACACATATTTTAAGCTTTCATGTATCTACCCATAGGGTATTTCACTAAATTTGAGTTTGTTCTACCTAAATTTCCTCAGCCTAAAAGGTGGAACATTAATGTGTTGCTTCTATTCTCTGTAGGGTCACAGATTTCATTGGGTCCCATTTTGATTGATGAACATCTTCCAGGTTTTAGAAGGTAAAGCACTTTCTATCTCTGGGGATTGCTGGTATAGAGGCAGTAGGCTGCTGTTTTCCTACTGAGGCATCTGCATCAAGTTCCAACATTCCCTTGTCGTCTCATTCTCTCAGGATTGGGGCAAATAGGTTAACCAGTCATCTGGCTCCTTCATGGTCACTTGGAAGCCATGTGGATAACACACCTTTATGGGATGTGCAATTCCCTCATGGAGATTCCACAGATTTCTAGATCGAGCTCTTCCCAGGATTTAACTTTTTGTCTTCTCTTCTAGACCTTCCTCAGTGTTGATGATCAGGTCTCCACATGGTGTTCAAATCATTCTTTTTATTCCCTTCTCCTGTTCTTCGCCTCTTTTGAAATTTAGTCTTAAAAAAAAAAACAAGGCAAAGCAAAAATACTCTCTTTGGAAACACATCCTGACGACTTAGCAGTGTAGCACACCCTGGGAGCAGTCCTACATAAATTCCTAGGTCTCAGGTTCAAGACCCATGGCCAGGAGGTAACAACAAATGTGAACAACTAAATAAAAATGAATAAGTTCTTCTTCCACCTCTCCCTTCTGCTTGCCTGCCTACTTTTCATTCATGCCTGCACCTTTCCTTTAAGAAAAAGCACACACACACACACACACACACACACACACACACAATCTTCTTTTTGGATTTAAAGCCATTTCAAACCCATAAGAAAATAATTCTTGTCATTACATACCTTCTTAGTAGCTCCCATCTCAATCTCTCTCTCATGACTCTTAATTCCCAACAGTTACTAAGGTACCTGGGAGTTCCAGTTGCCATTTAAAATGAAGTTACACATTTGCAGCATGTTAGTTCCCTTTACACTGTCCACACTACTGAGTTTCTTATCTTGCTAATTAATAGCTTTTTTAGTATTGAATAAGCTGTTTACTGCTACTCAACTGACAATTTTAGCATTTTGCAGATTCAAAAATTGTACAAAGCAATAATTTCTCATAACTGCTTAAAATGGCTTGTTGGGGAAAAGAAAATCACTTCTGGGATTTTTTTTCATAATTTCAAATATGTTAGAGACAAGTTATAAAAAGTCTCTAAAGTGAATTGAGAAATTCAGTGTTGATTTCATTTCACAAAGAACAAGCAAAAAAGTAAAACAGAAAAAAAATATTAAGGGAGAATTAGAAGAGGTCCTATTAATTCCCTTCTCAAAGTGAAGATCATATCTGTTTCAACAAAAACAAAAAAATTGATGGGGAAGATCAGCTATTGATGTATTATATACATATATATGTATATACACACATATGCATATATATAATATATGTATATCTTTGATCAACAGAAAGAACAAGTCTAAGGATAAATCAAGACTCAAAGCTATACTTTTATTAAAAGACTGTGACAGCTTAAACAAAGAAAGCTGGTGCCATAGAAAAAGGCCAAATCACAGGGAAATATTTTAATATGCAGCTGGCTCAAGGCAAAGGATCCTTCTATAGGATTCACCCAAAATAAGAATAGTAAGCTATTAGGAATAATCACTTCCATCATGCCTGGGAATAAATTTGTGGTTATTATAGATTATAAAGTGCCTGTATAGCTAGTTCATTTATTCAAACATGATTTTAGATTTTTGTTAACTTTAAGATATAATATTCCATAATGCTATTTTACTTAGCTTATTTTCAAAAAGGCTTATATGTGTATTTGAAAGTACAATTCATGTGAAAGAGTGTTGTTTGTTTCTAATGAGTAACTGTATCTTTTGAATGGAACTTGATGATCCAGGTTACCTAAATGACAGAGAAAGAGCCCCCTGTACTGAATTTGCAACTTAAACAGAAACCAAACACGATCCATATATTCGTGTAACAAATGTTTGTTTAGCAACTACCCTGAACTAGACAGGGCCTAGCATTAGCAATTCAAATCATTGTTTCTTTCAGTGAACATGGCTACTGTGTGTGTGCTGAAGGTTATTACAGGGGGTGTAAAATTTAAGTATATACCTGCAGTTTAATAATGTTAAACATATTTCTACATTTCAAAATAGGGAAGGAGAATATTACAATCCAGTTGTGAGCTTTTAATTTGGGGACAGTTTTTGAGTAATAGGAAAGATGCAACGGTAATACAAAGAATTCCTTAATCCCATTTATCCAGCTTCCCCTAATGTTAACCTCGTATATAAACAACCACAGTTCATTTATCAAACTAAGAATTTGACAGCAGAATTCTAAGTAAGTAATAGATTTTATTCAGATTTCACCAGTTTTCCATTTTTCTTCTTCCAGGATTTAATCCAGGACATGACATTACATTTAATCTTTATGTATCTGATCCAGGGAAATGTTTCTATCTTTTCCTTGTGTTTCAGGACCTTCACATATTTGAAGACTAATAATCAGGCATTTTGTAGAATGTTCATCAGCTTGGCTTTGTGTGATGTTTTATGAATATGTGCAGTAGCAGTGAGCTGCCCACCTCCTATCATCATTATATCAGAGTTGATAGATGAAATCAACATTACTTATACTGATAATCTCAACCTTGGTCACTTCCCTAAGGTGATATTGACTATTTTTTCCTTTCATTCTCTATGTGGTGGAAGTAAGTAACTAAGTCCAAACGCCTGCTTAAGGGGAGATTAATTAAATTTGACTCCTATAGGGAAATTATTTTAAAATTTTTATACTGTGTTTCTATTTAATATAAAGTGCACACACAGATAGATTTTTAAATAAATCTATTGTCTTTTTTAAAAGCATAAAATTCAGTTGTGACTTTAACAGACAGGACCACTAGCCTATATCCTTTTTCCTAAACAAAAATAGTTTTAGTATTGGTATTCCTAATAAGAATTGGTTGGTCTTCACTTACTATATTATTATAAAATATCTGTATTCTCCTAATTTAATCAAGTAGGTAGAAAAGCCACTCAACACCAAATTCATAGTTATTATTGCTGTTTTAGATATCACCTATAGATGAGTTAGCATATGATACATGCCTTCAATTTTCTCTTTTAAGACTGCACAGTAGTACTACTTACAACCAAGGGGTATAAACTGGGACATAATTTCTCCCTACCAAAAATAATGCAACTTCATAATTGATTCATTTGTGAACTTTTCAAAAAGTTGATTTAGAATCAAATAAGAGTTGCAGATATAAAGAGCAATCAAAGATGCTCATGGGAGCAATTTAGAAGAATCTTATCAAATTTGGAGTGGAGGTTTATTTGGCATCATATGGATGAAGGACCACACTCAGACACAAAGATAAATGCACTACAGTGGTTTCAAACCTGTAGGTCATGCTACACACATAGATATGATTTGCTTGGTCATTTGTGTTCAAAGAGTATTGCATTATTTCCTAATGTTCAACTGAACATGTTCACATAAAAATTTAAATTCCTCACTTCCTCAGGAAAACGAAAAGATGTGAGGATGTCTACATGGCTACTGTCAGTGGAAGAAGCCATTTGGTTGATGCCAAATGTGTGATGTGATTTCCAGAATGTATCATTTCCCATAGCTTTTCTAACACTAAGGCTCAGAAGTTATTGCCATTTGACCAACTAATGGACTGCATGCTTTATTAATGATCTCAAACGGTCTCTGGGAGAATTTGGACTTTTGGTCTTCATCTAGCATTCATGCATAAATGCCTTTAAGCTAACAAAGCTTGATGTGAAGATGAGTGACTCACTACCCTCATGAACTTGGTGCCAAACACTCATTCTGAGGAAAAAGGATACTTAACTTCTTAGGTATATTAGACACTTGGCAGTCAGCAATTTTACTTAGGCATTTTCTGTCCAATCAAGCAAAGATATTTTTAACATTCACTGTTATTCTCACCTAGAGCAGTGGTTCTTAATCCTAAATCCACATTAGAAGTTTATAGTTTTCATAAATCATTGATGCCTTCAATAGATGATGAATAAAGATACATAGATATAGATATAGATAGATTCAGGTATCACATTATGGAATACTGTCTAGCTGTTGAAAACAAAAAAAGATATGAAATCCTGCCATTGTAAACAATGCAGTTGGGTTAGAGGGTGTTAAAACTTTGTGAAATGAGTCAGATGTAGAAAGAAAATCACTCTGATTTCACTCATGTGATACATAAAGAAACAAAACAAGCAAATAAAACAGTAAACTTATAGGCTCTGAGACTAAACTAATGGTTACCAGAAGGGAAGTGGAGTGGGCAAATCAAATAAAAGGTGTCAATTTTATAGTAAGGGATGGAAATGGAATTTTCTTGGTAAATGCAATGTTATATACAGAGTTTGATACATAATGACGCATACCTGAAACCTATATAACATTACAAACACATGCTACCTCAATAAAATAAAATAAAGTAAATGTCTTTGAAGAGCCACTGACAGCATCTTTCATCCAAGGCGGGAAAAACACTGCTACTTAAGTTAATTAACACATTCACTAAAATTGAAATATTTGGGGGTAAACACAAGCACCAAAGGTTTTTTACAAACTTCCCAGTTTGATCTAACACGCAGCCAGTGTTCATGTCTATTGATTTAGATGCTCTCTGTATTTGAATATATAAGTATAGCCAGTCTTTTAGAAGATTTGCTGCTGCCCAGATCCAGCATAGCCGCAAACAAGGCAGCCTTCTCATCTGCAAAAGAGAGCAAGTAGTTACTGAGGCTACAGGCACCCTTTGACATCTCACATCTCATCCATCATCTTTACTCCCTTCTGCACAATATTTGTAGCACCTGTCCTATTTTTTTGTATTCCTCGGGTCATCGTGCCCATCTACCATTCTCATTGCATGACCTCTTGATCCATTCTGGATTGGATGGACAGTTCAAGTAATACTTTTGTCTATTTAATTTTCTAACCTAATCCTTAAATTGACCTTTTATGCCTCAGCATAATAACACAAAACACACTCTACTTCCAAATCCTACATTCTCTCAGTGCTAATATCTGTTATTTGTAAATCTGACTTTCCTATCTACCCAGAAGCTCCCATTCACCATTCAAATTCATCTTTTATAAAATCTTGACTGCTGACAATGTGTGGACTACTTGAAATATTTTCAAAAAATTATTCTCTGCAAAAGTGTCTCAGATAAATATGATCACATTTTAATACTTTCACATTTTAATCTATTTTTATAGGCAGGATATGTTCTTAAATTTAGAACTTGATGGGATAATCCATTGTTTAAAGTCCTGGTGACCAACAGAACAGCTAGATTTTGCCACATGCTTTTTAACATATGAATAGATTCTCCCAGCTTCCAGATTCCCCCAAATATATGATCTATCTATGAAAGACATGGAATATCATTTTTCTTTCACCTCAAACAGTTGGAGAATTATAGGGCCTGCAACAGGGTTAACACCTCTGGTGGAGGTCGTGCATGAAAATTAAAATACCATTTTTCATTGTGCTGTGTTATACATTGCAACTGAAACCGCAGAGTTCTCATTACTTCTCTTCAAAAACATTGTAAATTTTGTTAATGCCAGCATCCTGCCATGAATGCCAATGTACTACTTGATATTTTTATGCTCTGAATTTTTCCCTTTCCCATAGTAAAGGCCATATGGATCAAGTTTCCACCTACATATAATGACCCCATTTTAGTGTCGTTTCTTTAGAAAACGATCTGTTTATATGTAAGCGACAATCTGTAAAATATTTCTATTCTTGGTACTTTTATAAGCGCCATGGCTTCATTAATGAAGTTGAGAATATTCATATATATTTTAATTAAGCAAAATCATAGATCAGTGGCAACTTCGATTCCAAAGACAGTGTTTCAGCTGATAGGACAGTTTGCATCTAAGGACATTGTCTTAGTTGATACTTTAAATGAATTCAGAGGTACCTGATAATTCTAAGGATAGCAAAAAAATTTGAATATGCTTAAAAATACATTTAACAGTATATTTAAATTGAACCACTTAGGTTGACTATAGTCTCACTTTCACCCATTTCCAGTGAGGTAGAAAATAATTCTTTCATATCCAATGTGAGATAGTTAATTCAATACTTTTTTTTTTTTTTTTTTGAAAGAGAGGAAGCAGAGGAAGGAAGGGAGGGAGGCAGGGAGAAGAGAAAGCATTATTTATTTATTTATTCATTATTTTGTTTTTATCCTGCCTCCATTCAGGAACTCAGGTCCTTTGGCTTTACACTGTAGGTTCAAGCCCCAGTTTTCTCCGACACCTGAATAACAAGGGCATACTCCTTTCAGTACTTTTAAAAGACAGTCCCAAGAATACTTTTGCAATTAATTTACCTCATACATATTATGGGTCAAAGATTTGGAATAAGAAAATGAGTCCACTTTGAGTTCAACCTTGGAAAGGGGTAGATTGGAATGGCTTTTCTGCATCTTGAGCCAGGAGGTGGGACTCAATGTGACTATGGGGAAAGTCTGCATTGAAACTTTAGAGCCGTGGGTCAGAGTAGGCTGAATCTAAAGGACAGTCATAGCTACTTGGAGAAAAATCACTGGGCTTAGACTTACCTCAAGCCTTTGTCTAGGATAAAGATAGGTAAGTTTCCCCCAAGAACAAGATGTGCTCATAGCATGATAAAATAATGATCATATGCATTTCTCTCCGAGTCCCTTAGAATTATATAAAGAACTCTGCAGAAAGTCACTAGGATTAGACCGTGACTTGACTACTGCTAGAGACAGATAGTTTTTTTAAAAAATTAGGCTGATGGAGACACCCATGACTAGGGGAGCTGCAAGTTGGGAAATTTACATATAAATTTCACCTTTACCTCCACTTCTCCAATGCTCTAATGCTCCCCGAAAACAATGTTCAAACTAAAGAAGCCAGACATAGGTTTTGAATGGTAAGGAAAGATGGGAAAATGGAGAAGCTGCCTGACCTTTTCTACCTCGAGAGGTTAATCTTCAGAAGAGGAGAGAAGATATAGATTAAAAAGTTATAGGAATCTGATCATTATTCTAGACTGAATATAGTAATTATTGAACTGAGACTTTTTCTTTTGTAAATAAATGTCATCAAAACTTTGATTATCTAAATATGACTGAAAGTGCCATGAGATTAGTTTGCATCTAAGTTGAAGAAAACCTAACTAGCAAGGTAGATTTGAACCACCATTGAGAAATAGATTTAGGAGATTTCTGATTATTGTCACCACTCTTGCCTCCTCCACAGTACAGTGATAATGATCCACTGAGACACATATACTTCGGGTAAAGTGACTCATAAAAATATGTCACGATGGGGCCCGTGGTTGGTATTTCCACATGACATTATGAAAATGGCCCTTCAGGTATGGGGGTCAGATTTAGCAATAAAATAAAGGACTTGAGACTAAATTTGAATTTCAGAGAGGCAAGGCACTAATTATTATAAGTGTATCCCAAACATAGCACAAGACTACCAAAAAAAAAAAAAATCATATGTTTATCTGAAACTCAAAGTTAACTTTTTCTAGTATTTTTATCTGAAAACCTTCAAAGGGCCTCTTGTAGTGACTGGAGAAAGACATGGAACACATTCTGGGGGTTCTACTGTTAGGGAAGATTTTGAGTGATCAGGACTATGTGAGGTGTTTAGTAAGGGAGACAGTGATATGGCGTAATCAAAAATTGTAACCAGCAAAATCACTAGAAATGGTTAAGGCAGATGACAGCACGTTTCCAAGATGTGACATTATTTAAAAATTAACTTTTCTTTAAAATAATGAACAGTAGGAAATGATAGTGAAGGTCTAGGATGATAAGATAGTAATATCTTACATTTTCTGAAACTTTTTGCTCAACCTATAGAAATCATTGAAACAAAGGTTTTTGTAGATAGATCTGTGATAGATGAACCTGTCAGTATTCTGTTTTTCACTGTATCTCAAAGTCATATTTACTCTTTCTTGATTTTAAAACTATGAATTTGTATGACTAATTTCCACTCTGTGATTCACTATTATACTTTTATGTTTTTCTGTAGAGTCTTATACAGACATCATTAACCCATGATATTTCTAGCTCAATTCAATTTTTGTTCCTATATGCATCTCTTTTAACTTATCCTTTTTGAACTTTTTAAAATCACAGACACACTGCCATTTTGTAAATTACATGTTTCTATTAAATAAATAAAGCTACCAGAAAACAAACTTGCAATCAAAATTGATATTTAATACTTAAATTGTGTGTTACTTTGATTTACATCCAGGCATCTATTTCTTTATCAGTGCACCTGTAAATCAACATTATGGAGACAGCTATCCAAGTATTAGAACAACTGAATATGTATAAACGAAATTGTGTTTGTAAATATGTAGATTGAGGTAGTAAACACTTTACCACCAGTTAGAAATCTGCCACTGATTATACATAGGGCAGAAAGCAAGCAACATAGTTTCAGTAAATAGCTTAGGAATCTTGACAGTAACTGGCTCAAGTAAAGTTTGCATTCCATAATGGTAGACTAGATAGAGTCTTTGATTATAATTATAGTGACACACATGGAGAATATAAATGTGCATACAGCTTATATTTAATATATGTTGTAAACTTGGAACAACAGTGATTATTAACATTTTAGACTTTTGAAACTCAGTGTTATATAATCACATCTCTAGGATATCACCTAAGAGCTTTGTTTTTATTCCTTCTTATTGGAAATAAAAAACGAGTGGGGTTAGTAGGTTAAATGCATTTTTTTGTCTACCTTTCAGTGCCAAATAATAGCTTAGTGTATTTTGTTGTTGTTGTTCTAGGGTAGGATTATCTTGGCATAGGCGATTCTATGTTGAAAGGAATTTTTAGGGCTAACAGTTTAAAGACAGTTAAGTCCATGTCTGTCCTTCCTGACCCATGTGCAGACCTCTTTCAGCCAGGATCCCTGGTGCCCCGCTACCAATCTGATGGCACTTTTCACAAGGGACTTGGACATCTCCATCATCGTCTCACAGTGTTAATCACTTCATAGGAAGGAAGCTTTTTAATTTTAAACTATTTGATAAGAAAAATTCTAATAAAAAGCAATCATCTACAATAAAGAATATAACAATGAAATGATGAATAGCCTCTTGGCAAAATGGCACAGTATTTTATATGCTTGTTTGAGTAAAGAGGATACTATGGAGAGGTTATACCCCCAAGACAGCATGAACAGAGGGGCAAAGGTTACTGTTTCTAAATATGTCTTTTGCTTGTTACATTCAGCATATTTTAATCTTAATGAAATAATTAAGAAAAAGTCAAATGAAATAAAATTAGACAAAATAAAAGCAGGGAGCTTTCTCCAGTTTGTGAACCCTCTGTTACACAAAATTGAAAATAGTTCAAGAAATCCAATGTAAAACAATACTTTTTCAATGAAATTATAGAAATAATTTCTAGAGACCTTACTAGAGTAGCAAGGTTGAGATGCCTGGTCATGATTTCTTTATGTTGATTTTATTCCTAAATTCCCCAAAATAATATATAAAATTCAAAATCTCCTCTACTGAAATAATAATTTGTTGAAAGGAGACTAAAACAAACACCACTTAAGAATTTTTTGTGAATATCTCTTTGATCTATGTTTCATGTTCAAATCATGATCTATTTCAAAACAAGACACTCTTACTAACTAGTAGTACTGTCTGGATCCAATAATATCCACAACTATTATTACCTAAAGCTACACAAGTATTTTGTGTATTATTTTATAAACATTCACTGAATAATACTGAAAATATCGGGTTTCTGTATCTATGTATTTATGTCTTCAAGACATCGGTGGTGCCATTGATATTGGGTTTTCTCCTTTTTTTAATTTAACATCTTCAAGAAAAAATATTTACATTTTGATTTATGATAAGATGGGTATAAATGATTTTTGTTTTGTATATTTCACTTGCCTTGGATGGCACATAATGCTTATCTTTTTTCTCTTTCTGTGTTTTTGCATTAACAAATAGTTCTACAACACAGTTCTGAAACACAATATGACTTTCCCTTTGTCTTAGTGCACAACAGCTTAGCTTACAGAGCATCACTCATAGTGGTTCTGTACACTGTAAATGTCAGCCTAACAGTGTAAGTAAATAAGCGTTTAACTTGAAAAATTAACTTCTGTGAGATCAACTTCAATATACAAAATATCCAGTGAATGCATGGAAGTTACAAAGTTCATTTTTGATATAATTCCTTAAGGTACTTAGCATCATAAAACTGACCAATTTTTGTGTATGTGTGGTGGGGAAGACACAAGAAATTGATTCCTATACAATTCATTTCTTGAGCTAATTTTCAATGGACAGCAGTAATATCTTTGTAAAGAAGGACCTGCCAGGAATAATTTAATAAATATAGTCAAATTAATAAGCTTATATGTCACACCTCCTTATTATTCTAGTAAATATATCCATTGAAATGAAATTGCTCAGAATTCTCTCAAAATTCATATTTCAGTAGGGAAGTTATTTCATGCCTAATGTATGAAACAGAAACCTAGCTGAAAGAGTGAAGAGAGAAGTCTGAGAAGGATTTATCCCTCTGAAGACAGAGAATGTTCATAAGGAAAAAAATGTCCTGAGGGAAGAAGCTGTAAGCAAATAAATTCAGTTTAAGTACATTAGTCCATTGTGTGAGTCATTCTGAGCATACCATGGCAGTCTCTGGTATAGCCCTCCTAACACTGTATGTGATTTAGTAGGGCAAGGAGTTAAAATTTTCTAAAAAATGAGGAGAAACTAAATGAAAAAGGATATAGAGGATGCAAAATTCCAAAAGTATAATCTCAGAAGTTTGTCAACACTGGGTATCAAAGCACTTTTCTTAAGTAAAGATCCAGAGATGGTAAGACTACTAAGAAGTTAGCACCAAGCTACCCTAGTATTATCATTACAAAATAGATAGCTTTCTGTGCAGTGTGATCTGAAAGATTTCAGAGAAAAAAAAATCCATTGCTATAATTCAAACCTTCAGTTGAACACAATTAGGCACAATAAACTAGAGTTCATAAGGCATTGCCTACAGTCCAGCAATTCTGCTAATACATGTACTCCCTAACATATTCATTGAGAAATATTCACAAGGTTAGTCACTAAGATTATTCACAAAATGTTCATAGTAGTGATATTTGAAAAGAAAACAACTGAAACTAGATAGTGCCTATACTTTACGTATATATATATGACACTTTGTATAAGTGAAATATTTATATTAATAAAGTATATTAATATACAAATTTAAAATAAGGCAAATACAATGCTTATACATAAGAAATATGCTCCCATAAAATTCCTAGAAAAGCAAGCAAGAAAGGGATATAGACTAAAGCACAGGTGAAGTGGGTAGGAAAGTGTTTTTTCCCCTGGCCTAGAGAAAAGGTCAAGAAATAAAGTACATTGTATCCAAAATTCTCCTTTACATACTTTCATAGATAGCTTCCCTTTCTCTTTCTTTAGCCGTATTTCATATCTTCTTTCTTCTCATATTGATCTTTTTTATTTGATTCTTCCAAAACTTGACATTTATCACTTCAGGATATTTGCACTCTCAGTTCCTTCACCTATAATTCTATCCCCTCCCCCAATCTCCCTAAGATTTGTTTCTGTAATTAGTTCAAATGTCATCTGTTCACAGAAGTTTTCCCCAACCATGAAAATTAAAATTCTAGTAATTGGTCATTCTTTTCTCTATCTTACTTTCTTTACCTTTCCTGTGTCTATGTATTGTGTATATTTATTATCTTACTTACACCCATTTTGGAATATTAACTTCATAGATATGAAAATTGTCTCACTGCTACATTTTCTGCCATAGAGCTGGCACTCAAAATATTTTTTGCTTATTTTCAGTAAGTTCACTCAAGGTGAGAATGTGGACTCTTGCAAAATTTCTCCAAGAGAAATTAACAATAAGAACATTTAAGAACAAGTGACTTTTTTTTCATCTAATATCACCTGTGTCTCATTCAGAAAAGGTTTCCTGCGGAGATTCACAGAGACCCTTCTGGTAAATGAAATCCCCCTAAACCTCCAATACTCCCTGGCATCTTCCAAGTCTTGTCATTTGCTATATTTTTGGTATACTAGCAGGTGACAAGTTTTAAGACCAAGTATTATTTCTATTCTTGCCTGAGAAATACATATTTATAGGGGATAGGGGGAGGGCATTAAACTAGAAAAAAAAACAAAACAAAACATCCTCTTCTACTTCAACAAAATTCTGCCTTGTAAGTGGTTCATACAGCTATTTTTATTTGTTGCATACTTTCAAGTTCATTTGATATAACTACACTTCTTAGATGTATTCTTTCCACTTTGCTTTATATATTTAAAAAAAGAAAACCTGTAATGCAAAAAATATATAAGTGTACTACACTTTTTAATAATTTTCAATATGTTTAATCTTACCAAGTTTTGAGTAAATCTTTTCCTTCAGAGAAATATTATGTATGTCATCTATCACCACATTGTAGTCCGGTTTGTCAAATCATTGTTTATGTTATGACTTACCATGTTCCAGTTAGAATGCATTTTGTATCAGTAAAATATTATACATGCATATTACATATTTAATAGCTAAAGCATCAAAATTAGAAAAATGTCATTCTTTTTGACACGAATCTATGAGACAGTTAAACGATTAGGATGTGTAAGTTTTGTGAATAATAAGATAGCTGATAGTAATAATCATGGCAATATGAATAATAAAAGATATAATTGAGATAGTAACTATTATGAATAAGTGCTGACTTCACAAGTTCAACTAGCTTCAGCTTGGCAGTTATTCTACAATTTACCATTATTTTCCCCTTTTTGTAAATGAGTAGTTTGTCCAAGGTTACAAAACTAGTAAATTGTCATCAGAATTTAAGTGCTGTATATCCAGAGTCTGTGCACTAGGTGATTTACAGCTAATTATTACTTATAACATGGAAGGGTCATTTTCAAATATTCCTCTTTTAAATTGCAGGAAAAACAATAAAATTATTTTAAACAAAGATATTATTATTAACTATTTACAAAAATTTAAATAACAAATATTTATTACCTTTACACACATATACAGAATCCATTTCCTAATTGCTTTTTAAAAACTAACAGTTGTGTTGTCTACATTTATTTGCCAGAGTCTATATTAGATAAACCTGATCATTACCACAGTGGAGTTTAAGTTCAAGTAGGTTTACCTCCAGAAAGGTGCAATATGGGGAGAGAAAGTTTAAAAATATTTAAGACCCTTGTTTTCTGTATGTGCAGTTATGGAAATTGCCATCAGCTGTGAAGTGTGACTCATATCTGATCACTGTAAACAGTATTTTTCCTCTTTCAAAACGAAATCCATTTAACAAGCTGACCTTGGACTTGAGATTGGTGGTAGTTATTTTTAAGTAGATAAGAAAAACAAGTAGTGAAAACAGCGTTTTGGAAGGAAATAGACTTCAATTTACTGTAAAAAAAAGGAAAGAGTGACATGGTGCTGAGCAAACATCCTGTGAATGGGAAGTGGACAAACATGTGGTCATTTCTTTTATATTCACTGGACTGTGTCTCTGAGTTCTATTTGTCCTCACAGAGAGAAATGACCCATCCATATCTTTTCTCATAAAAATCCTACCACTGTCCCCTTTGTTCTTAGCAATGCAATATTCAGCAACAGCATTAATGGGTAAACATTATTGTATATTTTAAAATTCTTTATGATAGGAAATGCTTTTCATAGATAACTAATCAATATATAATGCATAGGTGATCTAAAGATGATTTTGTTTCACGTATTGTGTAAATGTTTATTTCATTTAATGCTTTCTAGTTGTATGTTTATTTACACTCTATAGCTCATATCCCTGACATTACACAATGTCTGCAGGTAGTAAGTAGAAACAGTTTATTTGTGTATATTATTTCTCGAATCCCCATTTTAGTGGAAGAAGTGGGGGAAATAGATGAGTAAACATAGTGACCTGTCATATTTATGATGACCTAACATCCTGCTTATCTGCTAAGACACTAATAGCTGTCCAAGAGAATTCATTGCCCTGTGACTTTTGTTGTGTCATCTCTCTCACAGAAATGAGTGTTATTTGAGGACAGGAATCACATCTTATGCATTTTTTGCCATACTTTGAATATTCATCAAAATGTTCTGCACATTATAAGCACAAAATAAGTGAACAAAGTCAGTATAAAATGAATAAAATTTGTTTTAAAAGGCACTCCGTGAGATAGTATTTTAAGAACACTCTGACTTATTGACGTGTGCTTCAAGTTGTCCTATTCTGTGAAATTTTATCTTTTTGTGAAATATCTACCTTTGGCAGAATCTCTATTCCTTACTTTAATTATACCTTGAACTCAACAGGAGACTCTTTTTACAATAAAACTTATTGAAAATGATCAAATGTATTCATCCTACCTAAGACGAAAAAAAGATAAAAAGTAAATATAAATATAAACAAAAAAAGAAAGGGCAAGACATAGTAGCACTGTGTTTAACAATCAAGCAAAATTGATTTAAGTGCTGTTTAGCAATTCGTCAGTGAAGTGACGGTATGTTAATCAACCTCTCTATTACTAAGTCTGAAAAAGGTGAAGTATTAATTTAAGAGGGTCATTCTGAGGGCTAAATAAAGCATCAGATACAACCAATATTGTGGTTACCACATTGTAGACATTCAGTTACTGGCATTCATTGCCGTTAACATTGTTTGTGATGTTATTATAGCATTAAATATAATACAAAATAACTATTGGTAATAAAATATCAATAATTGAATTAATATAGTGCCATGATATTGATAGCAAATATCTATAGTATTATGCAATGATATATTATGGTATTGTAATTAATATATGATATGTATTAATATATTATTAATATATTGATATGATACGATATATGATATAATGAGGAACAAAGTCTAACGTTAAAGGGGTGTGTCCTGAAATTTAGGTACTTGAGCATCTCTGAGTAGGTGGGAAGACTTGCTTCTTCCTGCTCATCAACACGAAATAACAGGGAATAACTATGTTTCCATTCAAAAAGATTCCATCTATTCCAAATACTGTGAAAATCTACTTTAGGTCACGTTTATAGAATAAAAATTAATATATATATATAAAATGTAATTGATGATTAAAAAAAAAAACCTCACTGATGTAGCTTTTTTAATAAAAAGGCCCCAGTATTGGAGGAAGACCCCACTGCTGGCTAGCAGTAACAGCTAGCAGAGTACCAGTCTGAGATAATTACGTTAATGTGGGTATATTCTCATAAAAATTATCTTAAAAATATATTTATAAAGATTATTTATTACTCCTTACTCAGTTTTTCTAAAGAGTAAAGCATTCAGTGATACACTCAAGTTTTATTCATTTAAGATCATTCTGGATTTCTATAGTGAAAATCTTACCCTAACATAAAAACTAGGTCCCAGAAACCTGAAGGACTTTTACTTCTTTTGTTAATTTTCATCCCTCCTATGAAAGCAAAATGATTTTTGCTCCTTAAGGAAAGACAAAGATTATAATTTCAATTGAGTCCCACGGGCTGAAAATAAACCAGAACTGCCAAGGATTTTTGTTTAATTAAAGCTTAAAATTGTGCTCTCTACCAAGTCAGTGGCAATTTAACTTATTCTATGCTTTCTTATTTCTTTATCTGCTAGTCCACACTTTCCAAATTTACTTCTGTCTTTTGACTTACCAATGACTTGTTATCAAAATATTACTTGCAGACCAAGGGAAGGTTTAAGACCATTCACTTTACAAGACTCCTTTGATGGTACTCATCTCCCCCATGCCTCACTCGTCTAAAGATTTAAGTATAATGGATTGAATTAATGAGCTCCTGAGTACTATTTTTTATTCTAATAAATTTATTTTTGGATCTATAGCTAAAATATCACTCAGGTACAAAATTGTGGCAATATCTTGAGATTAGATTGATAGGCAAGGACTAGAGGCAGAGTGAAAGGACTCTCTCTCAAATGACAGACTGCAGATGCTTTCAAAGACGTTAATTTCCATGAGGCAGCCTTCTATGTGCAAAATTCTATGTGCCCTGAATTCAATTTACTGAAAGTTGAAATACAGAGACAGTTTGGTGTTCTCATAATTATCTGACTTAAAAACTGACAAACTTTGAATTGAAGGGGCATTTTATTTTTCTCTTAAAAGCAATAATTCTCAAAGAAATATACTGACACAGCAGATAATTTGGTCAATATTCTATACAAATGGATGTCATTATAAATTTTAATACATTATATCAAGATGAATGAGATTCAGAAGGAATTAAGTGACACCTATGAAGTCATAAAATGTGTAAGCAGTTGGAGTTTGTGGAGATCATGGTATCTGGAGAGAAGCATCTGGCCTCTATAGTTTGGGGTCCTGTCACTGACTGAGTCTCAGCATGTGAACACATGGCAGATACTTGACTATTGGATTTATTCAGGGAGTCTCTACATGAGATCATAGTCTCCAAACATATTTCCCATCTTTCTTATGTGAGTATATGTTCTATCCAGAGGAATTTTCATAAATAAGGGCAACAACCCCAAACTATCAGGATTAGATTGGAAGATAATACATGGGAGGGTTAGAAGTGGTTACAGATCAATAAAGAAAAATCTATAAAGAAAAGGGAAATTAAAAGCTGACAATATAAACAGAGAAAATAGTTCTTTCCTAAAAGCTAAAGGATTTTGCATTTAATCCCAGGTTTTCTAGAAGGAAAGATAACTCCACAGAGCTCTGTTGATAATTACAGAGTAACTTTCAGATTGCAGTAAAGTAGGAGATAGATCAGATTTCATCAAAAGCATTAGAAAAAGCAGTTTCTTCCTGTGTTAAAAACCAGAAGCTTCTCATCTACTTCTCAGTCAGTTTCCGCAAGGAAATGACTCTCATGGGCAGGATCAACATGGTGGCACTTTGCAGAAAGAGACTGTCAGCTTTGCTCCAACACCTATGTAATATTAAGCATTCTTTTTTGATTAAACATTAAATTTCATACTGTTGGGAAAGTTTAAAAGAAATTCTTAGGAGAAAAGATGCTAATTTGTTTAAGCCATGAAAGCTTTTTCAGCTATAAAAATCATTGAAAAATTAAGATATTTATTTATGAAAATTTTATCTAGGGCCTTGCTAACGCAAGAGGGGCTATATGGTGATATATAAGAATCACTCGGATTTGTTCTTTCAGATAATTATTGTTTTAACAAGGTGGAAAAGTTTTCCTCTAAAGGTTTTGAAACTAGTTTTTCAAAGTAGTATTCTAGGCAGTCTATTCCACAAGGTGTACTGCCCTAAAATGAGTCCTGTGACAAAATCAGTTTAAGAAAGATATACTCTAGATTCCCCTGTTTGGATATTTGTCATGATTGTAAACATGCTTTTGTTTTTTATTGTAAAAAACAGACAAACACATTTAATTAGCATTCTCCAAACCTCCTGAAGCAAAGAGCCCTTCTGCCTTTTGTCTTTTGTTATTAACATGGATTGATCTCTCTTAGAACCAGTGTACAAAGAATACATTTAGGAATATGCTGGTTTAGGATAAGATAAAATATAGGACCAAAACATTTCTAACCTGTGAAATATGAAGAGGTCCTCAGTTTATAGTATCTTTAATATTTAATTACTAATTAAAATTCAAAACTGAAGAGCAAATTAAATTTAGGTGACAATTTTTTGAAAAAAAAGAAAAATGTGCTTATAACGAGAATGAACAAATAAACATCCCAGAAAAAAATCACAGGACACAAGATGATGGCTGCCAGGGGTGTATGAAGGTGAGGATGGAAAGAGGGGAAAAGGCGGTGGTAAAGGACACAGAAACTCTGGTGGAGTGTGTGGTGTGAAATATAGACTGAGATGCAATGTGAATATTCAAAAATGATTGTAGCATTGTGAACAAAAGATAATAAATATCAATAATTTAAAAAAAAAGAAAATGATCAATCTTAGTTTTCTTGATATCAAGTTAAACTTTATTCTGAGAAGTTCATAATTTTTCCATGCCAAATTTTTCCTTGCTTTTTATATTATAACATCTTGTGTTATTATTGACCAGATAGATCCCCAAGTTTAAAAGTTCACTTGATTAAACTCTGAATAGTTTGTAATGATTTCACCTAAAATAGTTTTTCCATGGCACATTACCTTCTCTTTACAATCTTTGTTTCTTATGTACAAAGTTATTAGTTGTCTTGAATGTAATAAAATCAGATCTGAATTATCCACCCTGAGAAGAAAAATAACAAGGGTCACTGACACTTAAAAACAACAAAAATGATCATATTTATACCTCCTCTAATATGAATTATTTGCTAGAACTTCAAAGAAGTAAACATGTTAAGTTTTACTCCTCTTGCTCTCAATTTAATATAAGCAAGTAACCTAAAACGTAAGATGCATTTTGTAAGTCACGTATCTGATAAAAGTCCAAAACTGGGAAATAATAGACAATATCTTTGAAATGGTTTAGGTCTCATTATCTAGATTTACTCTATTTATAGTGAGAAATTATGCCATTTTGCTTTCACATTTGAGAACTGCAGGAGAAGAGTAGTGAAAGAATATAAATTGATCTTCACTTAAACTACCCATAGAGTCAGCTGCTTTAATTTGAAAAATTCATTGAATATGTATGCAATAACCATGGCTAACCCAAATGCATTTCAGGAGATACAGCTACTTATAAAGTGCATGGAGTTCTGCCAATCCACTCTGTTTGAAAGTAGGTCATAATTAAAATGTAATCACTTAGTTTCACCGGAATTTCTGCTTAAGCTAGAGTCAGAATTAAGCAAAATTATGCTGAGGTACTTCTACAACAGCAGGAGAGATCTGTCTTCCTTTTGAACTAGGCTTTTAGTTTACTCTTCAGTGTTGCTTTTTCCATGGCTGCTTTACTTATTGACCAAAAAGATGGTATAAGCAGATGAATGGACTCACAGTGTTCCATGACTTACTTTTAGGGATGAATGTTATTTATGCCAAACTCAGGCATTTTTCTGATAATGGTTTTCTCTAGTAAAAGTTAATATCTCTTTAACCAAATTTACACCAATTATGAAAGACAGAAACTGAGAGCAATGGAGTAATGCATCTACAGTTCTTGGAAATTAGTCTGAGAAAAACTTAAAGAATACCTAAAATTTCAAATTCTTTCAGCAAACCAACTTTTCAAAATATCTAAAGATAATAAAGTACAAGTAACTTAGATTCTATAATTCTATATGCATAAAAAGATACAAGATTAACCTTTAATTTTATAGCTGTGCTATATGTTTCGAATCTTGTAAAAAAAAAAAAAAAAGAAGAAAAAGAAAAGCTTTGTGAAATATCCTATTTCAATTTCAGGAAATTTCTTCATTAAGAGAATATGATTTTTTTTCTTATTTTATAAGGAAAATTCTCTCTACAATATTTATCAATGTAACATCTATAGTCATTGGCCAAAATAGAATATTATGGATTGAATATAAACAACTACAAAGACTAACTACATATGTACATATATATATATATATATATATATATGCATACAGGTACATGTAATGCACATATATATATAGTTTTTATAAAATAAAAATATATAGTATATATAAAGTATACATTAATATATATATACTTTAATCTGAAATATTCATTGAATAAGTGTTCAGTAACCATTGCTAACCCAAATGTATTTCAGGAGCTACAGCTAATTATTAAGTGAATGGAGTTTTACCAATACATACACACACACACACACACACACACACACACACACACACACACACGGGTGTACAACAGTAAGGGATTGAATCCTTGAAAAAAGTATAACAAGTTGAACCATAGATTCCATCAGTTTTTGCTTGTAATGAAGGCAATGTCAATGCTGAAGCTCAGGAAGAGTGAAATATAATAGCATCTAACATTTTAGGTACATTTAAAAGGCGGAACTAAAATATACAGAGCTAAGTATTGAGTCAGTTTGTTTCTCTGGATAAACAATTCCTTTGGGAACTTTCACTACAGTGGGTAGGAGAATTCATGATAAAGAGCAATATGCCAGCCTTTGGCTGCTGGATGAATGTATTGGGATTAATGCGGAGTCACAATTATTATCTGCTTTCACACAACTGAGCACTTCACAGGAGGGTCATTCGATCTGTAGAATTGGGTTAAAGAAAGAGAACACCATACTTGTAGGGAAAAGGGGACTGTATCATCCTATCTTTTGATCTGAAATGGGATGTTCTGTTGCCACTTAGACAATAGAAATGCCAGTACAATACTTGTCTGCAATTACTGATGGGTGGTAATTTCTATATTTAATGACCTACTGAGGTCATATAAGGGATCCTGAGTTATAAAGAATCTCTCCTATGTCTACTATTCTGGAATAATAATCAGATACATGACTCTGCAAATTCAAGATTTTACCACTGAATAAGCATAGATGATACTAAAATCCTGGCAGGGCAACCATAGGCTTAGAAAATATGGGAAGGCAAGATTTCCTGCAGATCTTTCTCTTAAAGGGGTAACGTATCTGTCAACTTTGGTATGGATATATGAGAATCCAGTCTTGCAATGACCAACAGATGATTCCTTTGATTTAGATACATTTATATATTTACTAGGGCTGTCAGGCCTCATGCCAGGCATGTAAATTACTGGTATGTATGCTGTGAATAAAATTCTAAGAAAAAAAAATTATTTGGATTGAGAAAATGTGAGAATTAAATATTCTTCATTTTTTTTACAGAACCCCTTTCTCCATTTTCTGCTGTCCATACTCCCTGTTTGCCCCTGCATTTCTTTACCCCACCCACCCTACTTCAAATTGACTTTGGAAAAGGGTGAGGTGATGATCTTTTAAACAGATGGTTTCCTTCATTAGGGGATTTCACTTAAAGAAGAATGAGGGCACAACTTCTTTAGCTGCTAATGAATTATCTATTCCATTTGAGGACACAGGTTTCTATGCCTTGTGGCTCAGGCTTGAATCCACTACATGTCTTAATTCAATTCCACCTCAAGAGTCCTTTATCATTCACACATCAGATAGCAGTGAAGAAGACATGATAAAGTGATCGAATCCAAGAATAACTGAGTATTAGATAAAAGATTCTGTCCCTGTGTGGTGGCACTAGGATGCAGAGCAGCTTCACTAATAATGGAAAAAAATGCAAACAACTAAGCTGTTTGTTTAACAACTAAGCTGTTAAAGTGATGAATGAAGGGAAACCAAAATGTAATATAATTTACATTTTAAAAATTGTACTGGAAGAAAATCAGTCCTTCCTATTTGAATCACCATTGAGAAGCTATCCAGGACTCCCAGTAACCCACATACGTTCCCTGCCAGGTGACACTATCTTTTAAAGACTTCCTTTCCCTCTGTCTCAGAACTTGTAGAAGATCTTCAAAACATGTATTACTTGACAATCCCATGTCTGGAGAGGTGCATTGGTTATTACAAAGAGTTCTGCAAACATCAGACTTTTCTCTTGTTTTTCTTTCTTTCTTTCTTTCTTTTTCTTTCTTTCTTTCTTTCCCTCTTTATTCTTTCTTTTTTAAGGAAAGATGCAGACAAGCAATCGGACAGGCAGGAAGAGAGAGGAGGAAGGATTTATTTTACTTAGCATCTTGTCTGTTCTTCCTGGCCTGCATTCTAGAACCTGTGTCCTTGGGACATATGTGAGCTGAATCTGCCAGACACCAACGACATAACCAGTAAGACATGAGGGCATGCCCAGACTATGCTCTTTTAATGTTAAACATTTGTTTAATTTTAACAAGTGTTCTAATACATATAAGTGAAAGGGAAGTCTTTAAATGATGTTGAAATGTAAATGTTTATGTGGAAAGAAAATAAACATCAATATTTTCCTTACATATAAATAACCTTATATATGAATATAGACTTAACATTGATCAAAAAGCCAAATGTAAAAACTAAAACTATAAAATGTCTTGAAGATACAGAATAAATTCTTCCTGATACAATTTTAACCACAGATTGTTTTGTCATATCACAAGCAGGAATAACTATAAGACAAAATAATAAGAATTTGATAGACTTCATAAAAATAAAAAACTGTGCTCATCTAAAGACATCATTAAGAAAATAAATATGTAAACCAAAGACTGGAGAAAAATTCATAAAAGATACATTTAGCAAGACTTGTGTTTCAAATATATGAAAAAATACTTCAAGTAAATAGCAATATAATTAGACATAGAAATGGAAAATATACTTTACCAAGAAGGATATCCAAATGATAGATTACTACATGAAAATGTATTTAATATCATTAGAGAAAGACGTATTTAAAACCACAGTGAAAATCATACTCAAATACTGGGATTTCTAAAATGAAAAAGATTGATGACTCCAAGTGGTGAAGACATGTAGAGAAACTGAAAACCTCACACATCGCTAGTAGGAAAGTGACATGGTACAATCACTTTCAAAAAATTTTCATAATTTCTTTGAAGAATAAGGGGTCAATTATATGGTGAATGATATAATTGAACGTTAAGTATTTTTATTGTGATATAAACAGATGTCAATATATGATACACACCTAAAACATAGAATGTAATAATGCACTGTTACTTCACCAAAAAATGATTAAAAACTTAAGCATGCATTTTGCTATAAGATCCAGCAATTCTAATCCTCAATATTTAGCGAAGACAAATGAAAACATATATTACTTAAAATTTTATAAAATAACTCTTTTACCATCAGAATCCTGATTTTTCTAACACTTATTTGGATAAATGGGGTGGATTAGAGCACTTGAACTTTTATCCAACAGTGAATTCTCATGTATTAAAAAAAAACAGCTGCTACAGAATCAAGTGTTCCCTGTCCTAATCTAGCAGGACAGTTTTGAAGGTTCTTTGGGCTCTATCTCAATGTAAAGCTTATTATTGTAATCTTACGGTGAAGGAAAACCTGGAAAGGTGGTGGTTACTTTTATGTATCATGTACAAATGTTGATTGATAATGATGAACACCATAAACCTATAAAATGCTCTGGTGCAATGTTTCTTTAATACAACTAAATAAAAATAACAGCTATTATAAAAAATGCAAATTAAAAGTACATGTCTGTTTCAGTTTGTGTTATATGTGTTCATTTTAATTCTCTGAGTCTATATAACTATCTAATAATATAAAAAGGAGGAAAATATATTTGGGGGAACAAAAATACATTAGAAAATAATTAAAACTCAAGGAAAAGGAAATATTTTGTAGTATTCGATTTTAGATAACATTGTCTCTCCTTCAAACTTGAAATGCTGTTAATCTATTTCTCCTTCTGGAAAAAAAAAATTAGTTACAATGTTGGAGAGGCAATTATGTTTTCCAAATATTCTCTGGAGAGTGAGTAGACTGCTCGTGGTCACAGGAGTGTGGAGCTGTGGTTAATTTTCCTGGAATGGTGATGACACATCACTGCACTAGATTATGCTAGCCTGGCAGTCTCAGTTTAAATAATTCACTGGGTGTCATTTCCATTCAGGGGAGTGACAGTACTTCCTCTCCCTCAGCCAAAAGCCTCCTCAAGAGGGATCTGCTTGCGACCTGTTAAAGGGTTAGCAGCTTCAGGAACTCTCGGGGGGACTGTCTAATGAACTCATTGTGACAACTGATATTTAATGGTGACATATTCATCGATCCAGAGCTTTGTTACAAGTCATATACTTATTGAGTGGAGTTAAAACAAACATACCTCTGTCACTTGACCTTCAATCTTAAATTTGGGCAACCAACTCTTTACATCTACACAAGTGGCAGTTTTCAACATTACTTCCAGAGAAGAGAGGGATGATCAAACAAGTTAAGTTTCTCAGTTACTTCTTTCCAACAAGAGAAAGAATTAACATCTGTTGAAAGCCTAGCCTCATAGATTAAGTGTTTAACATAAATGACCTCATCATTTTCCCTCTTTACAAATAAAGAAATGAGAAGGGTCCATTTGTCCAAGGTCACGCAGCTATTTCGTACTGGAGGTCAAGAATTAAACACAGGGCTATTCGATATCCAAACTTTCTAATGTAGGGATGGTCCCTTCTGCCTTTAAATGAAATATATGTGTGTGTGTGTGTGTGTGTGTGTATATGTATGCATATATATATTCATGAATGAACTTCTTATCACGCAAAGAGTCTGAAAGAAATACACTTCTGGAGCAAAAGTATATCAATGACTCTGTTTAGAAATGTTTAAGTCCATTCTATAAGCAAGCTCAGAAGAGTCTACCTGTTGTTGCCTATAAAAATGACAGTAGAGGGCACATATGTTTAGAAACTGAGATATATCTCTTCATAATGGAAATACTGTAGAAAATCCCATAAATGTACAAATTGCTCAAACTTGAATCATGACACATTGCAGTATAAAAACTAAAAGGAAAACTACCTCTGAAAAATTTGTTACAATACTGTATAAGAATCAAAGATATTTACCACTAGAGTGCAGACTAGATCTAGTACACTAGTAACATATTTTTGCTTTAAAATTCATTAAACCTACATGCCACTTTGTTAGCAATGGAAATGAATAAATTGCAAGCAAAGAATATTTTCCAAACAATCTAACATATTAACTATTGACTTTCTGACAAATAAGTAGAAAAAATATAGTTATTACTTCAAACATCTGGGTAGAAAGTAAAAATACTCAGGCAGTCAACAATTTTTCAGTATACATGATCCCAAATACTAGGTTCAATAAAGAAATAAATTATCTAAACAAAAGTAAAGACAAAATAAAAGGAAAATAAATAGTTTGTTTTCTCTGTGAGTATGCGTGTATTAAAAGCATGATATAATGCATTGTACAACACAAATGATTTAAAGAATGTATTATTATAATAAATGTGTGAATTCTGTCTTAGAAATTATTTTGTTTTCTATAGATCAGCAGTTTTTGAAAAGGCTCTGTGCCTCCAGGATTACTTCCACTAATTCTTGTTGGTGAAATTAGTTATATATAGAGTTACTAATTCAATGGTTTTAACTAAATTATTCCAATTACTCAATTCAAAGGGTCCTGAGTAACCACAAGGATACCAGGGGATATTTGAAATAAGATGAGGATCCACAAGTTCTGTCAAAACAAAATATGTGCCAAAGTTAAATAGGTAGGGAAGACTTATATCAAGAGTATTGAGATATGATGGAGAGACCAGAACTAAATTCTGAACTCAACTCTGGTGAAATAAACAGCAGGAGTTTTTTGTTTTTTCTTTTTTAATTCAAGGGGGTGAGGAGAACACAGAGCATGTATGTTGCTAATTGGCTTTAACCAGAGGAAAAGTAAACTTTTTGCATCTTCCTGATGGAAGATAGCTTTACAACTTGGAACTCATGAAAGTTAGATTCTTACCCTCCCAGAGATACTGGGAAACAGATAAAATTGGCAGGAGTTTATATACATTATGAGATTTATATACAACACAAGGGGGCAGAGAAAGAATTACAATTTTTTGCAAGTAAATGTGTAGAAAAGGAAGATGAAGGCCCAGAATCAGGAAGGACTATTTCTAACGTCCATTCAGACTGAGGGGGATACTTAGGCTGTCTTGATAAGTTTTAAAGGTGAGATTTAGCAAATAAAGTGCAAAGACCTCCAGAGATAAATTTTAATCAAGGTCTTTGCAGGGGGATAACTTAAAAATCCCATCCCCCCTGCCCCCCGCCCCACACCCAAGTCCTTAGATTCTAATTGTAGGCAACTATGACTCAGTTTTTCTTGAGTATGTCTTAAAATAGCAAATTTTTTACAATTTGAAAATGCATTTTCAGAAAGTGGCACGTTACCAAAGGTATTTTGCAGGTTTCAATTCCACCTTTGAACTTAGTTTCTATTCCCTACCTCCACCACTGCCAGTCCCTGGTCCCAGCCAGTCTGCCACTCTAACTTTGGCTTTTGCATTTTTTCTATTTAATTCTTTATATGTGAGATGTAAAGCTAATTACAGAAAGCTGCCATTGTTCCTTCTCTTTTTCCACCCCTACAATAAACCATATGACTTTGTGAATGCTTTCCAAGGTTTGAGCACTACGGCAAGGCTACAATCAGTGCAAATGGTCTATAGAAATATGAAATCAGAAATTGATTTTGTAGGTTGATGGACAAGTAAAGTTGTTGAACAGAAGGATAAGCTAATGAAAATCAAAAGCAACTTGGCTGACACCTGGCAAGTGCATTATGTTTATATTTGAATGGCTATGTCTATTTATCCAAGAAATTAAAGCACCAACAGAAAATTGAGAGCATCATGCCAACTGAGAAAAAAAATTTTTAAGCAGTAATGCACTGACATCACGGTTGATGTCAAATGCATGGATACCACATGGAATGGATAGATAATTCCAGTAATGCTTAGAGACCAGTACATTTTCAAAATAAAGTAGTTTTGTTTAAGTGATGGAAGATGACAAACACACACCATCATCATTCTCCTTTATCATCACTGCCAAAACTGTTTTCACTTTGCCTTTATTTTTGTCCTCTCATATGACTCATTCCACATATTTAAGATTAAATGCCAAAATCTCTGTCATATTGCTCCCAATTTTTCTCCTCAGTTACTTGCTCTGTCTCCTTTTTCATCTATAAAATACTCAGAATCCTCTTATCTTTAAAACTTTTCTTAAACTTGCTACCTACCCACAAATTGCCATCTTGTTTATCTTCTCCTTTATACAACTAAAGCCATATTATCCCCACCTCACACTCTAATCCACTACTTCAGAAGCTTTTCCCCATTCATCTATCAAATGCCTTTTTAGAGATTACCTGTGACTTTCTGATCTAGAAGTTCAGTGACCTTTTCTTACACCTATCTCTTTGAATTCTCTATAGAATTTGACACAGTTGATGAAACATCTTTTCCTTATAAAATCTATCATAAAAAAAATTCCTTATCTGAAGTGCTATCACTTACAGTATCTAATTCCATCCTACTTTTAAAAGCAAGATTGCAAAATCACATAACTAGTGACTGTGTCAGTTAATCCTGGTCCAGTGCTGTTATTATGTTGCTGACACAGAATGGTTCAGTGCACAAGCCCTGAGCTTCATACTTAAAACTGATTTCTCATTCTCACATCTATTCTACCTTAGATTCTCTACATCACAATTTCTTTATGTATTAAATGGAATCAATAATGCCACAGCATAAGATTATGGCTGAGGTTTACAGCCCCTAACTAATTTCACTAACTAAATTCTGTTATATATAGAACATAATAAGCAAACTACTTGCATCTCCAAACCATTATCTACATACTCAATTTAGCAAATAGTAACAGAGTGTCTCTTAATTCTTAGAGAAAAAAATAGAAGGGAAAATTGCAGAAGTTTGCACTCTGTTACTTTTCTTTCCACCTTTGTGTAACTATACTGCCCATATTTTCTCCTAATGTTTGGTTACTCCATTTCATTTATTATTTCCTGGATGATTCCATTTCCTTCTTCTTATATTATGTCATAACCCAAAATCATTCCTCAGATGTGTGTTATTCTTTAGGCAATCTACCTGATAGGGATATAAAAATCATGTTTCCACCTGTAACTACAGCTTGGTGTTATCACTTAAACTTCAATTTTATATCAAGTGCCTGTTTTAAATTTTTTTATATACCTAGTGTTTCAAACAAAACCAGTAACTTGATTAATAGCCAGATCTATCTTAACCAGATTTTTCTTAAAAACTTGCCTATTTTTACATTGCTATTAGAGCTGATCCGTAGAAAATTTCAAACTCAGCCTTTGTAAATAATGTATAGTAAATATTATTTGTAAATTAAAAATAAATAAATCTATCATCCTACTTTACCATGCCTTTCATATCTTCTTAGATTTCCTAATTCATTGGTGGGGCCACTACCCACCTAAACTTTGAATTCAGAGACTATATTGCTTTTTACTTCCCTACCTCACCTTACTACCTTAATATCAATCTCATCTATGCCCAACTGCAATTTAAGTGTTCATCACTTCACACTTGAAATACTAAATAAATAAGCAAAGTAAATAAAACCTCCCTAAAAATCAACTCTTCTGCTATCTAGCTTCTTAACCTCAAAATGTCTTGCAGCTGATAATACACCCTCACTGTTGGCATGTGCTCACCTTGTGCCAGTTAATTGAGTTTGATCATTTCACATCACTGTTCATTAAATACACCATAAGTTCCTCTCAATTGCTTCATGGATGGAGTAAGATGTTGAGCAGGTGGTTTGTTCATCCTTTATAAGCAAGACCTTCTTTCTCCAAAGTAAACTTCATGCAATCAGATGCTCTACTATTAGTCTCCATCCTTACAGTCCATAAGCAGTGCCACACACCCTTCATTCTGTTTATAACTCTGTGCTTGGTGCATACAGTTCCCTTTCAGAATGCATTTTTCTACTGATATGTCTAGACAAACTGCGTAGTAACCCCTCAAACTTGTGTTGTTAGTAATCTTGGCTCTCTTCTTCTGAAGTGTTTACTCTAAGTTTGGCTCTGTGGATACACTAACCCATTAGATTCTCACCATTTGTTGAAATAGGCACTGTTATTTATTTCTGTCACATGAAGATGGAAACCATTACAAAGACTAAGCAACTCATTCAATATTGGTAAAGATTCAAATTCAATCTTTACTTCTCCTCAAAATTATACTGACCCCATAGTGTTAGTTTATTTTCTCTTGACCTCTAATTCATTATGCCCCAGTCTTAGACATTCATAATTTCCTCTTCTGGGGATTTTGTACCTTGTCTACCTTTTATTTTCTGCATAATAATAAAAAGATTAGAAAAAGACATACATATGTCTGACATTGTCCAAAGTGCTTTTCATACTCTAACTTATTTGATCTTAGCAGTAATCATATAAGAATGTTTACATTATTCCCATTTTACTGATGAAACTGAGGAACAGAAAAGCAATGTGTCCTAGGAAATATGTAATTTTAGTTTCATGGGCATTTTGAAAAGAAAGACTTTCCCATCATTTATTCCCAGAATAGAGAGAGAGCATGGCCCACGGAGAGGACTTCATAAATATTTACTAAACAGACTATCACTGTTTTTCCTTGTCCACTAACCCTCCCATGTTGATCAGAAAGTTCATAAATTTTAATTTACATCTGGTCTTCACCTCTTCTGCTATTACCCTTGGTTTGTGTTTTTATCTCAATAAAGTACTGGCCAATAATTGGGTAGCATGACCTACTCTCCCTCAAACCTGTTTTGTTGTTGTTGTTTGTTTTTAATGTACTTGTCCATTGTTTGAGAAATCACAAGGTTTCCTATTTCTTAAAGAAAAAATTAAAAGTCTGGAACTTAATCTTGGATGCATGTCTAATAAAATCCAAAAATACCTCCACTTTATATAGCAATCAAATAAAAACTCATATATTGAGTATTTACTCTGACCTCAGGACTCAAGCATTTCTCACACATTATCAAAATTAACACTTATGCTCCATTTTATAATAAGTCACAAACTCAAAAAGAAGCTTTTATACCAACTCAATGACTCTGGAGTCCCCAAATGTTTTTGGATTTTTTTTCTGTATTGGACTATCTCCAGTGACTTAAAATATTTTAGACTTAAATGTTCAAGGATCGTTTCCTAATTTCTTCCTTTTCATGATCTTTTCTTCAATTTTCCATATTAAAACTCTTAAAAACATTTGTTATTTGTTCATAATTTATCATAATTATATCCTTTTCTAGAGCTCAAATTTAAGCCTCTTTAATCAGAAACTGTATAAACATCATTTTGTACATTACTTATATAAAGCATTATAAATATTATTCATAAATGATAAGACAGCATATAGAGAGAGTGGTTCAGGGTTTCTATTCTATAATCACACTGTATATTAGGAGTGTGATGTACTGTAATTTAAATATTCACATCATGAAAAAATGGTAAGTAGTTGTAATTAATTCATAAGTCTCTTATGAGAAAAAGTAAATAAGGATGTTTGACAGAGAACAAGAGTTAGTGAAGATGTGTTGTCAATTTGGATAACTTCTTTTTATCCTTTTTTTTTAAATCTTGCCCTGTGGATAGTCCATAGATAGTTCTAATGAGTTTTAATTTTCTCAGCCTTATTTGGATGTTTTTGAGATGTCAATTAGTGCTTAAGCTTCTATTGAGTGCAGCTGGTAAATAAGCATATTTACGTAATATTTATACAAAGCTTTGCATTTGAAGTGAATAAAGGGTCCTTCATATGCTCATAGTCAATTTTTGGAGAAAAAGGTGAATCTTCTCATTTAGTCTCAATAATCCTCATCTGAGAAACAAACAAATAATCTTACCAATATTTAAATGATTGAAAAGATAATCATTGAAACTATTAAAATTTTATATAGTCAGGTATGTCAACTAAAATGAACTTACACTAGAAGATAAGAATAGGAAAAAATACCATTCATTTTTAATTTTAGAATCAAGAAAAGTAAGCCCACTATCATGAGAAAAAAAAAATGCTCTAGCATGAATAAATCAGGAAAATCCCTCTTCTGAAAATCCCTCTTTGAGAACTCGATAAGAGAGAAAAACTGTATCACAATTTTCATAAGGTTGCATTTATATATTTGACTAAAACATAAAAACTTCATCCATGAGAAATCTATAATGGATGCACCCTGGCAGAGTTGTGGTTTGGTCCACCACCTTCAGCCAGTGCAATACTCAGACATCCAAAGGATCTAGATTAGCATTCTGGGGAGAACAACCAAGATGAACAACTAAATAAAATAAAGTGCTTCTTCCTCTTCTCTCTTCCTACTGGCCTGCCTCTGTCTGCCTTCACTCTTGCCTGCACCTTTCCTTAAAAATAAATAAATATATACATACATACATAAAGAAGAAACATTCTTCAATAATCTAAGTGATATAAAAGCATTTGATCTTTTTTAAAGTGAGACTTTCTTTTCCTATGATTGTAAAAATTGTTCAGAATTTCTCTGAGCTAGCCAGATAAAGTGATCATTTTTTTTAAATAAAATCAATGGATTTTAATCATAGACTAGAATGCATATATGTGAGATGTGTCCATAGTTAAATATGAGGCGCTATCTAGAGAATAAATTATATTATAAACAAATGATAGGTTTATTTTTAACACATAATACGATACTTAGAACTTTAAACTGAAAGAATACAGGAGTAAAACATATAGATAAGACAGACAACATGACCAAACTATAGTCTGCTAGCTCTTTGAGTATTTTGCACATATATCTGAAATACTGTTACTTTTGTTATTTCAATAATATGTATCAGTCTCTATAACACTGATACATAAAAGCAAGTAACTGGAGAGTTTTCACTGGTGTTGTTTGAAATTTGAATTGTTTTTTTATCTAAAGTCCATGAAACATGTGACACATTTTATTTGATGATTTATGGCATATGGAAATGTGCTCTTCATTTGAAAAATCTATTGAAGCTTGTCATTGGCTTGCTTCTGTTATTTATAGCCTGCCTAACATGTTGGGAAAGGGGTTTAATGGCCAGCCTGAGCAGATAAAGAATACACAAAAGTTCAGCATGATTGGAACTTAAGACTTATAATTCATTTCCAGCACACTCCAATGTCTTTCTAACATTAGAACTGAAAAATTTATTCTCCACAGTAGACTACAAAATATTATCTTCACAGCTTTTAAAGGGCTTGAAATACCACCAACATGTTTATTTGTATTTTTTCAATGTTCTTTCCTCAGACATTGCTCTCTTAAGTGTTGAATGTTGGGTCTCCACTGATAAATGGACCTGTCCTGTCATCTATATTGTGCTTAGTCCTTATTTCAAATCACAAGCAGTGAACTGTTTTACTGACTGCTCATTTAAACCAATTAACAAAGTTGTGCAGAATTTTAAACCAAACATTATTTTTCCCAGTCCAGATAATATTTTCTTAGCTCACATGAACAAAAGTCTGGCTATATATGTGTGTTTAAATAAAATTTGGATTATTAATACTTTGTGATTAGTATTTTAATTTTGAATAAAAAACTTGAGTATCAGACAACAGATTAATAGGAGCTTAGATCAGTGTATGAGATACTTGAAAACTATTATGAAAGATTCTTTCTTTAAACCTAGCATCTTTTCCAAAACTGCTCATCAACAGTTCATTTCTGTTGAATCATAAAATCTCTTAGTCTCTATAATAACTATCAAAGATGTACAACTAAAGCTGATACCAAAGAACAGGATAAAAAAAGTAAATTTACTTTAGTGACACTTTGTTTATCAAAACTATTTCTTTTATAAATTACCTTCTGTAAGCCAAGGAAAACCTGTCTGTACCACAGAACACTGCTTACCCCTTTGGTGCTCAAAATGTACAGTAGAATTTTGAAGTAAAAATGTCACTAAATAGTTATCTCCATACAGGTAAACTGTGAGCGAAAAAATACACATTTTGAATCAGTGATTCTAAGATAATTTGATAACAGTGATAATTTGAAAGCCCAGCCATCATCTACTGTAAACCACAAGTATTAAATAAAAAGTTCAAATATAATACTACTGTAAAGGATTTCCAGCTATTTAAAAAAAAGATGAAATTCTGCCACTTTCAAAAACATGGAGAATCTAGAGGATGCTACAGTTAATGATATAAGTTAGACAGAGGAAGGCAAACATTGTGTGATTTCACTCATACGTAGCATGTGAAGAAATCAAAGAAATGAAGAAAGGCAAATAAAAGTAGAATGTTGTTCGACAGGATAAAAAAGGGAGAGATAAAAAGGTTGGCAAATCCTATTAAAGGGGTCAGTTACATGATGAAGGAGAGAATTAAACTTTTAATGGTGAATGTAATCTATATACAGATGTTGACTTACAATATGCACACCTTAAACCTATAAAATGTTATAATGCCATTTTAATTCAGTATAAATAAATAAATAGAAATAAATTTAGAAAAAAATGTAGTAATGTCTAATCAAGAGCGCAGCTCTGTTTTTCAGTTGTGCATAAGTATGTAACAAATATACATCGACGCAGAAAAGGATTTGAAAGGAGAGTAAATCAACATTCACTTAAAAATCCTATAAAAGGGACAAAAATTATATGATAATCTCAATGATGCAAAAAAAGAATCAACACATCATATTAAAAATCCTCAAAGAATGGGTATAGACAGAATGTATCTCAACATAATAAAGGCCATATATGACAAATCTTACTCGATAGTGAAAACGGAAAGCTTTTACTCTAAGATCAGAAACAAGGCAAGGATGTCTACTCTCACATTACTCATTATTTTGTTAGATGTCTTAGCCAGCGGAATTTAAATAAGACAGGACATTATAAGTATCCAAATTAGAATGGGAAAGGTAAGATTATTACTATTTTCAATAGTATTCATTTTGGCAAGCCACAAAATTAACATACAAAAAACTGTTTCATTTCTATATACACAAACACACATACACACACACACACAAAACTAACAGCGTGAGAAATCTGGAAAATAACCTTATTTAAAATTGCATCAAAAATAATGAAATACCTTGAACAAACATGATTAAAGAAGCTAAAGACCTATAGAATGCAAACTATAAGATACTGTTAAAAGCAAGAGGAGAAAAAAAGAAACGGAAAGCTATTCCATGTTCATGGATTGAAAGAATTAGCATTGCAAAATGATCAGATTTCTCAAAGCATTATGGATATTTAACAAAATCTTCATCAAAATTTGAATGAAATTCTTCACAGAATGGACCAAAATATCCTCAAATTTGTTTGGGACTATAAATGGCCTCAAATAGCAAAGAAAACCTGAAAAAATAAATAAATAAATAAATGGAGATATCACTCTTCCTGACTTCAAACTGTACTACAAAGTAATAAAAATCAAATGAACATGATATTGAAATAATGCCATGAGATAATGAAACTGACTGAGAATCCAGAAATAAAATCATACACTTGTGGTCAAGTGATTTACAACAAAAGAACCAAAAACGTACAATGCAGCAATGACTGTCTCCTTAACAAATGGTGCTGTGAAAATGAGCAGACATATGCAAAAGAATAAAATGTGAAGACTAACACTATACACAAAAATCAATTAAAAATGGGTTACAGGCTTGAATATAATAACTGAAACCATAAAATGCATAGAAGAAAACAGGCAACACACTACTAGACTTGGTCTAAGAGTTATCTTTGGGAACTTGAATCCAGTGGCAAGGGAAACAAAAGTCAAAATAAACAGTTGGGGCTATATCAAACCTTCAGAAAATAGCTTACATAGAATCAATAATTATTTATTTCTATGTGAATGTTCAATAGACACTTCCAATCTAATATGTCGAAAACTAAATTTTCAACAGAAAAATCACCAAATAATAAGTAGATAAAGCACATGCTCTATTTGCTGCCTTTTTCATCTCTGTTGAAGATATCATCTTTCAGTTACTCGGGTAAAAAAAAAATCCCTAGAATCTTTTTAATTTCTTCTCTCTCAGAGTCAACATCCATTACAGCAGAAAAATTATACTAGTTTTACATTCATATACAGCATATGTGAAATTTGACATTTTCTATCATATTCACTGTTACCATCTACCACTATCTCTTGCCTTGCAAACTACAATCGCTTATAGTTAATCTATCGAGAAGGAATCGTGGAGACTACAGTCTCTCTTTCATAGTTTGGATGATCAGTATCTAAGTGGAGAAGAAATTTGCTGTTTCCCTCAAGGTAGAAATTGTTCAGTTGTCTTATGATATTTACTAAGTTTTTCTTCATACATTTCTTCATTATGGGACTTGCTTTAATTCTACCTGAGTGCTTGAAGAGCTCTTTATTAATGTCATTCAATAACTTAAGGCCATGCCTTAATTTTGGCCATTCTGTATCAAGATTTCTTAGAATAACACAAACTCCTTGGGTTTTCATGCTTAATTCTTCCCTTATTTCACTTAAAATAGCTCTTCCTGATTTTCTGGATTCTCTAACTTGGGAATTTTGATATTAATAATTTTTAATTTGCTTTCTCTTTTTTACCTTTATATAATATAATCTCATTGCCTCTTCACTTAGTCTCATTTCACCATACCTTTCCTATGAATTATAAACTCATGATCAATATATAATCTATTATCTGCTGTATTATATATATGATATATAATATATTGCATATTATATAATTACCTGCATAATTAAATATATACAATACATATTATACATAATACAATTACAATAATGAGGTTTTTTTTCCCCCTTGGGTAGTTTTGGTTTACCCTTGGGAATTTTAGAGTTTTTTTCCTCTGCTTTGTTTTTTCTCCAGGAAGTTTAATTGCCAGGCTACACATTTTTCTCTTTCTCATGCTTAAGATTGGCATCTTTGTCCAGAATTTCTGTTTTCTCCTACTTAATGAGAATTAATTTCTCTTGACACAGCCCACATTAGCTAATGGTTAGTACTCTCTTGAGCTAATAGTTTGAGAATTTGAGTTTTGCTGTTATATATACGTTTGACTTTTTGAAAGTGTGGGCAAGTTAGAGAGAGAAAAAAACTCTGTGTGAATGCAGTCTTTTTTGAAAAACCAGGCATGGTCTCTTTTAAAACAGTGCTAAGTATCTTCACTAGAGTTCCTTTCACTGAGTTCAGGTGTATATTATTCTATGGACAGATCCATTTGGATTTTGATTATTCTCCTGGAACACAGTGACCCCTAGTGGTTTCACCTACTTGCTGAGAATCTGAGCTCCTGCAGGTTGGGTAGAGAAGATTCTAAAAGATTTTTTCTTAATATTTCTTTTGGTTGTTTATTCTCTCAATGTGTTCTTCTAAGAATATGTAGAATATTTCAGTTATTTTTCTTTCTTCCTTATGAAAGCATTTGAGAAGTGGAGAGAGGGATGAGGGTTAAACTGCATCATACCATGATCATTACTTTTCAAAGTTTGCAGTGTGGAGTTGAGTTGGTTTGCATATTTGGATGCTGTTAGTGAATTCATTACTGGCTCTGTCAGTGAATGGAAGTTATCTGCTTCATTATATCTTCTTCCTTTCTTACCTAGTAGTAAGACATTTTCTCCTTGTGTGTACATGACTGTCTAAATCACATTTACTAAAATCTGCTGTTGCTAAGGATAGGCAAATGATTGTCAGACAATAAAATATTTTTTGGCATTTTCTACTAAACCTCCTTAGAAGATTGCAAACATTCTCCCTTGCTGTTTTGCTCTTCTGTGGTCCTGCTACTATACTAATACAAGGAGGGAATGGATGGGATTTTAGTCACCAATTTATAACATGAAAACAAGGTCTAGGGATGAAGGAATGAGACTGGGGCAGTGACAGTTCCATAAAACCATCAGAATTCACTTATGCAGGAGAAAAGAAACAGTTCATTTTAAATCTACTCATATTGGACCTTTTTTAATCATATGGAGTTAAACATAATCCTAAACAGTATACTAATATAGCTCATTTCTTTTCATTGTGTCAAGTATTACATTAAGGGGGGATTCTGTAACCTTAATTTTTCCACTATTATTATCTAATGTTTTCTTTTTAAGTTAACATTTACATGATGATTTATTTAAAGAAATATTTTCTTATATAGATATATAAATTCAAACACATATCTGCATATATATAATTTTTAAAGTTTTCTGATGTTATCATAAAATTGGTCACAACACTCCCTTATTTTCTAATCCATCTTGAATTTTTGTCCCTTTTAAAATTCTTTATATTTTATTTGCAAC
Source organism: Solenodon paradoxus (assembly GCA_004363575.1). Lineage (NCBI taxonomy): Eukaryota > Metazoa > Chordata > Mammalia > Eulipotyphla > Solenodontidae > Solenodon > Solenodon paradoxus. Next base: position 444,585 of record RJWH01000020.1, read on the forward strand.
TTCTCTCTTTTTCTCTTGAGCAGTGTCAGAAAGTTTATTTTTAAAATTTGGAAAAAGTCAACTTTTAACTTTTTTCATACTATTTTAGTTCTGTTCCTTATTTCACTAATTTCAGTTCTCACCTTCAGTGTCTCCTTTCCTGTACTTTCTTTGGATTGATTTGACTGTTTCATCCATAATTTCTTAATTTAGATATTTAATTCACTAATATTAGTCCTTTCCTTTCTAATTTTGTTGATTGAATTTATAATTTTTCTTTTAGGCAGCAATATTGCCCTATGTGTGTATTTTGATAATTATATATTCTCTAATATTATTTATAACATTTAAAAAATGTTTATTATGACCTCTTCTTCTATCTATGAGTAGTTTAGAAATGGTTGTGTTTTAAATGTCCCAAAAGAGGAGAAAAGGACAAATTTACATTCATCATTGATTTCTATTTCAGATTTCTGTGTTCAGGTAACACAGCCCAATGTTATCTTTTTTAATGTCTTGATACTTAATTTGCAGCATAGTAAATGATCATTTTTATGTGTGTACTTGATAAATTGTTCTTTAACTGTTAGAATGTATGTGCTATATGCATAAGGTTTCCATATGACCAAATGCCTAGGTTAATCCCATTTTATGTGCATCATCCTCATATAATAATTTAGAGCAGCTGCCCACCCCCATTCATGAAAGCACACTATAAATTTGTTGTTTAAGAACACTAAATTATTATAAATCAGACATTAAGCAAAGTTTGTCAATGCATAATTCAAGCCTTTGGTATCTAAACAAATTTTTCAGTCATTTAATCATGTAAATAAGAGAGATTTGCTGAAATTGACTATACCGGTGCATTACTCCACTTTTTCCTGAAGTTAATATTCATTTCTGTTTTATTTATGCTGAGAGTATTTTATCAAATACTATTTGCAATTTGCATAGCTTCCAACTAAGCTGAGTTTTTTTCACTAACTTCTTATACTAACTTTTTGTCTTATTACTAGCTGCACAGCTTTATTTTGGTTTGCATTGTCCTGGTTTACATTTTTTTTTTAATTTTCAAACTATTTTTTTATGTTTTGCATCAGAGAACCAAGGCAAATTAAAAAAAAAAAAAAAAAAAAAAACCTATCTATCCAAGGTTATCTAATTTAAAAGAGACCAAGAGAGAGAGAGATCTCAAAACCCGGTCTCCTGATTCTAAATTCCTGATGTTTTTAATAATAACTACAGACAATGACTCAATGCCCAGATTCCACCAGGTTCTATACTATGAGTTTTATATGCATTATCATCTCTCTTTCCATTAAATTTCACTGCCTCTTCAGATCATACACAGCATTAATGTGTGGTAGATGTGCTAGTATACAAGAAATAATAAATAGAAAATGCGATCGTTTGAAGACATTTTCTCTCTTGTGTCAGATAAATGGTACACTATGAAAGTAGAACAGTGTTGAAACTGAAGGAAAAATTAAAGGTTGCAAATCTAGGTTAGATGTGCTCATGATTTCTTCCATTTCCAGCTGTTGTTGGTGAACATGTCAGGTCAGCCTGTCTGCACTTTGACATCTCTTAGACAGGAGGAACATGTGTGTGTTGCTATTTTTGTAACTGCTAAGGGTGATAGAGACAGTCCCCTGGTGTGAAACTCATCAGAAATTCAATTCCTTTATTTAACCTACAATCTCAGTCATTTATAAAACTGCTGGTTTGATAGCAGAGTCTCAGATGATACTTTTTGGGAAGCTGTTCCAAAGGCCAGATCCCATGGAAATAGAAGAGTTCTTTTTCTTTTTCCTTTCTGAACTTTTTTTTTTTTTTTTTTTTTAATTCTAGATTCTCATTAGACCTGATTCATAACTACAAGACTCACACATCTCTGGACTGACTCTTTTAAAGCAGTCATAGAAAATACTACAGCACAGGTGAATTTGAGCAAGCTTGACACCTATTTACCTTTACCTAACTTTCTGTTTGCAGCCTCTCAAGAATAATTTTGTTTGGGTCTACTGCTGAAGAAGAAGAAAAAAAAGAGAGTGCATTGCACAAGAGCATTAATTCCTGACTTATTTTCTTCCTACTAAAAATGTCATCAGATGTACTTATTAAAGGGAAAGCTGTTATTACCTCTCATGGCTACTGGGTGACAAGATCTCAATGCAGGGTAATCATCTTCCAGATCCTAGAACCTTTTCTATTTGAGGAAAAGAGACTATTAAGAGTTTTTCACTGGCTCATCACTGAAGCTGCCCTTTGAGGATTTTATCTGATCCTGACAACCATTTATTCAACAGACTTTATACATTAACTGTCTTCTATATACTAAGTATTGTTCACAGTGTAATAGAAAGACAAAGAATCACAATAAGTTAAAAATGGAGATTTATGAAAGAGTTATATGCAGCTGTATGTTCACTGTGGCATTATTTATAAGTCAAGAGCTGGAAACAACCTAAGTGCCCATTGACTAATGAGTGGATAAAGAAAATGTAGTATATATACACAACGGAATGCTACTCAGATATAGAAAAATCTGAAATACTACCACTTTCTGCAATATGAATGTACATAGTGCGGGCTATGCTTAGTGAGTTAATTCATCTGAAAGATAGACACTATATGATTCCATATGCAGTATATAGAGAAACCAAGGAATGGGAAGGTTGGGTAAAATGGAATCAACTATACAGTGAAGGAAGAAAAAAAACCAGTGGTGGTAAGTTCCATGTATTATAATCAGATGTTAATTTACAGTGATGCATATCTTAAATCTATATAATGTTATGATGCAATATTCCTTCTATAAAATTTCACTAAAATTTTAAGAAATGGAGAAGCATAATGTCAAAGACACTGGAGTAATAAAACAAATAAAATTAATTAAAAAATTAAGTTTCTCAATCTATCAGTTGCCCTGTTAAGAAGTTTCCTATTATTCATGTGCATCTCTGGTATCCCCACTGAAGAAAATCACTGCCAGTTATGAATATTCCCATCTACTTTGCAGGACTTCAATTGATATTCTCCTTTGCTCCTGCTCTTAGATACCTTCAACTGTAATCTCTGTCAGGCAAATGATCTATCTGTTTTGCTCAATACAAAATTAGGGGCTAGCATAGTGCCCATGCATGGTTACATGTTTAGTAAGTGTCTACCTACTATAAAAGTCAAAGTAATCTTAGCATAATCATGAACCACTGTTAAGCATTCATGTTCCAACTTTTATCCAGCCCACACTTCCATACCTTCATGTCACATGCTTCTATTTTTGGCTGCATGTCTGGGTAGGGACACCAAGAACACCACTTCTTGGTACGATTCTTCTTTTTCATTCTCTGACACCATAGTTCCTTCGGGATTCTCATATCTCAACTTTCACCTGACCTTGAAATCTTCCATAAAAAATGAAAGCTGTGAGAACACAAACACTGGCAGGGAAAACAGTCAGATTTTCTGAGGAAAAAATAGCATAGTAGTGGGCATTTGACAATGCTGCCTTTGTAAATAAGGTCTTTGACATTCAAGACTATTTAAGCAGGTATGTGTGGAAGTCAGCTGCCTGGGGGGTTTAATTAAGCACAAAGGTCATGGTTGTGCTGCATATATTTTTTGCAAGGTACCATATATAATTGTCAGGCAGTTAGACTGTGCTTATTTCAGACTGCTGAGGTTTTTACAGAGCATCTTCATAGACTGCGGACCACTGTCTGAGGCATTGTGATGATTACCGCATGTCAAATTACTGAGCTTGAGTTTAAATAAATTATGCAGAGGTCAAAGAACACCTATTTGGCGTTTCATAAACAGTCAGAACCAGTGACTCACAGCTTCTGGGAGAAAGAAAAACCTTTTTTAAAAACTCATATCCTGCATCTCGCTGTTGGGTTTACTTTAAGCAGTCCATGGTTTGTAAAATAAATGATTTGTGTAAGAGGCTCCCTAAAATTTCTCTGCATGCCAGAGGACACATTTTCACCTATCATTTATTTAATTAGATTAAGATTATATGTACATAAGCTCAGGTGGCCATATATTTTAAACTCTAAGTCTAAACAATGAGTATTGGATTTATCCTCAAATAGAGGGTGAAGAAAACACTTCTTTAAGACATGTTCACAGAGATGTTACTGGTTTCGGCAGATTTTTAAAAAGACGGTAAATCTAAAGTCTGTGTCATTTTTACAAACTTTGTTTTGATATCTTTCTAATTTAGGTATTAAGCAACATTTAAAATTAGAAATGACCTTTAAATGAATAATATCTTAATAAAGGAAAGTGGATTGGAGGTATCTGAGTTCCAAATATGTGCCAGACTTTAATGGTCCCATATGCTATCTTATTTACTCTGCAAAACAACTTTATCACACTGGTGCCATTATTCCTGTTTCCAATATGAGGAAACTGAAGCACAGAGAGTTTAAGAAACATGGTACATATTATTCAAATAAATAAATGTGGGTCCCATGATTTGAATTGCAAAGTGTGTGTTCTTTCTACTTTGTGCCATTGTTTACATTTCCAATCTACTTGATGCTTCATTTAGGAGATACTAAGACACATGGATTTAAACAAGATAATCTATAATTATTATTAAAAAATATAACTGCTATAATAATTAGTGGTACAACATAGTCTGCCATTTCAATATTTGTAAAAAATTAAGATAATGAATTATTTAAATGTTATATACAAATTTGCGGCAGATGCTGTAAACTCTGTCACTTAGCATCAACTCCTTATCCCTATGCCCCTTATTAGTAGGAATAGTATATGAAGAGTATAGGACTAGTTCATGCCAATGAAACTTAAGCACGAGTGTGAGGATCCTGCATCTTCTTCTTCCCCTTATTTCCTGCCTGCTGCAGTCATGAGGCTGGAGGTACAGCCATCATTACCCAGATGGTAGTGCTAGAAGTCAGAAGAGGCTGGGCTCTTGAATGGCATTGGCAAACCCTATGCCAGTTACAGATAGTGACACCAACTTCCAGATCTACACTACAAATAAAATTTTCTATGGATATGGCCCTGAAGTCTCACTTTAGTTAGATGCAATTGAATGAATCCCAAACTCATATGCTCATCCCTGTGCTGATTTGACCTATGAATTCAATAATAATTATTATCAAAAGTATATTTCACATTATTTACTTCAAAAAGGATCATTTTACCCACAATAATATAGTCCAATAGGCTTAACACATTTATTTTATCAAGCAATCTTAAGACAACTATCTGGAGGTCTTAACTGAAATTGAATAAAGACCCTCTAATACAGAGTTCAGACACCATCTGATCTGAATGTTTGGGTCACCTGAACATTTGGTCATTGTTTCCACAATGGATCACTCATAAGTGGGTGGAATAAACCAAGAGGATAAAGAAATACCTTTCTATAACATCTATAGATTTTCAGTTAAACATTACTCCACCATCAAGACTCAAAAAAAGCAATGCAATCAGGTGAATCTACCTGTTTGAGATGTGAGTTTTTCAAAACTAGTGTCTTTAAGAAGATTGGTGTTCTCTACAAAAATGTGTTCTGGTGAAGACAGTCTAAAAAAGAGATGCTACTGGAAGTAACAGCCACCATGAATATCCCAAAGAGAACTAGGGGAATAAAAAAGTCTAGATTTTCTCCAAAAAAAAAATAATTGCCACTTAAATTTCTCACTCAATTTCAGTTTTCTAGTTGGTATTTATACAATTGTGAAACATAGAAAATGGAGAGGATATGTTTACAATATTAGAGAAATTCACTGACAAAACTATCCCCCAAATCTAAAACATTTTAATAATTCTTCCTGATTCTAGGTACAATTTATAATGTATATCATTATAAGACTGAAAGACAGGCAAGTATCTACACTTAGTTACTTCATCTTTATTTGCATTAATGCTGAGTATTTTTGTTCCTGACTCTTCAGAACCCACTCTCAAGAAAAGTAAAATTGAGAAAAAAATTCTCAATTTTTGCCTAGTTCTAACTTATTTGGGAGGGGGTAGCGGGTGAGGGAGTGGAAGAAGAGGAAAGATGAGAGAAACTAACAACTGAAAGCTTGCTGGGTCCACCAAAGGACTTCTAAGAACAGAATTACCTTTCATGAAATGTCCAGTTACTGACTGAGCAGCACACAAAGTGACTCTTCTATAACACCCCTACATTGTCAGTAATATCTGTTAGAGATGAAACGCTTTATGTGAGTAGATTTTTTTGTTTCATGGTTAGGTTAGGGGAGAGAGAGAGAGAGAGAGAGAGAGAGAGAGAGAGAGAGAGAGAGAGAGAGATCATAAGCTCCCCTGGGAATTCAAAGAGATTTCAGTAAGTTTGGACCCCACTTACTGTGGTTTAAAAGTCAGTTAGGCTTTACTAAGCAATAATGCACTGGCTTTTGTCACACATGCTAGATACAGGCAAAAGAAAAATTGGTTTATGTCTCCTTATGGTTATGCAAAATTGAAATTAAAATGCATGTTTGTGTATTTCTTGTAAAGAAATGGAAACAAAGATATTACATAGCTGTATTTCACAGAATTCTGTATTTTAAAAAATGCATTGACTGACCCAGAAGTAGTTTGAATAAGTTTCTTTATAGCTATTTTGAGTAAAAATGTGTGTGAACTGAAAAATTTCAAACGTAAGGACTAACTTTGTAACTGAATTGATATGAATTAACACATTCATAATGCCTCTTATATGAATTGATGAACTAAATAAGTTAGACATTTCAGAAAGGATTAATTGAATTAACAGGATAAGTGTCATCTTTTTATGTGTTTTATATGAGTGATTTGAGTACATAGGTTAGAAGATTTTTTTTTTTTCTCTAATGAGAAGAAAAGTAAGAATTTCAAAAAATAGCATGACCCAGCCTTTCAATATGCTCCTGAGTTCATGTGTCTGGACAGTCTTATGTCTCCAGAGAATGTTAGAGCTCTGAAAAGACAGCAAAGAGGTCAGATATATTTCCTCCTGGGGATTTAGAAATGAAAATAATTTTGTCTCTTTTCTAAATACTTTGTATAATAAAAATGTAGGTATGTTAATAACAGATAATTTTGATTAGTAATTATAGATTGCATTCAAAAGAACTATGCATGATGACTACTGAAAAGCATAAAAGATAACACCATTCTAACCATATTAATTAATAAAAGATTATTGCTTAAAGGATTAATCTAAAACTAGAAATTCAGATTTTAACTTCTATCTAACCTGATGCACTTTAAAAGATTTGTGTGAATCAGGAACATTATTTATTGCTGTCATTGATTATTAATGAGAATCTTATCACTAGCTCATTCTTCTTCACTCCTATTAAAAACAAATACAAGGCTATACAGACTTAAAATATGAAAGAATTTTAAAAATGTTTCTAATTTAAGGAGAACCTTTTAAAGAGGAAATAGCTTCAAACAATAACAATCTAAACCTTATGTATAATTCTAATGCTTGAGATTCTTTTGCAAAAGAGTGATTAATATCATAGCAATAATACCTGACCTGAAGAAAATGTAGCTTTTTCCTTGAAATGTTTTTAAAAATCACTTGGAATAATTCAACAATTTGCATTTCTGAGATACAAACTTTTTCAGTGTCATGTCATTAGCCCGATTTTGCTGTCCAATGTAGAATTTTTTTTTTATATTTATCTATCATTAAAGCAAAACTCAGATTCAGTACCAACATTATTCTGAAATGCCTTTCTTAGTGTTACTATCTTATAAAATAATATAACCAGTAGAAAGTCCCTAATTTGCCCTCATTTATGTAATTCTCTTACATACCAATAGTATCAAAACTGAATTATAGGGAATTCCTCTCCTTTTTTGTTATAACAATACATTTTTTACTTCTCAAAGTAGGATACACTTTTCACCTTTCTCCATTCCTCACTAATGTTTAACAATCATTTAAGGCTTCATAAACCTTTACTTACATTTTGAAAATCAGTGCTCTTCCCTCCTCTATAAAATGAAACATCCTTCCCTCAGCACTACCTCTGTTAACTAAAAAACAAGGTTTTACTGAAAAAATAATGATAAAATCAAAAGTACTTCTAGTCAGAGGTAACACTCTTTATAATGTGCATACCCAGTAACTATTCAAGAAATAAATAAATAAATAAAATAAGTGAAAATTGGGAAAAATGTTGTACTTCTACTCCTTCACTGAGAAAGAGAAAAAAACTGCTGGTGGACTCCAAACTTAGAGCATATTTCATTATAGAAACATTTCACTAAATTGATGTTAAAAGTTAATAAAAATAAAATTGTGGTTAAATATTACAGGACTTGTTAAATAAGCTTTTACAGAATTGCCTTGGCTTCTATCCATGACTAATTACATCATTACAAAGAGACAGGTCTAATTTTCAAATAATAAACAAACACAGATTATATACCAAGTCAATAAGCCAGGATTCCCAGAGAAACAGAATGGAGAATACAGATAGATGATAGATAGGTTACAGATGATGATGCTCAACATCATGATACATAGATAAGTAGATAGATACATAGATAAAGATAAAGATAAAATAGTTGCAGATAATATAGATATAGAGAGATAGAATAAAGATGCTAGAGATAGAGGAATAGAAAGACAGAAAAATTTATTGTTTCCTCAGAGGAATAAAGGCAGGTAGCCAGGCAGGAAGAGAGAAAAGCACATATATATATTCATTCATTCATTTTTAAGTTTATTTACTTTGGTTGTTCTTCCCAGTCCTAAGTCATGCCACTTGGGTCCTTGGACTTTACATAGAAAGGATGTTGAATTTGGTCACTGCTTTTTCTGCACCTATTAAGGTGACCATGTGAACTTCATCCCTTTTCAAAAATTGATATGGCAATTTACACTAATTGATTTCTGGGTGTTGAACTAACTTTGTATTTATGCGTTCAGTCTTAACAAGGTCATGAAGAGTTTTTTCATATTCCTTGGATTCTGTTTGCCATTATTTTGTTAAAGACCTATTTGACCTATATTTGAAAGAAATGTTCCTCTTTTTTTCTAGTGTGTCTTTGTCTAGCTTTATTATCAGGATATAGAACCTCATAGAATAGCTGGGACATGTTTGCTCTTCTTTTGAGAAAAGTCTATGAAGAAAATGTGCTAATATATTTTTTTAATTTTCATTGATGTGATAGTGATTTATAATAGTATATAAAGTAGTCTGAAAACTATATATGGTATGATCTCCACCAAAAGGTTAATTTCCATTCACCATGCAATTGACTCCTTTACCTAACTGCCTACCTCTGTACCCGTCTCCCCACCAGTAACTACCATTTTCATCTCATAATCTAAGAGTTTTTTGCTTTATTTGTTCATTTTCTTTCTTTAGTTTTCTTTCTTTGTAGAGTTTCATGTGTACAGATTTATATTTTGAAATCTGTATAGATTACATACACTATGATCACCACCAAAAATCTACTTTCCATTCAGCACCAAATAAGTGACCTTATCTTTACCTCCACCACCATCTCCTTTGTTAACAACCATTCTCCTGTTAGAATCTGAGGGTTTCTTTTTGTTTTGTTTCGTCTGTCAATTTTCTGGGGTTTTTTATCTTCCAAAGATAAGCAAAATCATGTTATTTGTCTTTCTACATCTGACATATTTCACTAAGCATAATACCCTCTAGATCTCCCCATGTTGTTAGAAATGGCATTATTTCATGATTTTTTGTAACTAAGTATTATTTCCATGTGTATACATGTCATATATTCTTTGTCCATTCATCTGTAATTGGGCACTTAAGTTATTTCCACCTCTTGACTATTGTGAATAATGCTGCAATGACATGGGGATGCATATATCTTTTCAAATTAGTGCTTTTATATTCTTCAGATAAATATCCAGAATTGGTATAGCTCATTTACATGTTATTTCTATTTTCAATTTTGGGGGAAATTTCCAAACTACTTTTCATAATGAATGAATGAATTTGCATCTAGTGTAAAGTGGTTTCATTTCCTCCACATTCTTAACAAAATTTGCTTCTTGTCTTTTCAATAATACTTCACTCTAACTGGCATGAGGTGAGATTTCACTGGATTTTTATTTGTATTTCACTAATGATAAATGATGAACATATTTTAATGGGATTGTTGGTCATCTGTATGTCTTCTTTGGTGAAATATATTTAAATGCTCTGCCAATATTAATAGGATTTTTGTTGCTAATTTATACAAGTTGTTTATGATTTTGGATGTTAATCCCTGTCAGATATTTAATTTACACATATTGTCTCCCACTCAATAGGTCAGCTTTTAATTTTGGTAGTGGTTTCTTTCGCTATTCAGAAACTTCTTAGTTTTATGTAGTGACATATATTTATTTTGGCTTTTGTTTCCTATGTCATTAGAGTTGAATCCACAAAGAACTCTAAGGCAGATGTCAAATAGATTACTGTCGATATTTTTCTTTATGTGTTTCAGGTCTTATATTCAAATACTTAAAACTTTTGAATTATTTTTATTTAAGTTATAAGATAGTGGTCTAATATTCTTATGCATGAAGACATTTAGTTTTCTCAACATTATTATTGAAGTCCCTTTTTCTTCTCCATTGTATGGTCTTAGCTACTTTGTTGTAAACTAGTTGTCCAACCATATGTGTCAATTTATTTTTGGTTTTTCAGTTGTGTTTCATTGGTTTCTCTGTCTGTTTTTATTCCAAAATCACGGTGTTCAGATTATTATGCTTTGTAGTATACTTTGAAGTTAAAAGCATAATATTTACATTTTTGCCCCTCCCTGCCAGGATTGCTTTGTTTTTTTTGAACTTCTTATGGTTTCATACAAACTACAGGATTTTTTTTTTTCTGTGAAAGATGCCTTTGGTATTTTGATAGGGGTTGCATTTATCTGCATTTTATTTTAGGCAAGATGGCTATTTTAATGTCATTAACTCATCTGATTCATGAATACACAATATCTTTCTATTTTGGTGAGTCTTATTCAACAACATCTTATAGGTTTCAGTGTATAGGTCTTTCACTTCCTAAACTAAATTTGCTTCTAGATATTTTATTCTTTTTGATGCAATTGTAAATAGCAATGTTTTCTTCATTTTTCTTTCTGGTAGTTCATTACTTACAAATAAAAAATGTAACAAATTTTTCCTTGTTGGTTATTTAGCGTGACATTTTACCACATTAATTCATTATTCTAGTAGTTTTTTGTTTGAGTTCTAAGGGTTTTCTAAGTATAATATAGTGCCAAGAGCAAATAGTGACAATCATACTTCTTTTCCAATTTGGATATTTTTTATTCCCTTTTCTTGACTAAGTGGTCTAGCTAGAACTTCCAATATTATGTTCAACAATAATGGTAGTGTGGGTATTCTTATCTTACTACTGATCTTAGCAGAGATTTCAACTTTCTATCACTGAGTATGATATTAGTTATGGGTTTTTCACATATGGCCTTTATTATGTTGAGGTACGTTCTTTCTATACCCACTTTTTAAAAAGTTTTTATCATAAATGGATGCTGGATCTTTTCCAAACCTATCCCTGCACAAATTGAGATGATATATGATTTTAATTCTTCATTTTGTTGATATGATGTATTACACTGATTGACTTGACACTGATTGGCTTGTGTATGTTGAACCATTTTTTCATTCCTGGAATAAATCCCACTTAACTGCAGTGTATGTTCCTTTTAATGTATAGTTAAAATTTGTTTTAAAATATTTTATTGAATATTTTAATCTTTGCTCATTGGAAATAATGGCATGCAGTTTTCCTTTTTATGATTTTATCACCTGGTTTTGGTATTAGGGTTATTTTACCTTATAAAAAGAGCTAGGAAGTGTTACCTCTATTTTTTGGCAAAGGTTGAGAATGATGTGTTTTAAATCTTTGAGTATGTGGTAGAAATCATGAGTGAAGCTGTTTGGTCCTGGGCTTGTTTTGGGGGGGAAGATTTTGATTACTTTTTCATTTCTATACTTATGACTGGTGTGTTCAAGTTTTCTGTTTCTTCATTATCCAACCTCTAAAGGTTACAGGATTCTAAGATTTTATCATTTCTTCTGCTACCAGGTTGATAAGACAAGATAAAATGTTACCAGGTTTGTTTTATTCTACCAATTCCTTAGTACTCTGTGTTAGATTTCCACACCTCACGTAGGTCCTTGTGTCTCGACAGAAAGAATTCTGTGCAATAAGGCACAGATATGTGAAAGAAGTTTTACTGCAAAAGAGGATTTATTGTGAGCAAAAGCAGCACAGGTCTATTAAAAGGAAAGTACATCCTCAAAGAAGGACGGGTTGCCTCAAGTGGGTTCGGTAGCAGGTATAAAGGAGATAGTATGTCCTCAGAATGGAGGACAGGATGCCCTGAGTGGGTTAAGCAGCTTGTGTATTCCTTCATGGGGCAAAACTACAATGCTGATTTTATTATAATGACATTATAAAGAGGAAGGTCATATAAGGACAGGGTTTTGCTCTTTTAATGCTTGTGTTCCCATCCTGTTCACACCAGGTCCACTTGACTAGATTATCAGGCCGTGTGCCTCTCCTAACTTTTGATTGGTTGGTGACCTTGTATCACTGTAATCAAGAGATATTCCCTGTCCTTGGTACCCCATCTCATGTCTTACTGACTCAGTGCTCGGAATGTCCTGGAGTTTGAAATATGTCTCTGGTCTTGAACGGTCTTAACTGACTGATGTAGTAGACAGATGTTCCTTAATAAAACAGACTTTGTCTGTTAGGGTCCTTCACCCAGTGCTCATGTCTAGATAGCTCCCTAACTATTCATAATTTATTGGAATATAGATATTCATAGTAGACTCAGGAGCCTATGTATTTTATGGTATCTGTTGTAATTCTGCCTCTTTCATTTCTAATTTTATTTGAAACTTGTCTCTTATTTACTTAGTGATTCTAGCTGAAGAACACTCAATTTAACTTATTTTATCAAGGAATCATCTCTTAGTTTCATTGATCTTTAGAATTTTTTTGTTTCAATTTTATTTATATACACTAATTTTTATTATTTCCTTCATTCAACTGTCATGGGTTTTGTTCTCCTTTTTCTAGATTTTTATGTGAAGGTAGTTTATTTGAGATTTTTGTTTCTTGATTTAAGCTTGTATTGCTAAAAACTTCCCTCAGTACTATTTTCACTATATTCTAATAGTTCTGGTAAGTTGTATTTTCATTTTCATTTGTCTCTTTTATAAATATATTTTTAAATGTTTGATAAAATTTACCAATGAAGTCATCTGGATCTTGCCCTTTCCTAATGGAAAATTTTTGATTACCAATTCAATCTCCTTGCTCATTATTGATTGTACCTATAATAACCTGAATACTAAACTGCTATGACCAAATACCACAGACTTGGTGACCTAACAAAAGAAATTTAACACTCTAGAGGTCAAAAGTACTAAATGAATTTTACGAAGTTAAAATAAAGTTATATTCAGGATCCAGATACCTACAGGAAGCTGCAGGGTTGATTCTACTCTTGCTTCTTGTAGTTATCAGAATTCCTTGAAATACGGCTACATTACTCCTATCTCTGTATTTAACTAATGCAACAGACCCTCATCATCTGACATGATTCTTCCTAGCTTGGACAAGGGCATTTGGCTCTCAGTGTTGCCATCTTTTTAATAGTGAAGTAGAATTTCTATCCTTTGAACAAACAGGGACTAGAAAAAGAGAGTACTAGATGTTTCAATGATTTTTGCATAGAACTGGAGCCTTGAAACACCAATATGGAGACCTGAAAAATGCTGACAGCCTGCTGAAGAGATACTGATACTGAATTAATCACTTAGAATCTAAGGGGAGAGGGAGCACTGTGTGAATTACTGAATCTGCCTGGAGTGGAGTTTAGTTGATTAAATGTTTCTTCATTTATATATATACATATAATATATATGTATCTTTATGATATATATATATATCCTTATGATAATTTTCAAAGGTTTTAAATGGCTATTTGTTTATAATTTTTAGCAATTAGGTTGCTTCATTAGGGAGAAGATTAATGAAGAAACTCACCTTACTCTGTCATTCTGGAAGTTCCTTATTTAAAGGCTCTGTCTCAGACACCAGCTTTCTCTGCTTTCCAAATATAGGAGATGATCTCTAGATAAACTGCTAAGAAAATCCTCTTGCTTTCACACTTGACTTGCAGTTGCCTCTTAATTAGTTTCAGCCTTTCATTATTTTTTTAAGAATTTTATCAAGCTCCAAATAGCTATTAATCCTATTTTCTTATTTCCCCCATACTTTAAAAAAATTGGATAACGATTTCACTAGCTAATAAATCCTTTCCATTGTAATATTCAACTTATCATCAATGAAAATTTCAATAGTTCAACTGCCACCTTGTGTTAGGAGTTATTTGTGCTCTACCTACAACCAGTGATGAGGTTCTTATTGACAACTGAGTCATTAAAGAATCATCTTTCATCCAAGAAACTATTAGAGTATTACATTAATCCCCAGGGATTAACACTTGTGGAAAGAAGAGGATGGAAGAATAATCAGGCAGATGAAGAAGCAAAGCTAAAATGTAGGACTGATAGCTTCACATCAATGCCAAAGTGATTCTCTCCAGATTGATGTTTTTTTCTGAATGATCCATATTTAATACATGAGCAGGAAAAATATCTTTTTATTAATAATGAAACAAAAATTTTGGAGATGTGTCATCTTTTCTCAGCATGTTCTTTTAATTTACATATTAACTGAAAGAAAGTTCTGTCATTGTTCCTTGAATTCCTTGAACAGGATATTATGTAAATAATAATGCTGTTTTCTGTCATGGAATTTGCTAGTCCCAGACTGTATATACACTAGAAATTAGTGTAAGAAACTGATAAATCCAAATCTTTCTGAAGTTCTGGTGTCCTAGGTCATCTAACCATGCCAGATTAAAAGCACTTTAAAGTATGTCTCCTGTGCTTCTTCCCATCAATCTTCTTAATATCTTTAAAAATTCTTTAATTTGACCTCTAATATCTCTAGGTCCTGTGATTTTAGGTACTTTAAAATATTCCAAATTGATGCAGAGAAAAATTATAGTGTCTTTAAGCAGAGAAATTCCTCTTGGAGGGTAATAGACATGCTAATTTTGAAGGCTTGCAATAATTCTCAGAAGCTTAACAATTTTGGTTTCTCTATATTTAATATGAAAGAATTATAGCAGACATTTTCTAAACTATGTGCCCCAATATAGACTATATAATGCTTTCTCCATTTTACATTTAAACATTATGTATTTTTAAGTTCTATGGGAATATTACAGCCATGGAAGTAGCTTCTACATCTATTTTTTTACAGCTTCTGGTCATGGTGCACTAACTATGCTGTTTGCGTGTAATTGACCCATACAGCAAGCTTCAAGTGACAGTACTTTTGGTGTAATACAATAATATGTATGATTTATATATAATAATTAAGCATAACCATTATAAGTTTATCTTAATGATTCATGTCTTGACTGATGATACATGACTCAAATTGAATGAATCAATTGAGGCATAAGGATTTGGTGATGATTGTTAACGAACGTGAACAGGAATCAGGCAGCCCAGGCTGCTCCTGGAGGGCATCCTTTAACTTTGATTAGAACCATCACAAAGCAAAAATTAGAACTGGACTACCTGAATAGACCAATCCTTGTTTATATCTTTGAATAACTTCTTATCTAAGTCTTCATTTAGATGAGTAGACATTTTTTCTTTGTGATTTGAATCAGTTTGTTTTATATTATTTGCAATGGAAAATATCCTAATATATACAAGGAATTTAATATATATCATAATAATATGCATCATTTGGTTACCCTCTGACTCTAAAGAGTTCATCTAGCCACATAAAGACAAAACAAAGACTGAAACACAAGTATGTGAATTTCCATTTCTGCAAACTGTTAGATTTTTTTCATCAGATATGAAATTTTCATTTTCATTTCAAATCCTAATTTAGTTCCTTTCAAACTTATATATAATAATCTAAGACTCCTATGTAAAAGTTTGTTTTATTATTAATTTCTTGGGTAAAACATTTAAAAACACCATAACTACCTACATAAAAATTAAGCCCTTAATAATTCTGTTGAAGCTATTATTACAGTAGAAAACATTAGTTAATATTTAATCAGAATAAAATTCTATTCAAAATATGGGAAAAAATTCCCTCACAGACTAATTTTCAAACCAAGGAAATGAATATATAAGTACTGTGGGCATGTTAGGGCTAATAGATGAGAAAATTGTGAAAGTCATTTTAAGTCTATATATAAAAACTAGGAAACGTTTCCCCCTAATGAAAACATTCAAACTACATCTTGAATAATGGAGAGGGGTTTACTTAGAGAGTTGAGAAAGACAGACTAGGCCTAAGTTTAGCACAAATATGAAACTATATTGGCTTTAAGAAAGAAGTTAGAAAATTACAGGTATAAAGAAGGTCTCTGACTACTTACTAATTAAAATAAAATGTTAACCATATATTTTATCTAAAAGGATACCAAAAGTAAAAAGATAAATTACCGATAGTTTCACAGTTCTATATGAGGCTAGAGGTGGTTCCAGAAAGGAATGGAATAGGAGAGGAATGGTGCAACTTGCACACAGTGTTAACTGAAGAACACTGTAAGACTCACTTTCCAAGGTCTGTCTTAGTCACACTCCTACCACAGTGCTCCTGAATGCATCTTTAAAAAAAGTTCATGGCAGGAAAAAACTTTTTCATCAATGAAGAATGATGACTTTATTAAAGCAACAGGAAGTAGAGATTCTCAGAGCCTGAAGGAAAGGGAAAGAGAGCATGACCCAGATTGAGAATGGCATATCTCCGAGGGTCTGTGCAGATTACTAGAGGAAAGTAAAATCCTGTGGTCCTAGGAGATGAAGGCACCAAAAGAGAATGAAGACAAGTTCATTTGACAGAATTTATTTTGAGTAGTAATCATGGAAAGAAATAAGTGGAAAGTTGTTGGGTTGAACCGTTTAATACATAAAACTTTAGGGACAGATAAGAGTTTTCATGCATAATGCATAGATAAAAATATCTCCTTTTCAACAGATTACATTTTTAGGAAAAGATCAAGAATAGGAGAAGACTGAAAATAAATATATCTATATTTTTCCCATAACATTTCTGGTTTTGTGACACAAAATTAAATCGATCCCTACTATTTGATACAAAGAAGGAAAAAAGTAAATACAAATGATTCTGCAAAATCACAAATAGAAAAATGAGCATTTTACTGAAAAAGGCTTGTTAACTTGGGTGTTGGCCAAGCAATCTTATCTTAAATGATTTATAGTCAGGAAGAACTTATTTGCAATTCTAAAACAGCAGACTACTATTTTCTAATCTGAATAAGAAGTAAATTTAGCTATAGGTTTTGGAAAAAAAATCAGTGTTTTATATTGTCTCCCCATTTATATTCACAAACCTACAGTTGGTAAAGGTTTAATGGTAAAAAAATATATATTGATAATAATAATAGCTCATTGAGCAATTAATCCATACCTGACATTGTTCAAAATTATTTATATTTGTTTCATATAATCCTCCCAATCAGACTGTGAGATTGGTATTATTATTATCCTAGATTTATAAATGAATTGGGCAGTTTGCCTCTTACCCAATATCATACATAAGTTACAGACCTGGACAACCATCATGAAGGCAAACTCATTCTATCCTTTGCCTTCCAGTTAGGTGAAGATTCTACATGCTGTTTATTAATTAATATGTTATCTTTTGATATCACAATAATAACTGTAATCATATACAGGTATATTTTAGGTATATTCTTGCGGAACTAGGAATCAAAAAATCTGAGTATATTCTAACATTTATATGCCATCTTCTCTTTAGACAAGTTTTTCATACTTATTAGTTGACTTATTTGTACTAAAAAGATGTAATATATTTTTAAAATGTTGATGGTCTAGGATTTTAGAAATCCACTACTTAAATTTAACTGCTCACAGTCTCAAATTTTAGAGTTCAAGAAGGAGTATTTGTCTTTCATGTTTCTTCCCTTTTCTGATAGACCTCAAGTAATTACAGGGTCACAGGGCACAGTATGTTTTTGAACTGAATTTCAGTCTGCGTTAAGACTCTTTATTTTACTATTTCATCTGATTTGTTTAGATATGATTTTATCTAGTTTCAGCACAGATACATGACTCCTTTGCTAATGTCTTCTGAAGTAAGATGGTCTCAGTTTACTAAATCCATAATGAAAACATAACTGAATTGCATTACCACTTGAAAATTTTAGTAGGATTATGAAAGATAAAGAAGCATCATTTAACCAGGGATTTTTATGGGATTTGTAGAGAATTTTAAAGATACTTTGATATTTGGAGTATAAATACCATAAGAACAGGAGAATATTGATGGATTCTGGAGGAAGGTAGTTATATATTCCTCAGAGCATGGCAAACTTATACACTGATTTAATCAACTGATTAACCACTGGTTAACAAACATATCCATATTTCATTAGAAAGACTACCTGTGTGTGTACATATTTGGGTATATACATATGCATGAACATATACATATGTGTGTGTGCGTATGCATGAAACTGATTCTGGATGAGTTGATTCTAAATATTTTATCCAAATTTGCATCTTCCCTTTTTTCAGTTGGGAAAATATTTGGAAGATACAGAATTTGATGATTATGGAAGCTGCAATTCTTATTCATAGATTTTTTTCTTGGAGTTTGGGGCCTCTATCTTCTTCATTATACAGGATATTTAATGTGCTGTTTGGTACTGAGGAAAAGAATGTCTTTATGCTTTTCTCCCTTGGCATTTCTCACCAAGTTTTCCCTCAGAGTTTTGATGCAGTTTGCTTTGAGCCTTCCCTCAGAACTAGTACCTCCCAGGTATAATTTTCAAAATTTTGTTTCTAATATGCTGTTTACATTCAGTAGCTGCCTGTGGTTATGTTCTCCACATGTTAGCTGTTCTTGAGCTTTTTTGTTGTTTGCTTTTAGGCATGCATCAAAAGAGAAGTGTTACAGCTGCTTCTGAGATGCCGCCACTGCCATGGCTTGGGGCTAAAATGTGACAGATGTGTGCTGGCTGCCTGTCACCTAAGATCTCCTTTATAGCCAGTAGCAGGCTCCAATGCTTCTGACTTCCCTGCTGCATTCATATGAATTAATGAAATGTCAGCTCCAAAAACATAAATACTGAAGTTTTGAAACCCAGATTTAAGTTACCAGGGAGGCTATTCCTTTATCATCTTCACAGATGTTCAATGGCGAACAAACAGCATTTCTGTCTCAATAGAAGCAAAATCCTGTATACAAACACTTTGCAAATCATATAAGTTCATTCATTTCTATGAATAGACAAGCTTTTGAACTATTTACTTTGCATCTTAGCCACCTGAATAACAGAGAGGGAGCTTGAAATGTTTAATGTGTCTCTGTCTAGACCCAAGTTCTTTCTCATAATGATGACTAAAACCTCTCATCAAACAAATTCAGTCATATTGATAACATGGCCTATTGGATTCTGAAATATTGAACAATATTTGAGTTTGATAGCTTTATTGTGTTTGTTACACATATAATATTTTGAACTTTTACTGCATTACATATAAGTGATAGGAATTCTTACTATGGATGTTCCCTTAATAAAAACAGAAGTATGAAGTAGTCCTAATCTTCTACATCTTCAATATTCTTTATAAATTTATACGAGTCTGAAGATATAGAAAATACTTTTCATGTGAAATTTATCTCACTAGGAAAGTTTAGACATTATTTTTGCACCCAGAATCAGTGAGTATGGGGAAAAAAATTCTAATAGCATGTGAATATGAATGGGTACAAGCTTTCATGGCGTTTTATTGCTATCAGTCAAAAATTTAAGCACTCATACATTTGAATCAGGAATTTTTGCATGCATATATTAGAATTAGGAATTTCACTTCAAGGAATCTACTCTATGGATATTTTTACTTAAGCATATAAAAAACATTATAACATTTTGAAATATCATAACTTTTATCAGCAATAAAAATAAAGTGAATTTGAACATTCATCAGTATGAGACAAGTTAAATAATGGTAAATTACACAACAGACTATGAAGAAATGCTTTAAAAATAAATGAGAAAAGAAAAAGAAAGTTTATACTAACTGTAAAGGAAAAGACAATCAAAATATAAACAGAAAAAATATACAAAATCCTTAAACCAGTATATATGTATGTATATACACATATAACAATGTATACAGCATCACATTCTTTTAATATACATGTTTGGGGGGAAGCTGTGAGTGTACATAGACAGTGGCTAAGTAAAGAGGAATCACTTTTATTTTGACTAATATTTCAGATGGTTTTATTAATGTATTTGAAAGATATTGTCTTCTAGGCAATGTGCTAGATTATCTTGTTTTAATGTTTCAATAATTGTATTCCTTTTCTACTTAATTTTTTCCTACTTTTTCCTACTTTAATTTTTTTATGGGATAAAACAAAATAATGTATGTGAAATTTTTGCTATAATTGCAAAGTAATATAAATTCTGATAATTTCATATGAGTCTTCTAACAACTTCTTCAGTGATTTGTAAATATTTGCTTATTATGTTTTCTAACATAAATATTATAACGGTTCATCACAGAAATTATGCCTTTAGGAGTGTTGAAATTTGTTTATGCAGGTCACTCATGAAAAATAGCAAGGCAATATTCTAAACAAGTCAGTGTTGTAGGCATGTAGAATTAGTAAATTTATCATTTTTGCAATCTGTAAAATCTTTAAAACAAATTGTGATATCAAAGCACAAGATACAAATTCTACATATGGATACGTATCAAGTTTTTATAGGAGTTATTGAAAGTAGTATTGACTTTCTAGTTAGATTTTAAAAACAAAAACTAAATACCTTAAAAGGTATCTCACACAGAGGACCTGGCGGATCCTCACCAGCCATCACTGAAGTCTATAGGTTCCAGCAGGGTGCTGCTCCTCCTTGGACCCAGAGGGGTATTGTATGTGAGAGAGACTATCAACTCCAATCCACCCCCAACAAAAGAAGTTAGTGACAGACTGAGGCCTATGCCTTAGTATCAAGGGAAGGCAAACTGCTCACAATGGCCATACCACCCACAACCATCTACAACTTCTGCTGACTAGAAAGAAAACAAAAGAAAATAATCATGCTAAAATAAGGCAGAGAAGAAATCCATGCCAAAATTCTTATCTCCCAAACATAAAACATGAAGAGTTAAAAACGAAGATGATACCAGGAGTTTCTCAGAGAAGAAATCCACTGTTACTGATTGGGACAACCTAACAGACAAATAATTCAAGGTATTACATAAAAGCTGAATGAGATGCATAAGGCACAATTAAATACCCATAAGTAAATGAAAGACCTCAGAAAAGAAGTAACAGACTATTAGGACTACATCACCAAGGAGACTGAGACTAAAAAGAAAGTTCTAACAGAAATGAAATACTAAATATAAAAAAATACCCTCAATTAATTGAAGATAAACATGTAAACCTCCATAAACAGACTCAATTTTGCAGAGTACCAAATCTCAGATATTGAATAAAAGAACACAGAGGTGACATTCATGGATGAGGAGAGAGTAATTAGATTCAGGAAAGATGAAGAAACCTGTGATAAATATCAGATACCATGAGAACAAACCTAAGGATAATAGGTATCTCAGAAAGTGAGAAGAGAGAGAGAAAACATAATTTATTTAAAGAAGTAATAGAGACTTGCTGTAGCTGTCATAAAAAGTAACCACAGAATTCCAAGAAGGACCCACAATTTCCTAAATGCAGAGATACCCCTACCCCTAGACATGTAATAGTAAACCTGTTAATGATAAAGAAAATCTACTAAAACCAGAGAGAGAAAAGAAAAACAGAACCTAAAGAGGTTCACCCAGCAGGCCAGATAATCATCCACCTTCTTAGCAGAAACTCTATACTTTAGGAGAGAATGGAATGATTTGTTCAAAATACTAAAATACAACACTACCAGCCAATAATAGTTAAACCTGCAAAACTGTCATCTAAATATGACAAAGAGGTAAAGTCTTCATCACAAAGAAAGGCTTCTGGATCTTTCTACCACCAAACTTGTCTTTCAAGAAATGTTGAAAGGAGTTCTGCAACAGAGAAAACAAAATAAAGAGCCACCAAACCCTGAGAATGATGATAAATAGCAAACTAGAACAGAAGCAAGGACAGAACCAACAAAAGGGAGCTAAAAGCACCAAAAAGAGAAAGCTGGAAAATTTCGAATGTGTGGAGCCTAATCAATATGGCTCTGAATGACTTCTGGGTAGAAGAGGGAATTAAAGGAGAATATATAAAGTACTTGAGTGAAACAAAAATAAAGACACAAATTATCAGAGCTTATGAGATGCAGAAAAAGCAGTACTGAAAGAGAAATTTATAGCAATTTAGACTTTAAGAAACAAAAATTCACAAATAACAATCTTACCCTACACCTAAAACTAAAAAGAACAATTGAGTCAAAAGTCAGCAGAAAAAAAAAAAAAAATCTGAGCCAAAATCAATAGAAATCAAAAAAAAATTCAGATAAATAAAACCAAAACCTGGTTCTTTGAAAGAATAAACAAATTGACAAAGCTTTGACTGAGCTAAGAAAAAAGGAGAGAAAACGCTAATAACTAGAATCAGAAATAAAGAGAAAGAAGTTACAATGGATATTTCAGAAATATAAAGCATCATAAGAAACTACTATAAACAGAAATATGCCAATGCATTAGATAACCTAGAGAACACAGAAAAATACATATATAATACATAAAAATATACATGTATATCAGTATATATGTATATATAAACCAAATAAAGAAACATCAAAATACATAAAATAATTATTAACAAGAATAGAGATATCAACAACACCTTGATAGTAGGAGACTTCACACCACCACTTACAATAATAGATCAACCAGACAGAAAATTAGCAAGGAAATGAGTTTTGAATTACAAATTGGAACAGATGCATTTATTAAACACTTCATCCCAAAACTTTAAAATTCACATTTTTCTCAAATGCTCATGTGAAATTCTCAAGGATAGACCATATGTTTTGAAAAAGAAACATGTCCCAACAAATATACAAAGATTCAAATCATACCAAGCATCTTTTCCAATTACAATGGCATAAAACTAGAAATATTTAGAATCATAGAGCCTATCAAAACAGAAGCAGGAAGAAGTGGAAAACCTGAGCAGATCTATTTATCACAAGCAAGGAAGTTGAAGAAGTAACCAAAGGTCTCCCGAAAAATAAAAACCCAGGACCAGATGGCTTTTCTAATGAGTTTTACCAAACATTCAAAAAATAATTAATACCTATTCTCAAACTTTTCCACAAAATTGAAGATCATGAAACACTTCTAAACACTTTTTATGAGGTCAACATTACACTGATATCAAAAACAGACAAGAACTTCATAGAAAAATAAAATTGCATGCCAATATATTTTGTGAACACAGATGTAAAAATCCTCAACAAAATACTAGCAATCTGAATTCAACAATACATCAAAAGGGTCATAAGAGATGACCCTGGAGATGATAAGATGGTTTGCTGTATGCAAATTTAGGAATGTAATAAACCTCATTAATTAAAGGGAGGAAAATAGATCATATATCAATAGATACAGATGAAGCATTTGACAAGATTTGCGCATTCATGATGAAAAAAAATAGTTGTCAAAATGAAAGAAAGCATGTATCTTTATATAAGCCATATATAACAGACCCACAGCCAACATCATGGCAAAAATCTGAAAGCCTTTCCCCTGAGATCTGGAATAAGACAAAGATACTCTCTCTTGCCTCTATTATTCAATACAGTTCCATAAGTCCTGGTAGAGCAATAAGGACAAAAAAAAAAAAAAAATGCAACTCTCATTATTTGTACATGAAATGATATTAAACCTAACAAACTTCTAAAGACTTCAAAAGACTGCTAGAAACAATAAATGAATAATGGAAAGAGATAGGATATAAAATCAACACACAAAAGTTAATAGCATTCATATACACAAACAATGATCTAGAGGAAACAAGCTTGAAATCCCATTTAATACAGTAAAAAGAAAAAAAAAGAAAAAAATTCTGAGAAAAAATTAACAAGGAGAAAGACCTCCATATTGAAAACCACAAGTCAACAGCAAAATAAATAGAAGATACCAAGAGACAGAAAAATATTCTGTGCTCATGGATTAGAATTAATGTAGTCAAAATAGCCTTTCTACCCAAAGCAATATACAGATCTAATGTACACTCAAAATCCAGAGACATTTTTCTAAGAAATTGAACAATCAATACTGAAGTTTTTATAGAATACCAAAAGGCTTTAAATAACTAAAGCTATCCTTCAGGAAAAAATAACTGTGAAAGAATCATACTCCCTGATTTCAAACTACATTACAGAGCAATTGTCATCAAAACAGTATGGCACTGGAACAAAATGAGACACACAGATCAATGGAATAAAATTGAGAGACCAAAAATAAAACATAACTTTACAGGCAATTTATCTGATAAAGGAGCTAAGAGCACACAATGGAGAAAGGAACATTTATTAAAAAAAATGGTGTTATAAAATCGAACCAACACCTGCAAAAAAAAATGAACTGGATTATTCATTAACACCATACATAAAAATTAAACCAAAATGAATCGAAGATTTGGCCATAAGACTCCAAACAATAAACAAAAACAGAGAAGAAAATACAGGAAAAAAATGCTTCATCATGATAGGAACTTCAAGAATGTGTTTGACAAAATGACATCTATGGCAAAGGAAACTAAAGTAAAAAATAAACAATTGGGAACGCATCAAACCAAAATGTTTCTGAACAGAAAAAGAATCCACCTCCAAAATAAAAAGAAAACTCACTGAATGGGAGAGAATATCTGCACAAAAAACATCAGACAAGAGCTTCATCTCCAAAATATATTAAAAACTCATATACCTCAACACCAAAAAAGAGAGCAACACTCTCAAAAAATAAGTAGCAGAGCTGGATAGATACCTCTTCTCTAGAAAAGACATGCAGATGGCCTACAGACACATGAAAATATTTTCTACATCAGATAAGCCATCAGATAAATGAAAGTAAAAACTATAACGAGGTATCACTTCACACCAGTGAGAATATTCTATATCAAAAAGACTAGAAATAAGTATTAGAGAGAGTGTGGAGCAAAAGGAACCCTCCTGAACTGTTGGTAGGTATGTAAATTAGTTCAACCTCTTTGGAAAACAGTATGGAGATTTCTCAAAAATAAAGTGCCTACCATTTGACCCAGCAATCCCATTACTAGATAATCACAGAGAGAATATAAAGATTTCCGTCTGAAAAAAAATTTGCACCCTAATGTTTGCATCAGCACAACTACAATATCCAAAAGAGGAAATTGCTTAAATGCCCATTAATGGATGACTGGATAAAGAAGCTCCAGTATATATGCTCAATGAAATTCTAAAAAGTTGTTTTAAAAGAAAAGAAAATAATGCCCCTTGCAACAACTTGAGTGAAATTGGAAGGGATCATGCTATGCAAAGTAAGTCAGAAAGAAAAAGTAAAGTGCAGAATGTATTAACTCATTCTGCAGTATAAAGAAACAAAATAAATGAACAGACAAATCTCAACAAAGTTAACAAGTTTCAAGACTGTGATTACCAGGGTAGGTGAGAGGAAGAAGGGAAAGGAAGGAAAGAGGAAACCTAATAATGTAAAGGGCACTAGAACTCTAGTGTAGTTGTTTAAAAATACACAGAGAGAAGTGTGATTTCAAGATCCTAAAATACATATAGTAATGTAAACAAAAGAAATAATGGAACTATATTATATGTATGTGATATTCTCTTTAATTGTTAATCAAAAATCATAGTGATAAAATAGCATCATAATTTGAAAATGACAAACATGATACAAAGCCTTTCACAACCACTTAGTAATATGTAACCAGGTACAACTTGAGAGTCACTACTTCATTTTTTCCATCAGTAAATAGACATACTAAACATAAGTTATATCATATAGCTGTGTAATAACTCCATAAGTTAAAAGTTATAAAACAATCAGTATAGTACTTGATACATAACAAGCAGTAAATAAACGTTGTCTTTTGGTACCATTATTTTAAATAATCTTAATGAAATATGTATAATGTGTGATTCTTCTGAGGATACAAAATCTTTAGAGGATATATTCATATGTTTTGTAATATATTCCAACTAATTTTCTAGTTTATAATAGCTGCTGTAACAAATCGCCATAAACTTAGGGCTTAAAGCAACACAAATTTATTACCTTACTATTTATTCTGAAGTCTAAATTGGTCAGCAGAACTGCCTTTGTTTTGCAAACAGTAGAGTAAATGTACCTTTGTCTTGCCCAATTTTCAGATAGAACACATACATTCCTTAGCCTGTAGTTCCTTCCCACATCTTCAAAGTCAGCAATACTGGTTCAATCCGTCTCCAGTTACATTACTGTGATGTGCCACTACTATAGTCAAGTCTCCTATGTTCTTCCTCTGAAGAGTCCGTGTCATTACACTGAACCCAACTAAAAATTCAAGGGAATGTCCCAATCAAGATCCTTAGCAGTACGGTTGGTATAAAGGACCTAAGGTGACATTTTTCTTTCAGAGACTTTAAGAAATTATGGAGACAAATAGACAAACAAATATTTATACTACAACGTAATATGGCAAGAAGTTAAATAGATTTCATCAGAGATAACTTCAGAGAACTGACATCTCTTGAAAGGACGGACAAAGGGAGTATAGAGCCCCAGTAGATAAATCGGGTAGGAGGAAGACTATTACAGGCTAAGGAAAGGAAGGAAAGTATTCAAAGGTTGACAATATTTAAGAGTATAGGATATCCAAGAAAAGCAATAGCTGCAAGTGAAAGAAATTTGAATTTTCTCTTGAGTTCTACTATAATTATTCCATGAGATAGTCAAGCTGTCTATGTCTACCAGTAAGGAATTAATGAGTGTCAACTGATGTAACGAAATCAGGTGGTCCCTTGAGAGAATTTATAATTTCCTACTTAACGTCATAAAGTCCTTTATCGGACATCTCTGAGACTATGGAGAAGTTCTATATCTCAGAGAACGCATAAGCTGCAAGTGACCCTAAAACCATTTTTTCAATAATACCTTCTAGAGTGCTCCTGAAAATGCTAGATCTGAGAAAGATAGAGAACTCTCAGAGGAAATTTATGATCAAAAACATTTGTAAACCATTGTATGCTCAACTTTGAGCTTAAAATTTACAGTATTAGCATATTAATTAACCAGATAAAGTATACAAAAATAAATCATTTTTATTTAACACTTAATTGATTCTATGACCACAAAACATTCCCTATCCATTTTAGTTTTTTTTTCCCCCAGAAATGAATCCACTGGATAATGCCGTGGGAAAATGGCTGCTATTTCTCAAAGGCTGTTCTAGGTTCAGTAGCATCAGCATTATTAGAGAAGAACTTGTTAGAAAATCAAATTCTCAGGCCCCATTCCAGATCTACTAAATGAGATATTCTGGAGTCTGACCTTAAAAAAAAAAAGTTTAAGCAAGCTTTTCTGGTGATTCTGATGTCTTGTTAACAAGTAAGAACACTGCTCTAATCCAATCTAATTGCAGAGCCAAGAATTCTCATCCCCAGAGTGTTAATATGCCCCCTCTGCACCTGTATTTTTTTCCTGGGGCATTGTCAAAATGTTGGCACATCAGCTTTCAAATTATTCTGTCACTTCATCATCAGCTCTTTCTGATGTTCTCAAATGATGTTCCTATAGATTTATTCTCTTACGCTTTTGATTTGATTCTATATTTATAGGTAGTCTTTACAAATTTAATGGACATAGTACATCTCAATATTGCCTCTCTTCCTACAGTAAGACAAATGGCAGATGAAACTATTGTTTCCTTTTGCACAAAATAAAGCCTCTTTTTTCTCTTTTACCTAAGAAATAACTCCAAAAAGTCCATGATGCTCTTCTGTAGGTTACCTAATTTTCCTAATCTCATCTGGAAATAATTTAGCATCCTAAAGTATTGCTAACATATGATTAAAGGAGAAAGGATAGTCAAGCAGAATGTACAAGAGAACCAAATTTGATAAAAGAAGAAAGAACTCTAAAATGAATTAAGGAAAATAACTGATAATCTCATTGATAATTATGAAACTGGGTGATGGATAAATGGAATTCACTATGTTATTGCATTTACATATACATATTCTTGCTTTTTTCATAATTAAATAAATATCAATACATTTATTTAACAAGTGGTATCTTTATAACAACAAAAAGAACTGGTAGAAAGAGAAATATAAAGGAGAAAGGAAACAATGAAATACTCTATTTTGGTTAGTTTGCTGATGGTGATACACTTTAACCTTAAGAAAGGAAAGATAATAAGGGAAGCATTGTATTAGAAAGTAAACATTGAAAAAAAATTTGGGGACATTAAACATTTTATTTGCCATAATCATTTGTGTTCTGTCTTTTCGACTGTATACAAGTTGAATAGAAGAAAACCAAGTCTCCTTTATCCATTTATGAGAATGCATTTCCACCAATGTGATTTTCTCTCCAGCTGTCACAATCTGAGAAGACATATACCCTCTGTGCGAATTTAAGAAGCCTGGCGGTAACATGAGTGGATGGCAATAAATAACACTGCCACCTGCACTTAAATGGAATTTTTGACATCTTGTTTTTCATTGCTGTCAGTGGTGCATCTCTTCTTAAGACAATATTTCATCAAGCTTATAACGAAAATGATAATGTGGCCATGGTTTATTTATGGCATAGTTTTCTAGTGGTGGGGTTGAGTTTTTGTTGTACATTAATCAAACACAAATTTGATTTTAGTGCAGCACTAGAAACTCTTCAAAAATTGTTTCCAAAATAAATGCTGTTAAAAATATAGAAAGAGACAAATTTTAAAGTTACAAAAATTTTCAGTTTGACACCAAATAATGTATTTTCTTTTATTAGCAATTTTGGTGAGGAAAAATATCTCCAAGAAAGATAGCATATCTGTTGAGTTCAAATTACAGCTCACCCAAAAGGGATTTTTCTGAAAAGAGTAAAATGTTTAAGAGAAAAATATCTCTCACTATTCTCTTTACAGAAGTTGGAAGAAGAATATACAAGATACAAGATTTCATTTAATTAAAGTTTAATTTTATTTTAATAATTCTAAAGAACTTTTTCAAACAATGTTTAAGCAAATATGTTACCTTTTATAAGATATGATTTCAAGAATAGCATACTGTATGCTCAATATTAAATTCATATCAAAGTTCATATTCATAATTCATATCACATCCCTATTCTTTGGTAAATGGCAGAATTAATTAGGATTATGATCATAAAAATTACTCAAAAGGTGAAAGGAAAATTACATTACTAACACAGGAGGATATCAGGAAAATCTGAGTTCAAATTTAATTACTTGGATGAGTCTTCAACAAGTTATTTAAACCCTCTGAGTAAGTCTATTCATCTGAAAAATGTGTATAGTAGTCATACCCACACTGAGGTTACCATGAAAATTAGTGAATACCATAAAGCACTGAGATGAGGTCTACTCTGTAATAATAGTGAGATGAGTATGTGTTACATGAAATAAATAAATGGGACCAAATAAATTGAGAAAAATAGTCAATTTTGTCCTCAATTCAAAATATTTCTAATGATGTATCTCTAATAAGTAAGCACTGTTATCCATGAATAAAAATAAATATGTTGATTTACAATAATGTAACCTCAAAACTATATAATTTTATGAAGAAATTTTCCTTCAATACAATAAAACATTTTAAATGTCATTCATTAGAATATTAATGCAAGAACAAGTTTACTGCTGATAATATTTCGTAAATTGCCCTAGCACCAAATTCATGACCTCATAAATTTAAACGATTATAAAAATATGAAAGAAAAAAAGGCAAATGTTATTTATTTTCTTATCTGTTTATTTTAATTTGTTATATTTAGCAATAATATTTTTACATTTCCTAGACAGAGCATTCTCAAGCTGCAAATTGTGTTCAAAGTATTTTCATGAAAAATAATAAAAATTAAGTGCTCAATGTAAGCAGGGTAAAAATTTGGGTATAGAAGAAGATATTAACTCAAAAGAACAAAATATAAATAAGCGCAGGAAGAAAGTGAGGAAGGGAGAGAGTTGCTGTGAACACATCATAATCATACTGGGCATATTTTACCTAACATTTGATTTTTTAAAAACTAAGCAAAGGCCCAAGTTTTAATGATGATTTCCTTCAGATAAAACATTAGTTAAAAAAAAATAGACCAGTATTCAGGTCAAAAACAAAAGAAACTTTTGTTCATGGTTGTATGTAAGTACTTTGACCACTGATCTTTTAAGAAAATTAGGTCACAGAAGTAGAAATTGTACTCAGTGTTGAAGGGTAACCAAATGAAGAAAATGATACTTATTGATTCTTTTAGTCAATTGAAAATACATAATAGCATCTGTTAACTGCCAGAAAGGCAGTTTCTTTCTTCATCTCTAGGGTTAAAATAAATTGCAACATTTAAAAATAATAGTTGTTTTATTTGACTAACCCCTCCCTCACTTATATTTGTTTTCAATTATGGATGATATTACCATAATATATTATGGTGGAAAGTTTAAAAAATTCAGGTATTCAGACATTTGCCCCAGATACAGAAAGGACGAAAACCATAGCTAGAAAGAGGCCTTGCTATTTCTTCAAAACACTATCAAAAGGAATTTTACCATCTATGCTTCTAATAATCACCATTGCTTTCTTATAACAACATAAATTTGATCTTTTAAGATTTAGAGTGTCTCTTAAATTTAAAGTTTACTTATTTGGTGCCCCTAATAGGATCAAAATCCCTTTAAAATCTCATTGTCTGAAATTTTTTAAGGTAAAATATGGCATCCGTTTCTAATTAGCTAATGGGAAGAATAAACAAAGGGGGAAAGGGAGGAGGGACAGTCATCCATTAACAGTGGTCTGAGTAACCACAAATGAACCTACTAAAAGCAGCACCATGACTAAGGCCCCAAATCCCACCAAACTTCTGTCAAAACTTGACATTTTAGAAGCTTATAATGAAAGTTGACTTACACACCAAGTCATTTTATCTTTCAATAGGCAGTTTAGTCACAATAGCAATTATAGCAGTTTTATTGATTTAATTTGAAGTTTTCATTTTAGATGAGGTTAAGACTAGTAATATCTGATTCTGTAACATAACAGGTGCTTTACTGGATGAATATTTCAATAAGGATATGGGAAACTGGAAATCCTCAAACATTTTTTGCTATAATTAAGGAATTTCAATCATATGACCTTGATTGGCCTTTACCAATGTTTATACAATTATTAATAAACACCATAGAAAATACATCTAAAAGCGATACAATTGCTCTTCTGATGAATAAATAAAGTCTTCAGAATACCTAAGACAGCACATATTGACATATTACCTTATGCTCACAGTACCTTTGTGACCTAACAAGATACTAACCTATTAGTGTGCTTTTATAGAGATTTAAAAATACATTTCATAGGACTAGTCCAAGAGTGAGGGTTATCTAAACTATAACAATTTATAAGCCAACAGCTGATGATATTTTAGCAATTGTATTTCGAGGTATAATAAACTTTATCACCAGCATTATGAGTGTCAACGTGAATAATAAGAAGCATTAATAGAAATATAAAAAATTCACTCATTTCTATTCCTTCATTTTATGTAAATGAAAGATTTTTTATTGTTGTTTTCCATCTTCCATTCACATTTACCCAACTGGTTCAGGTAGTTAGAAATAAGAATCTAAGATTATCATAAAATTTCTCTTTATATTCACCTACCTACCCTGGGTTTAAATCTAGCAATATTTAAATGTGGTCTTAATTTCTTTGACTCTCCTCCGAAGTGACATATGACAATTCTCAAGCCCAGGTTTAGGCCTTAAGAAACTGGAAGCTTCTATCTGCTGTCCCTTGAAATATTCACTTTAAAAACTCCACCACCAGGCTATAAGGAAGCCGAAATAGCCCATGCAGTGATCTACATGGAAAAGCCCACCTGGAGTGCTCGGTCTTCAGTCTCAAGTAAGCTGCTAGCCAACAATCCCTAGCAACATGTGTCAGTCATGCTAGTGAGTCACCTGAGTGATGGTTTCTCTAGTCCCTTAGTATTCCAACCAAATTACAATTACTAGAGAAGATATAAATCTTCCTTGACAAACTCTGCTGAAATTTAGAGTCATGAACCAAATACATGATTTTAAGTCACTACTGTTTCATTTTTCAATGCACAAAACATAACCAAGTGATACTTCCTGTCAGTGTAAGAGTGGGTGGGGGGAGGTTAACTTAATAAAAAGCTAAAATATGTGGCAATTAATTTGGAATTTGTTTGTAGGTACACATTAGAAATGCTTTAAAGAGATTACTACAAGAAATAAAAAAATTGTGTATAAAGTATTAAAGGCTAAAGAATCTTGAGAAAGTTATCACTGAGGAATTAAAGGGAAGCAACAAAATGTTATTTAAAACTAATAGATTACGCTATGAAGTGGCAAATTCCTTAGCAAAACTTACCTATAATATAGGAAATACACCTACCTATGAAAACATTTCCAGACAAAATATTGCAATTACCTGCTGGATTCTTCTTGATGTCTCTGATAAAATATGGGAGGAGAGAGATAAACTAACAAATCACTGGTTGAAAAAGGGGATCTAAGGTTCTTGATTTAGTCCAGACCACTGGACATGGTATCATAGACTGGAAGTCTTATAAATAACAGAAATTTCTCTCTCACAGTTATGGAGACTGCAATTTCCAGGTGAGAATGTCAGCAAGATCAGGTTCCTACAAAGGCCAAGTCCCAGGTTGCAGTCTGACGATTTCTCCTTTTAACCTTACAAGGGGAAAATAGGGGTAGAGAGCTCCATGTGGTGTCTTTTATTTAGGTCATTAATTCCACTAATGAGCACTTCAGTCTCATGAACTACTCACATTCCAAAAGACTACCCCCCTAATACCATCTCCTTAGGGGCTAATATTTCAACATGAATTTTAAGGCAAGATAGACATTCAATCCACTACACGTTCAAAATAAAATTTTACTCATTCAAAGATTCTTCAGATGTCAGACTAGTTTCAAAACAAAAAAAAGTGTCTAAGTCAAAAATGAAATTCGTAGTGAGACATTAAAATCCTGCCAAGAACTCATAGATATCTAAAATGATGCTTCATGGATGCTTTCAGTCAGGCAAAACATCCTTTGAAAGTACTTCTTCATTAAGTAACGGAGCATATCTGAACTCAGTATTCCAAGGAAATTTCTCTCCTTTAAATATAACAGATTCTTAGATAAGGTTATGGGGGTGGTGCTCTCAAAATGGGGTTAGTTTATTTATGAGAAAAGAAGAGATATGAAAGCTCTCTTCACATGCATGTACCAAGGGAAGTTCATGTGAACATCCAGTAAGACGTTACTGTAAGACAGGAAGAAATTCATGCCAAAATCCAAATATGCCACACTTTAATTTTGGACTTCTCAATCCTTAGAATGGTGGGGAATAAATATCTGGTATTTAAGTCACCCAGTCTAGACATTCTTGCATAGCATCCCAAATTGCCTGAGACAGAATTCTAAAACATTTAATGGAAACTCCTTAAAGTTTTAAGAAATAAATTTCCTGGTAGAAGCACTATAAATTTGAATTTAAAAAGACAGAGTAAGTACAAAATAAAAGAGACCTTGTATTTATAGTTTCTGTCTCCTAAAGTAGTCTGAGAAAACTACTCAGTATCAAATACATATTATATTTTATGGAAAATTAATGATAATTCAAGAAACAAAATCAAGACTTCAGAGGACAAGGCCAAGAGGTTTGGGGAATGATTCTCAAAAAAGTAGCATTGGACCAAATCAAGAATTAGAATGGATTTCAATACTACTATGGAACAAAGACTATACTATGCTTTTTAATTTTCCATTTTTAGATTAGAACGTCTATTGTAGTATATGTGGGATATGTAAATCTGGTTGGTAGGACAGAAGGTTCAGATCACCTGTCTCTTTAGTTCAAAAAACTTCAGTTTGAGAAGATGAAGAGCTGTACTCAAAGAACTGAATTAAAGACAGCTTGCTTGTATCTGTACTTAATTGAGATAATGAAATTCTATATTGCATGTCTTAACTTGTAAAAAGAGAGCATGTTAGAGAGGTTTTGGTGAGTGCAGAAGAGAGAAATTCAAGTAAGTTTTGGTGATTTTAAAACATGACCCAGAAATTCTTTGACCCTCTTACCAAGACATTGGGTCCATATTCCATCCCATGTAATCTGATCTCTGCAAGTGAGCAGATGAATATAGTAGAACTGATATTATGCCAACTTCTGGGCTGTAAGAAACTAGCAGCTGGCATGTTTTGTTGCTTGAGATATTTGCTTTTAGAAACAGGCAGTCATTCTGTGAAGATGCAACTTGTGGGGAGTCCCACACAGTGACAGTCATGTGAACAAGAACCAAGGCTCCTGACACACAGTCCCAGAATAGCTCATGATCATCAACCTATGTGAGTAAATCAACTTAGACATAACTTTTCTAGCTTCCAGCCAAGTGGTGCTAGCTATTATAAAATGTCATCTGTAAAATAAGTGATCTTTCTCTGTGGAACATGCCCACATTGCAGTCTCGTGCAATAATAATTGTGATTTATACAGTAATAGACAAGCAAGAACAGTAACTACTACCCAAATAATCCTCAGAATAGGAAGAAGTTTTGGCAATAAAATTATGAGTGTTGCAGAAAATTAAGAGAGCTATTAAAAGGTAACTTCTCCCTTTGTCTTTAAGTTCACAGTACCCAGGCCAGATCTCTAATGAAATGAAAAACCTCTTTAAATAAGCTCTTTTTTTAAAGGAAAACAATTACTAGAGATTTTTTTAAGTTCATTTAAATTTCAAGTTGAATCACCAAATTAATGAACAAAAAACAAGAACTATTAATCCCTTGTTTCTAGAAGAGATTGCGTCTGACAGGTTATTATCAGAATAACTAATATTGGAAACCAATTGCATTCATCTTGATGACATTCAAGCCAAACATTCATACTAGTTTCAAAGTCCACATGTAAAGTCACTGACAGTGCAATTCTATTGTTTCTAACTATGCTGTGGGATAGTCCAGAATGTAAATCAAAGGTAATTTTTTTGTAATACAAAGGTGATAAGGAAATAAAAAGTCACCCTTCTGGTGTTTAACCTACTCCTTCTTGTCCTACTTTTCTAAGTTTCCAAAAAGTAAGAAGTTACTATAGATCCTCAAACTTTAGTTAGGGAGCAACTCTATTGCTTTTCAATCTATTACCTTTTATAATTAAATTCCACAGTATGGTCTGAAATATAAATGTATTATTCAACAATGACTATTCTATAGAATATTAATCTTACCATTTTTATTGACTATGGGATGAACGACTTGGTTTTTGTGGAAGAGTGCTTCAATTTGTATGGGGAAATCACTTCAGTTCTTGCTCAGCAAAAGTACTTGATATGTCTCTCTTGAAAAGAGCACAATTCACCATTTCCAGTTGGAGGATATTGCAGCTCCTTTGTGATCTAGGTTATAATCTGTCCTATTTGAAATCATGGCTATTGATTGACCAAACCTTCAGTAGACATGACAAGGATCACTTGATATAAAGTTCTTGAATGACACTCCAGCTGTTGAAGCATAGCTTACGCTATATGAAAGTACTTGGTTTTTACCCAGCATATTTCTCAAAGACAATAACTTTCTGTACTCTTTAAATCAGTTCTATGCCTGAGGAAAAATTAATTAAAATTGATATTGAAACTCCCTCAGTAAACTTCAAAGGAAGTAAGCATTGATATAATTCAGAAATTCAGGCCGTCGACATCAGAGTTTCTTCCAAAACAAAAATAACTAATCCTTCTAAAG
The DNA here is from genome assembly GCA_004363575.1 of Solenodon paradoxus. Lineage (NCBI taxonomy): Eukaryota > Metazoa > Chordata > Mammalia > Eulipotyphla > Solenodontidae > Solenodon > Solenodon paradoxus. The sequence goes on from RJWH01000020.1 coordinate 480,638, forward strand.
CTCATATAATACTGATTATTGTGTAATTCAGTTACCATCTAAAAAATACTAAATAATTAACCTACTGGCTATACTGAGGCAATTTTATGCATTTTTTTCAAGAGGATTCCACATGAGCTTTGGAGGAAAATAATCATCAACTGAAATTAGAATCCTAACATTCAGTCAGTCAGTTAAAGCCTCAACAGGCAAATAAATTCTGAGTTTCAGTTTTCACATTTACGAAATTGAGATATCAACTATTCTTGATTTTAAAATTTAATGATAAGATAATAAATATTTTTAAATATGGCAAGACACAATATATAATACCTTAGGAAGTATTTAATATATAAGAAAATATTGGCCTTCCTTGCACCAGGTCAGCAGCTATAGACTCAGGCCCTAAGTGAATCCTCATGGATCCTAACTCCAGGCCTATCATACCACCAGACTGAATCCACAGTTCCAGGTTCTAGGCCCACCCCAGTGGTTGACTGCCCCTGCCTCTCAAGACTTCAAGCCTATACCACTGCCAAGTTAGCCCCAAACTCCAGGCATCCTTTCATGTTCTCATATATGCCCTTCCCCAAAGAATTAGGCTTTAAGCCTGTTCTAGCACCAGGTCAACCTCCATGAACTGGGCCTCCAGATGTGACCTACTGGACTCCAGGGTCAGACTACTTGCAATGAATTCAGAACAAGACTTGTTTAAAAAAAAATCAAGGTACCAGGTCCACCTCATCACTAGTCCAACCCCCATAGACTAGAGCTTAAGGTCCAACCCAGATCTGGGACCACCCTAGTGAGTCCCAGAACAGGTCTTCTTCCACATTCCTAAGAACCAGGACTGCCCCTGTAGACTCAGGTACCAAACCTGATGTATTGGATGCAGGCACCATACATCAGCCCCCATGTGATTCCAGCCCACCTCTAAGGAACCAAGGGCCATATCTACCCAAATAAACTCAAACTCTAGGCCCACTACAGAGGACATAGGCACTAGGATTGCCTGCCTGCCAAACATAAGCACCAATCCAACCCATTTGGATTCAGATGTCAGACCCATACACTCCACTCTGAGTCAAGCACCAGGCCACTCCATCTAATAATTCTAGTAGTAAGGTTAATTGTGGTCTTCAACAGAGGGCATTTAGAATCTCTGAACCAGGCACTAATGAAAAACATTGTGCCTGCTTGTTCAAATATACAGATACAACACAAAGTTCATGAATAATGAGGATAATATGGCAGTATCAGAGAAATAATATAAAACATAAGTAGCTAACCATAGAAACCTAAAGATATATGAACTATCTAATTAATTGGAAATGGTTATCTTAAATAAACTCGATGAGTACCAGAGAACACAGATAAACAAGTAAATGAAATAAAGAAAATAATACATGATTAAATAAGTTCAACAATGACAGAAAACATCAGACAGACCCAAGTGAAATTCTAAAGAAGACAATAGATGAACTAAAAACTTCCATAGAGAATTTCAACAGAAGACTCTGTCAAGCAGACAAAAATAATCAGTAAACTAAAGACGTACTTCAAAATTATCCAATCACAGGAAAAACAACAACGAGAGTGAATAAACACATTTCAAAACCTGTACTTAGTGGAGTACTGGGACATGGCTTGGATATTCCAGTCCAGGCTCCAGAGAATAGGGGTGAGGGAGAAAAACCCCCCACCCCAGTCTTTAAAGGAGCACACTGAAAGGAAATCTCGATCCCTGGCCAAGAACTGGCTGTGGGAGGGTAGATAAAGAACAGGACAAATCACCCAAAGTAGCTACAGAAACTTCACAGGAGTGTAAGACAAGAACTTACCTGTGAGTTTCCTGGCCCCTGTGCTGGTGACCTTGGGCTCCACAGAACTCACAGTGTCTGCTTGTAAACTCAGTCCTTGAATTGGAGAGCTTCCTACTAGTGGTGTGCAAGAAAGACTTGCTCCTTGCACTGACAGAAGCCAGTGGACACCACTGAAAAATCATTTGTGACCCACCAAAAGTGAGCACTCCAGAGAAGGGAAAAGGCCCATAACCCACAACCTAAGTGGATGGTACTGACCACAGCAGGACCCCAAATCACCACTCAAAAAGAAGTCTAACATAAAAAGGTAAAGTCACAGTGCTAAATCTAAGAGAAAAGAAAACATGCCAAAAACAAAGTCACCAAAAAAGCATGAGTGACCCAAAGAGAGAAAGATGCCAAAACCTCCCCAGAAAAGAACTCCACTGACAATGAATGGGACAACATAACAGAAAGTTCCAAAAAAAAAAGTTATAAAAAAGCTGAATGAGATGCAGTAATCACACACAACCCAAAGGCAACTGGAAGATCTCAAAAATGAAGCAATAAATCAAAGGAAATATATCACCAAAGTGACTGATAAATGCTATAGATAAAAGACATCAAAGAACTGAAGATAAACATGGAAAGCTCCATAAACATATGCAATAATGCAGAGGAACTAATCTCAGAAACTGAAGACAATATTATATAAGTGTAAATACAGAAGAGGAGAAAGAAATAAGACTGGGTAAAAAAATCCTATGAGAAATATCAGACATATAAGAATAAACATAAGGGACATAGGAATCAGGAAGAGAGAGAAAAAGGTACCAAAAACCTACACAAAGAAGTAATATTGGAAAATTTCCCACATTTGTCACGAAAAGCAACCATAGAGGCCAAAGAAGCAGAAAAACACCAAAATTTCTAAATAAAAAAGACCTATCCTAGATACATTATAGTAACACTAGCAAAAGTCAATGACAAAACAAATAAATAAATAACTACTCAAAGCAGCTGGAGAGAGATAAACAACTGACAAAGGTATACCAATCATGCTATCAGCCTTCTAAGCAGGAATACTACAGATCAGAGAGAACAGAATGACATATTAAAAATAGTGAAAGACAAAAACTATCAGCCAAGAATACTCACCCTACAAAACTATGATCCAAATAAAAAGGAAAGAAAAAGGTCTTCAATAATAAACAAAAGTTAATGAATTTTTTCTACCACTAAACATGCTGTTCAAGAAATCCTAAAAGGGTCCTACAACAGGATAAAAGAAAACATAGATCCACCTAACACCAAGAATGGTGATAAACATGAGAGCAAAGGCAGAAACAAAGACAGGATCAACAAGAGAGAACAAAAATCACCAGTGGGAGAAATAAATATATGGCCTATGTATGAACATATAGATATGATATGATGATATTCCATAAAAGACTATGAAAGAGATGTAAAGAAAGCAATAATCCAGGTGACAGCTACAAAACCCAATCTAAGAGATAGACAGATGGGAAGTAAATGAATTTGAAAGAACCAGCACTAAAAACCATAGAGAGAAAAACAGCAAATAGAAATAAATGGAAAACAAAGCAACAGATACATAGAAAAAAAAGACAGAGAAAAAAGGCTCAAATGACAGCAATAAAGCCCTCTATGTCAGTCATCACCCTAAATGTGAATGAACTGAACACACCAATCAAAAGAAACAGTATGAATGAACGATCCATAATATTGATGTGTGCATCAATATTATGCATTTGTAACACTGACAGATCCTTCAATATTATGCTTACAGGAAACTCATATCAGAACTAAAGACAAACACAGGTTGAAAGTCAGCAGCTAAGGAAAAATATATCAAAACAATAGTGATAAAAGGAAAGCTGGAACTTCAATCCTAATATCAGACAAGATAAAATTCCACATGAAAAAGATATCTTAAGGCATTATGTTACGGTCAAGGGGACAATTCATCAAAAACAAGTAACTGTCATTAACATACATGTACCAGAGGGAAGAGGTCAAGATGGTGATTTGATAAGATGTGTCAGATCTCCTCTCCACAGAACCACTAGAAATCACCTATTCTGATACACACAGCATTAAACAGCTGGCCCCAGGGGTTGCAGACACAGCGGCAGTGATCACCACCACAAGGATAGACAAAGGCATCAGGATTCAGAGCTGCATGACAGATTCAGGACTCCCAGCCTTGAAGGAAAAAAGCGGTGGAGGAAAAGGAACTGCAAAAAGAAGAACCAAGCCTCCCAGGAGTTGCTCTGAGGGCAGCAGAAAGACTTACCCAGCAGAACCATAACGCAGACTGGGGAGAGAGGGTCTTGGCGCAAGGTGGAAGGAGGATCAGAGCCCTGGCGGCCTGAATGGGAATCCACCAATGGAAAACTACACAGGGTACAACCATAACCAGAGGCAGCTAAGGTAATTCCGCCCCCCAAAAAAAAAAACCTCCAACAATACTGCTCCAGAGCCATAAGACCCATTCATTGAAAATCCTGCCCCCATGCTTAAAGGAAGAAAAGAGTCCCAAAAGGATGAACCTTCAACACTACACACAATGCCACCCTATAGTTGCGGAGACAGACCTGCAGCTCAATTGCTGATTGTGGGCCAGTGATAAGGTGGTCATTATCAATCAGAGCTGGGACACTGAGAGAAGGCTCTGCCTCCCTCACACAAATTCAAACCTTATAGGTTGAACTCTTTGGTCCCATTAAGAGTCCAACTAAGAACATCAACAACTGTGACACCTCACAACTCAAGAATACCCATTCTTAAAACGAAGATTCAGGGGTCTCTGTTATAAGTAAATATGCCACACGATGCCATCACTGCAGGGAACTCTAACTCACAGAAAGATAACAGAATGCCAAAAAGAATGAAGACACAGAAAAATATATGCAAAATGACAAATTCAATTAAAACCCCAAGGAAAGATCTGAATACAGCAGAAACGTGCAAAGAACCTGAGGATGAATTTAGGACAATGATGAAAATACTCATGGAAATGAAGAAAATAATAGAGGAAAAGAGAGAGCAATACAAAATGAGAGAGAACAAATGAAATAAGATATAAAGGAAAAGAACAAGATAGTTGAACTAAAGAATTCAACAGAGGGATGTAAGAGTAGGATGGATGAAGCCTGTAATAGAATCAGTGAACTAGAAGGCAGGGCAGAGGAATACACTCAAACTAGCAACGAGTAAAAAGAATGAAAGTAAGTGAAGAAAGCAAACACAACCTGAAGGTAACATCAAAAGGAGCAACATTCAACTCTCCCAGAAGGAGAGGATAGAGAAAAGGGGGCAGAAACTGTATTTGAAGAAACAATAGCTGATAACTTCCCTAAGCTGAAGAATGAAGGAAGCATCTAGACTCAGGAAGTTCAATGAGTTCCAAACAAAAGAAATCTAAAAATCCTACACCTAGACACATTGTCATTAAAATGTCAAAAATACAAGATAAAGAATCTTAAAAAGAAACTAGATAAAAACAAGTCACATACAAAGGAGTCCTATTAAGATCCAACGGATTTATCAACTGAAAATCTATAGGTTAGAAGGGAATGTCATGATATATGAAAAGTGCTTAAAGAAAAGGATTTTAACCTAAAATACTATACCTTATGAGAATAAAATTCAGAACTGAAGGAATGATAAAAAAAGTTTCCCAATAAACAAAAGTTAAAGTAATTTGTCACCACAAAGCCAGCTCTACAAAAAATACTAAAGGATACTCTTCAGAGTGTAAAGAGTGTAAAGAAGAAACCACTTTAAAAACATCAATACAGCAAATATAAGAAGAAATAAATTAAAATATTTAAATAAATATCTTATGTATGTCATAAAAAGGGAGAATTAACAAAAATGTGATGATTAGAATGAGTATGAAACTAATCTACTTTCAAATAGCAATAGGAAATAAACAGAAAATTTTAACACTAACCTCAGGGTAATCTCAAAATACATCTACAGGGAAAAATCAAGAAGAAAATAGAAGGGAAACCAATCAAAACATAACTACATCTAACCAACTTGAGAAAGAGAAGAACAAAAATCACCATCTGTAATAAAATACAGAAGATAGCTTATAAAAGAGCAATAAACAATTACATATAAATAATCACCATAAATGTTAATGGACTGAATTCACAAGTCAAGTAACACAGTAGTTGAATAGATTAAAAAGCATAACCCAACCTACTGCTGCATTCAGTAAAACACACTTTCATTCAAAAGATAAACAAAGGCTCAAAATCAGTGGTTGGAAGACAATCCTACAGTTGAATGGCAAACACAAAAGAGCAAAAACAACTAAACTTGTATCGAATAAAACAGGTTTCCATCTAAAGAGCATAACTAAAGACAGAGATGGATATTATATAATGATCAAAGGGTGAATCCAGAAAGAAGACCTAACAAGTATTAATATATACATATCAAATGAAAGAGTATCAAAATATATTAAGTATTAAGTTATGATGAGAGACTTCAACAGCAACACAATAAGAGTGAGAGACCTCAACACCCCACTTACAACAACAGACAGACCACGATGCAGAAAATAGGAAGGCAAACAGCTGCTTTAAAAGACCATCTGGAACTGATAGGTCTAATAGACATATACCAAGCACTTTACCCAGACTACAGATTTCACTTTCTTCTCAAGTGTAAATGGAACATTTCAAGGATAGATCATATATTGAGACAAAAAACAACTCTCAACAAACTTACAAAGACTGAAGTCATTCCAAGCATCTTTTCTGACCACAATGACTTAAAATTGGAAATTAACCATAAAATGAAAGTTGGAAAATACAAAATTGGAAATTAGCAATATGTTTCTGAATGATCCTTGGGTAAAAGTGTAAATCAAAGATAAACTTAAAAATACTTAGAGACATGAGAATGAAGACGTGTTAACAGAATCTATGAATTTCAGCAAAAGCAATACTAAGAGAGAAGTTCATTGCAATTCATTTGACCTCAAGAAACCAGAAAAATCTCAAACAACCTAACTCTACATTTCAAACAATTACAGAAAAAACAATTAAAGCTAAAAAATCAGAACAAATAATCAAAATTCAAGCAGAAATAAATAACATAGAAAGCAAAAACACAATCCAGAAGATTAATGAAACCAAAAGTTGATTCTATGAAAAATAAACAGAATTGACAATGATTGGTTAGATTCACAAAGAAAATAAGAGAGAAAATTCTCATAACCAAAGCAGAAATGAAAGGGAGGAAGCCACAACAGATACCACAGAAATGAAAAACATCATAAGACAGTACTATGAACAGCTCAGTGACAACAAAGAGGACAGCCTTGAGGACACGGACATATTTTTAGAAAAAAACAGTCTAACAAGACTGACCTTGGAAGAATTGGCAAACCTGAACAGAACAATTACAAGCAAAGAAATTGAAGCGGCCATCAAAAGTATCCCCCCAACCAAAAAAAAAAAAAAAAAAAAAAACCCAGATGGCTTTTGAATGGGTTTTACAACTTCAGAGAAAAATTAACACCTATAATTCTTAAACTCTTCCAAAATATTGAAGAACCGGGAACACTCCCATATACTTTTTATGAAGCTAACATCACACTGATATCAAAAGCTGATAGATATATCACCAAAAAAGAAAATTACAGACCAATATCTCTAATGAACATTGATGCAAAAATTATCAACAAAATATTAGCAAATCTGACCCAGCAAGGCATCAAAAAGATCATCCATTATAACCAAGTGGGATTCATCCCAGGGATGCAAGGATGGTTCAATGTACATAAATCTATTAATGTCATACACCATATCAACAAGAACAAAGAGAAAAACCACATGATCATATTGATAGATGCAGAGAAAGCTTTTGACAATATCCAACACTCATTTATGATAAAAAACATTGCATAAAATGGAAATAGAAGGTACATACTTCAACATAATAAAGGCCATATATGAAAGTCCACAACCAATGTCATAGACAATGGTGAAAAATTGAAAGCATTTCCTCTTACGTCAGGAACGAGGCAAGGTTGTCCACTCTTGCCACTGCTATTAACATCATACTGAAGATCTTAGCCTGACCAATTAGGTAAGAAAAGGAAATAAAAGGAATCCAAATTAGAAAGGAGGAAGTAAAACTATCATTATTTGCTGATGACATGATTATATATATATTGAAAACCCTAAAAACTGTCAAAAATACTAGAACTAGTCAATGCATACAGTAAAGTGATAGGCTACAATTTAAATGTATAAAAATCCATGCATTTTTATATACAAACGACACATTAGAAGGAAATGAAATCACACAATATCATACTATTTAAAATAGAAGTTAAAAGAATAAAATACCTGGGAATATACTTAATGAAGTAAGTAATAGGGTAGTTTACAATGACAACTGCAAGTTATTCTCAAAAGAACTAGAGGACACAAAACGATGGAAAGACATGCCCTGTTCATGTTTGGGAAGATCAATATCATTAAAATGGTCATCCTACCCGCCAAAAATGCAGATTTAATGTAATCCCCATTAAAAACCCATATGTTTATTTCCAGGAAATAGAATAAAAAATTTTAAATTTGTATGGAATAATGAAAGACCTCCAGAAAAGTCATAGCAATACAAAAAATTAAAAATAAAAAGAATCCAGAGGGATCAAACTCCCAGACACTGAGCTATGTTACAAAACAATAGTGTCCAAAACAGTATGGTACTGGAATTTTAACAGAGGCACAGATTAGTGGAATAGAACTGAATCACCAGAAGGTCATCCACTCACATAGTCAATTAACCTGTGACCAAGGAGCTAAAAGCATACAATGGAGAAAGGAAAGTCTCTTTCATAAACAGTGTTGGGGAAACAGGACAACCACATGTAAAAGAATGAATCTAGATCACTCTCTAACACCATTCACAAAATATACTCAGAATGGACTAGAGATTTGGACAACAAAATTCCTAGAAGACAACATAGGAAAGACTTTCCATGACATCAACTGTAGAAAAGTGTTTGGGGACTGAACTACAGCATCAAGGGCAACAAAATGAAAAATAAACATTAGGACTATATCAAACTGAAAAGCTTCTTCACAGTAAAAGAAAACATCACCAAAACCTAAAGGCAAAATACTAACTGAGAGAAGATATTTGTTTTTTTGTATTTCTGACAAGAATTTAGTATCTAAAATATGCAAAGAACTGATAAAACTCAATAACAGAAAAACAGGCAATTCATAAAAAAAATGGAAAGAGGAATTAGACATTTCTCTGAAGAAAATATACAGATGGCCAACAAGCACATGAAAATATGTTTCTACTCACTAGCAATCAAGGAAATGCATATTAAAACAACAATGAGATATCACCTTACCCATGAAAGATTGACTATTATCCAAAAGTCTGGACACAACAAACGCTTGCAGGATGTAGAGAAAAGTGAAATCTTTTACACTGTTGGTGGGAGTGAAAATTGGTGCAACCCCTATGGAAAATAGTTGGGAGAGTCCTCAAAAAGTTGAACATGGAAATCCCATATTATCTCAGTTACAGGTACAAAAGTCCCCAAATAGCCATAGAAATCTGGAACAAAAACAAAACTATAAGGTTTGCAGTGCTTTATTTCAAATATACAAAACTATAGTCATCAAAATAGTATGATACTGCCATGAAAACAGAAACATAGACCAAAGGAACAGACACAACAGCCCAAAAATAAATCTATGAATTATGGTCAAATAAAACTTCACAATGGTGATAAGAACACACAATTGGAAAAGAACAGTCCCTTTAATAAATGGTGTTGGGAAAAGTAGATATCTACATGCAAAGAATGGAATTGAGCCCTTACCTACTCCAAATACAAAATTCAATTCAAAACTGATTAGTTAAATGTAGGACCTGAAACTGTTAAGCAATTATAAGAAAACCTAGAAATAAAACTTCCTTATATTTATCTTAGCAATAATTTTTATTTGACACCAAAAGCATAAACAACAAAAGCAAAACTACACAAATAAGATTACATAAAACTAAAAATCTTCTGCAAATAAATGAAACAATCAAGAGTGAAAAACCAACATATGGAATGGGAAAATTATACATATGGAACTAATATAACTCAATAACAAGAAAACACATATGATTGTCTCTTTATATACACAAAAGATTGATTCCAGGACTCTCCAAGTACCAATATTCATGGATGATCACATCACATATATTACAGCAGAGAATTTGCTTATAACCTATAAACATCCACTGTCCTGTGTACTTTAAAATAATCCCTAGATTACTTATACATGAACTAGTATTAGGTATTATGCAAATAGTTGCTATACTAGTTTTGGGTATAATAATAAGGAAAAATGTCTGTATATGTTCAATGCAGATACAACTGTGATACGCCTGACTACGTAGTAGGTATTTTTTACCTGTAGTTGGTTGAAGCCAGAGATCTAACGCACATATATATAGAGGGCCGACTGTAATATAAATTTTAAAATGGGCAAAGGACATAAACAGACATTTAATCAAAAAATAATTACAAATGGACAACAAAATATGAAAAGATGCTCAACATCATTAATCAGAATGGAACTGTTATGTAACATCATGATGAGATATCATCTCATGCCTGTTAGAATAGCTATTATTAAAAAACACTAAAGATAGCCAGTGTTGGTAAGGATGTGAGGAAATTGGAACTCTTATACAGTACTGGTGAGACTATATATTGGTGTGGTAAATATGGAAAATATTATGGACTTTCTTCAAATAAATTAAAAAATAACTATCGTATGATGCAGTAAAACCATTTCTGGATATCTTCTCAAAGGAAATGAAATCAATGTCTTGAAGAGAAATCTGCAATTCCATGATCACATGAGGGACATAAATGAAATAAGCCAGGTGCAGAAAGACTAGTATTGCAAGATCTCACTTATATGCAGAATTAGAATGAGCACGAGATTAATTTACTGTCATTTTAAACAATAATGAGATAGTGTCTCACATCTATTAAAATGGCTATTATCCAAAGATTGGAAGCAAATATTCGTGATGGGAAAAGGGTGAAACATTGTACATGGTTGGTTGGAATGTAAATTAAATCAATCACGAAAAATTCCTCAAAAAACTGAAAATAGAAATCCAATGACTGTTATCTCACTTCTGAATATTTATCCCCAAATCACAAAAACACTAAGAAGTGATATATGTACCCCCATGTTTATTGTGTTTATAATAGCCAAGACTGGAAGAAACCTAAGTACCCATCATGAGTAGATAAAGGGGATGTGATGTATATACAGAATGGATAGCTATTCAGCTATGAAAAAGAGGAAATCCTACCATTTCCAAAAATATGGATAAACCTAGAGTTAATTATGCTTAGTGAAATCAGTCAGAAGGAGGAATATAAATATCATACAATTTCACATATATATGATTATGTATATGGACACTAAAAAATACAAAAAGCAAATTAAAAAATACAAAAAACAAATAAACAAAAACCAACTTTTAGTCTAAAGGACCAAATGATTATCAGAATTTGGGCGGGGGGGGGGGTGTAGTATAAGATAAATTTACCAAAAGGGGTCAATTACATGGTGAAGGATAGAATTGCATTATTAGTGGCTAACTTAACCTTTTATATACAAATGCTGTTATACAATAATGTATATTATAAAGTTGTATGTTACGATGTTATATTCCTTCAACAAAAGTTTTAAAAAATCATATAATTGAACTCTTAGAAGAGTGTATAATGGTGGGTTCCAGGGAGTAGTGACAGGAAAAATGCAGATATGTTGGTCAAAAGTTACAAAACTACAGTTATATAAGGAGAATAAACTTTGGAGATGAAATATGCTACATAGGAGAATAGTTATTAATGCTGCATTGTAAACAAAATCTTAAGAGAATAAATCTTAAATGTTCTCATTACAAACACTAAAAAGTAATATGAAATTATATGTTAATTAGCTTGATTTCAGTAATCTTTTCACAATATATGTGTATTTCAAAACATTGTTTTACATTTTAAATATGCACATTTTTGTCAATTATACTTCTATAAACTTGGAGAAAATGTTATTTGTGCTCTAAACTGTAGTTTTCGGAGTGGATTTTTTTGTTAGTATCACAAATGTGCTATGATATAAATCCTGATAAAAGTTGCAAGATAAAAATAAATAGAAATAAAAATGAAATACTACTTTTAAATTAAAATATCAAAGGCATTAAGAAAGGTAAGAAGTGGTTATTTGTAGTTAATGTGAGGAAGATTCTAGTGGTTCTTATCTGTCTTGAAATTCAATGTAAGTATATGATATGGCTCCTAATGTAGTTTTAGTATAACAAATATGAAATAATTTAAAATATTTAAAGTACGGTATCATCATGCACATCAGTTCTACTAGCATTTGTTCTAATACCTAATCTGAAAAGAATATTGACAAATTAGAGTCTACAGAGAAAGAGACTCAGATGGTGAGGATTTTGGAAATTGTCTACAAATACTGACAAATTCATATATATATGCATAGGTATATTACATATATATACATATATATGTATATATGTATATATATGTATATACATTTACATACCTTGGAGTCAAAATACAAAAGTAACTATGACTATATTAAGACTATATATAAGCTTTAAATACAAGAAGATTAAGAGAAGATATTTGCATATCATACATCCAACAAAACATTAATTTACAAAATATATAAAGAACTCACATACCATGACAACAAAAGACAAACAATTTGAAAGTTAATCAGAAGAACTGAATCTTCTCTAAAGAATACATTCTGATGATGAACATATAACATATTAACATAAAAAATGTTCATCATTTATTATTAGGGATACAAATTAAAACCACAATAAGATATTACTTCACACTTAAGAGTATGACATACCAAAAACACTGGAAACAAGAATGGATGAGCCTGTGGGTAAAGAAGGAATGCCCTTACATGTTTGTGGGAATGAAAATTAGTGCAACTTCTATGAAAAGCAGTATAAATATGCCTCAAAAATTAAAAATAGAACTACTATATGATGTAGCAATTCCACTTTCAGATATTTATCAGAGTATGAAAACACAAATTTGAAAAGACAATAGATACCCAATGTTCATAGCAACACAATTTTCAAGTCAAAACATGAAATTAACTTAAATTCCTATGAAGAGATGACTCTATAAGTTGTGGTATATACATTCAATGGAATACTAGCCAGGTCCGAAAAAAGATAAAATCTTGACTTTTGTAACATCATGGATGAAACATGACATTATTATGCTAAGAGAAGTCAGAAAAAAAAATACCAAATGGTTTTACTCATATGTGGAAAATAAATACAGTAAACAAACTTAACAGAATATAGCAAAACTACTCTGAAATCATAACTATGGTTACCAGAGAGGGAGAGAGGGAAGGGGTAAAAAAAAGTTACAGGTAGAAAGGATCAAACTGATAGCGACGAATGGCACTAGAACTCTGGTTGTTTGTTATGTGATATACACATTGAAGGTACGAATATATTCTACTTAGACTTATATAATACTGTATACTAATGAAACATTAAAAAACATAGATATTCAACTCTATCACACACCTATCTGTCTACCTATATATCTACTATTTATCTATTATTTATCCATTTATCTTCTACATGATGGGAGAATATTTACTTCCAAAGCTATATCTACAACCACTGGTAAAAGAATGAGGCATTTGGTCGGAGCCGGTGCTCATGAAATACGATGACAAATTAATTGTGGGTCATCTACTATGAAGAAAAGATATTAACCCTGGTAAATCACTTTCTGCGTGATAAACTTGAGAGACAAAACAGAGAAAAGTAAATAATGCAGCAAAGGCTATGCAATCCTAGGTGATCTCTATGGTCCCCTTCAACTCTATACTTAAATATTCAAAGATATGTTTTTATAAAGGAAAGGGTAAGGCAAATAGATGTGGACACTGAAATATATGTAACAGCTGCTATGAAAGCTGTTATGTATGAATTTAGATTTTTTAAATCCATGTCTTAGCTTTTCTCGGATAACACCTTCCTTTCCTTTTGTAACTCATAATAAAAAGAAAAAATCTTACAGGTTTATATAATGTATTAATTATTACTTTTTAAATGTATGTAGTATGCTTATATATATTCAGTTTATTCTGGAAATACAGACTCATTATAAAAGTTAATATAAATATTATAAAATGTTGTATGCTAACATACATATATATGAGATCAGTTTAAGACAAAAGCTTTGTATAGAAAATAAGTTCAGTTAGCATAAAAATTATGAGCTTTTAAAATGTTATTTAAAGAAGATCAGTATACAAAGATTTATTCCCTCCTATTGCAATTTACCATACACTATTTAAAATATATTTCCTTTGTTATCATATACATATGTATACATATGTGTATATATATGTATGTATATATATAATATGAATTCCTAGAATTCATATTGCTATATTTTTCATATGGACGATATGGGTGTTTGGAAAATTTAAACAATCTATTATTATGGTTGGTAATCGCTTGCCTATCTATTGAAACTAACCATGGTTTGCCCAGTTATTTGTCTAAACTTTTGTTTAAATATGTGATTTCTTCACAGGATATATATATATATATATGTATATATACATACATATATATATAAACAATAATTGACTTTGCTAACCAAAAATGTGTGTTATTTACTCTTCTATGAACTCAAACTTCAAATTTCATCTGCGTAATCATCAAATGATCATTCTTATTGATCATTGTTCTTAATTATTCCTAGGTTTCATAAAAATTAATAAATATATAAAATTCCTCTAATAAACTTAAATGAAATGCACCAAAAACAAACCTCAGAATTATAGAATAAAACAATTAGAAGTTTAAAAATTTGCTGAAACTATGCTTCATTATGTAATTTAAATTTATTTTTTAAAGTTAATTAAAAATAACTTTAAGCAATATAGAAGTAGTAATAATTATTCTTTCTTTAAAATTAGTGATTTTTATTTAATGTTCAGTGTGTTAAATTTTAACCTTCACTGAATCAGGCTCTATTTGTCTCACTGTTGGTTCATATTTTAACTATAGCTGCTACATTGCACTATTGTACTAATCAATTATCTATTTTAAGCATGACTACCTTCCACTTACATCATCATCTGAATTTGCTTCCTGGGCAGGTGTTAACTGGACAGCTGTGGTCATTCAAATAAACAGCAAATTGTTCAAGTGGGCATATTTTTATAAGCAAAAAATACAATGTTTATGTAGGCCCAGTGTTTGACCTAAGTACTAGGTATACATGCCCATCTGTTATATGTGTGCAGTCATAATTAAGTTGTTTTTTGAATTTTGGCAACTTACTTGAGCTCAGAGAGTTGGTGGAAAACCTAGACATTTTCAACCAATAGGAAGTTTCATCTATAAAAGCTTTCACATTTTTTTAACTAAGAACTTATTTTCTCATCTTTAGCTATTAAACAAGGATAAGTTTTAAGTAAATAAACCTTGGGTTAGCACACCCAATCTGCTAACTACATGTGTGAAGTTGGATAAGTTATTTACTCTCAAACTCAGTTTCCTTGCTAGCAAAATAAAGATATTAAGAAATTAAATGATATGATGTATTTCAAGTGCCTGGTATAGGTTAACACTTCATTAATGCTGTCTATTATTTCACTGTTATTGTTTGATCCTATCTATGTTTCTCCCAACATTTCTGTGTGTTTTCAATAAATATATATTGGGATTTTCTGTTCTCCTAGAACTTCTGATGAAATGTAAATATAAAAGTACTTTTTTAAATATTCCAGTGCTATAAGTGGCTTCTGTTTTTGTTGTAGCTCAAGGATCTCTATAAGCAGAGAGAAGTCATAGCAGATATTATCATCTTGATTTCACATGCGTGCATATTGAGAATTAGAGTAGGTATGCTGAATACAGAACTGCATACCAAGTATTCTTTCCGCCACAGCAAGATAATATTCATTTTTAACAAAGAAATAAATGAAATAAGTTGCATTAAAATATGTAAAATAAAATTCTGCCATTGACTGCCAAGCTCACTACGGACTAGAACAAAGACAGGAAGATTTAATGGACAAGATAGTACAAATAACGTATTAGATGCAGGATTCTGGAGCTAAAGTAGCATCTAAAGCCTTTGCCTCTAAGACCAACAGCATATACTACTAAAGTGAGGCAGGTGAAGGAGCCCAACAGCATAGTGGTGGGGCCAAGCCACCCCACAAACTCAGGAAACAGGGACTACACCTGAGCAATCTTCTGATCACTTCAGTCATCACCCTAACTGGAAGTGGGTGGAGAGCTTGACAGCACAGCAGTGAAGGACTCTGTGTCTACAGAAAGTGAGTGGGCTATCACTTTAGCAGATAAAGAATTCAAAGTAGTGGACCAAAAATTCAAAATACAATCACAAAAAGACTCAAAGAGACAAAAGAAAACTCAAAAATCAGCTGAAAGAATTATGAGTGGACTCAGAAAAGCAAGTCCAAAAAACACAAGAGAAATCAGAAAAGATAAGTCAGTAAGCCCATTAACAAGAGTAAGGCAGAAATAGAAGTTTTAAGAAAGAAAATAGAGACATTCAGGATGTG